>VZRE01000819.1:621167-919252 GCA_013396775.1 Cephalopterus ornatus
AAAAAAAAGGAAAAAAAAAGAAAAAAAAAGCGGAGTATAAGATAAATTTTTGATTTTTTAAAAATTTTTAATTCGCAAAAAATCTCAGAGCTTTATTTGCCAAGTGGAAAGAATACCACTCGAGTCAAATGCTAATTTCTGCCTCTCATGAAAATTATGTATTTGTTTACTTTTTAAAACGTAATTTTTATGAAATTACAATTCCATACTTTATGACGACAGAAAACTTTGTAACTGAGTCTATTTTTCAGTTATTCATAGAGGAGAGCCTTGAGATCCTCAAGCATGGCAGAAAGCTGTAATGGTATTTTTCCTTATTGCAAACCTTGCCACACTTGACCATTCCAAATCCTTGAATTATCCGATGATAACCACACAAGAAAATGTCTCTAATGTGGGTAATCCCCTCTCAGTCTTACCAATCACAACATATAACTATTCCAGAGAACAATTTATGGTTTTAAGATGCTTACAAGACCCTCAGTTTTAAGCCACTCATAACTGCACTTTGGTCCCTTTGAGAACTTGCATTGCAGGTTCTGAAGGAACCTGCCATTTATTTGTATTTAGCTTCCTTCAAAATATATTCTACAATTTAAATGTTCTAAAACAATTTATTGTGAAGTCTGAAATGTAAGGTTGTGAAAAAAGTAGCAACTGTTAACTTGTGGATTTGGTTATGATAGATTCTTTTTTCACTCCTTCTGAAATTGCTGCCTGTTTGATTGTTCTATTTCTGGCACTTGGATTAATAAAAAAAACCCAAAAATCAATATCGTTTTACCATTTTCTGCTACCTAACTCACTTGATGATGATTATTAACAGCTACCTCAAATATGTTTTCCAGCACATTGATGGCAGCTTCTACAGGAGAAAGAGAAAATCACCCGTTTACTTGATTCAGCTTCTGGAGTTTTGCCTTAACTTTCACAGAATTTGAATTTATCTTCCAGCTCTAAATACAAACAAAACCAGAGCTAGGGATTTTGTTTGTTTCTGTATTTCATCTTCAGGCTTTCCTGTTGCTATAGCTCCTAGACTTTTGGGAGAGGCCACTGATTCACACTTACCCCAGTCTTATCAGGAAATGGAAGTCAGAGAAATCAGACCCAAATGGAAGGGTTTTTTTACTTTCCTTTTACTTTTGGAATATAAGGGTCAACTTTAACTTGACCATCTTCAGTTGAAATGAGAACAACCGATATTTTTTTTTTGGTGAAAGGAGATAAAGCCATAGGAGGACAGCTGACAGATCCAAAATACCTTGCAAAGCGTTTTTTTACTGCCCTTCCTTGGTGAATTCAAGTGTCAGCCTCGCTGACATCATCTAGAAGAGGCTGCTTTGCTGCAGTTGTTTTGGCGCAAGAGCAGTTGTGTGGAGCTGGGCAGAGGAGCTCGAGTTTCTTCGAACGTTATTACTATTTCACAGCCTCAAACATGAAATGCCCAAATCTCTGGGAGACATCTGTTGTCCCGCCTCACACAGACGCAGCGTTACTTGAACGTTACTTGCACCTCACCACACGTGGAACTTCAGCAACTGCTCAGGTCTCAGCTCTTCTGTGCTGCTGAAATTATTCCCACACAGACAAACGAGGCGCCAAATATACTTTCACTTACTGGATTCGTTGCAACCAGCTCCTGATTGTTGGCAACCGCCGTCAGTGAGATTATTGTTACAACAGAGTTGCAAACAAAGGAGAAAAACAGATTTTTGTGCAGGGTAATCCTTTGGCAACTCAAGCTCCTAGAAGAGAGCAACAGGGACAGATGAGTACACGGGAGGACAACTGTGTGTACTTGGGAACAACTAGGACATTTTGAAATGCCAGAGCTCTTTATTTTACTGACAGATCATACATCTACCCTGTCTTCAGGTCCAGACCAAATGTAATACAATGATGTGAAAGCTACCACCTTTCCTTAAACACCAACAGGAGGAAAAGCAAGTACATTTAGTTCCATTATTTTTACAGCGGGGGACCTGCTTTATAGTGGTCAGCTAAAAAAAACTGAATACTGATAATATAACAATTTTCAGAAGATTTACACCTTTCTTGTTTTTGTTAGTACCTGAAGAATTTCCCAATTACCTATCACACCTGAGCGTGAAGCAGCTGTCTTACCCTGTGTTTCCATTTACCCAAACCTGTTCGGATTTTTTGAGGATAATTCCCTTTTACTCACATTCTTGTTATTTTTTCTTTCTTAATCCTATAGCTAGAGAAATACCCAAATAATTAAAATAACACAAATCTCATCCTGACTTTTGTATCTAACTAAGTTAAAAACAGCATACAGGATACAATTATAAAATCCCTATATAACTGCATTTAATTGTGTTAATTGTCATGGTTTGCTTTTAAAGAGAAAATACCTTTGGAAAGGCTTTTTTTTTTTTTTTTTTTAAACAGAGGTTCAATAATTTTAAACAATACTAGAAATTGAGCAAGGTTGCAGCAAATTTCTTTTTGTCTGCCGCTATAGAGGAAGCAGATCTAACTTGGTGCTATTCCAAGAGGCACGACCGCTTCTCGTTCAAGGTTTTCCAGCGAAATTCAGCTTTACAGACGAACCCAAAAGAAGAGAAAAAGCTTTAACTTTCAATTCTAAAAATCCCCAAAAGAAGCAAGCAACATCCATTTTGTTAGGAAAGCAGACGACGGGTAAAAACGATCTCTTTATGTTTAAGAGGGGGCGCAGCACATACGGCCGAAGCGACTCAACCAGAGCCCCTCAGCACGTCACTACTGGTACAGTCAAGAACCCAGAGCGGTGTCACAGCGTAAAATGCTCAGAGAAAACCTCTCCCCCCCACACAGAGAGAAGCGATGATGACTGTGGTACCACGGTCACGCTCAGGAAATGCTCTTTGGTGCTTGGGAGAAAGCCTCAACCGAAGCCTCTGCCGTGAAGAGTGTGCTCCATAAGCACACTCGCCTGCCTCCATCCCACAGCCGGAGACAGGGAGTGAAGCTGATTGACAAACTGAAATGACTACCTGGAGGGGAAAATCTACCACTTAACACGTGCCACTGCTGCTCACTGCCAGAGAAATCAGGAATACATTGACAAGGTCAGCAGGGGACAAGTCTAAACTGTCACACGAGGCGGGGGGGGTGGGAAAAGTCAAGTTTTCTAGACTTTTCAAAGAGCATGGCTGGAAGAAAAGATAAAGTAGGGATATTGGTGATGCATTTGTAATTTGAGAGGGTAGGAGGGAGAAGACCTTTATGTTTTAACCGAAAAATGCGGATATGGAAGAGTCACAAAGGCTGGAGGAGATTTTATTTTAGTCTTTTGTTTTAATGCCCCAAACGCATAAACTTAGGCTATCTTAATATGCAGTTTTTTACGTTCCTTTAAAATGTATATTTATATATTTTTTTTCTATAGGGCTTATGTATGAAAAGAGAGACAATGCTAGATTCCAGTGAAGGGCTTTGCGTAAACAAGTCCTGAAGAACTCTGGAATTCTGTCTGCTTATTGTTAAGATTCAAGGCACAGGCAAGGAAGAGCACGTACAGCTAATGGGGCCATCTCTCGGGTCATCCAGCAGCTGTTCCTGTTGAATATTCAAACACACCCATCCACACCCACCTCCACCCAGGCATAAAAGGATTGAAAGGATCACCGGACATGAAATAAGAAAGCAAGACTGATGACATTTAAAAACCAAGACTGCTTTTGGTAATAAAAGGACTTTTCCTGAGCCTCCCCACCCTCCCTTTTCTGTTATCCTTCCTATATTACTTTTTCTGACTGTTTTTCTTAATGATGTAATACCCTTTAATCACTTAATTCTTGTATTTATGATCTAAGAATGTTTGAGTGACCAACCCCAGGATTAAACCACGCGTAGTAAAATTAAAACAGACCTCCTGCTAAATTACCTATTTCTCTTCCTATTTTGAGCCCTGCATGACTTGGACATTAGGAAAAAAATAATTTCTCCTAAAGAAAAAAGGCGACATTTTCGAAAGCCCCTAAATGGGTTTGAGATCTAAGGTATTCCAGTACTGCAAAATTCAGCATATGAACCGAAGGGGAATTATCCACTCAGATGAAATTAAAGTGACTTAGGAACCTCTTGTCTCCGTAACAATCCATCAATTTTTGCCCCCTCTTTCTTTAAGCACAGTGTTGTTATCCTCTAGGAGAGCTGTCATGGGATTTGACATGACAGTTGGGTCCTTTTTGTTGGGGTTGGCGGGGGGGCATCTTTCAAATTGTAGCTCCCTTTTCTCCTAAATCACTGCTTTTTTAAGTCTTCTCTTGCCTTGTTTCTCTTTCTTTATGAAAACCATGCAACTATTTTAACAGAAGACTTTTAACAAACACATGTATGATCTAAAGTATGTAACAGAAAGAGAAAGCAGAGACACTGCAAGAAGTCACTTTTGTGTCTCACTGTTGAATTTTCAGAGAAGAAGATCAGAGTTCCAAGTTAATGGCCCATTTCATGCCATTAAACCAATGCACTTGGAGAACACAAGTCACAAGGATTTCCAATGAGACAATTTTCTGAAGAAAAAAACAAAATTTCAAACGCAAACAGAAAATGCAGAAAAATTTTAACCCTAAAGAAGATAACTCAAAACACAAATAGTTGTTATTTGGGAAAAAAGAGTCTTTTTTCTCCTGGAGGAAAGTGCCGAATTTCTAGTCAAGACTGGAGATATTCTAATGATCATCAATCCAGCAAAGGTTGTCTGGAAACTGTTAGTCAACCAACAGAATAAATCTTTTGGAAATGACAAATTCAAAGGCACTCTACACAATAGCAAAAAAAAAAAAAAATAAAAAAAAAAGTCCACCTGTTAAAGCTATGAATAATTACACAAGCTTTAGCTGATACATAATACATCCTGGTATTAATCTGGGTCCTGAAATACCCTTCTGCTACTAAAAATACTTTAGAGGAACTGTACATCCCAAAAGAACAACTTGCAGAGGACTTTCTTTAGCTTCCTTTAAATTTTGTAATTTCCTTTTATATCCTAACATAACCACAGTGAAGAAGATGTGGTTTGTGGGTCTGGATTAATTCCATGTGGTACTCTGAGGAAAAGATGATCCTTCTGCCAGAGGGAGAAAAAGAAATCCCTGGATGGTTAGACAAACATGACATGGTGTGGTAGCAGAGCAGATCACCTGCTTTTTGCAGTAAGTGCCACAAGCCAAGATGAAATTGCCTTGGTTTTCATATTATAGTCCAGAATAATCATGCTTGACTGTCTCTGAGATTATAAAATTATATTCTGTTCCAAATTCTTTTTGTTTTCTGCTTAGAAATCTGTCAAAGCTTTTTTCCTGTCATGTTAGGTATTTAGTCTGCTAAACTTTGTGTGACATTTATTGCAACGGTACAGACCTTTTCTATGCAAAATCAAACTTCTTATAAGGACTTGGAGCCATTTCACATGTTGATGTTTGGGAAGGAAAGTGAACTTGGAAATGGTAAGCATTGTTCTAAGAGGTCATATGCAAATAAATTTATTAAAAGCCAAATATTCAGGTTTTCCTCATGAAAGGAGGTCAGATAAAAGCTGAAAAGTCATCTTGAATGCTGGATTTCATAAAGAGAGCTACAAAGACCCTGAGGTTAGCTCAGTTGGTTAGAGCATGGTGCTAATTCCACCAAAGTTGTGGATTTGATCCCCACATGGGCCATTCACTTAAGAGTTGGACTCTACGACCCTTGTGGGTCCCTTCCAACCCAGAATATTCCGTGATTCTGCGAAGCTGAAACATTCTGCTTTGTTGGGGATTTGTGCCAATGTTGTGGAAACCTGGAGAAATAATGCACAGCTAAACTGGAAACACTACTTTCCATCAGATATGACTAAAACTGGTATCTTTTTTTTAATCAGATATCAGCTACCCCACACCTAATCAGAGTCCAAAGCATGAGAAAAGCAGAATCAGCGGCCACTGTATGTGCTATTCATATTTAAATAACAGGAAGAAATTAAAGATGGAGTGAGACAGCAGGGCACAGAGGTAAGAAATAGGCAAGGCTGAAGAGGAGATGTGTATAATCCAGTGAGAAATAAAGAAGAAATGATTAAACTGGAGCCAGCGAACGAGGGAAGCCCACACTGTGCACTGCAGCAGCCGGCAGAGGAACAACTTGTCTCTCCCAGCTCTGCTCATGTGGCAACACTCCTGGTTTCACCTTTCTGCTAAGCCTCTTGAGAGGCTCTTTAAGGAAAAAAAAACAAAGAAAAGGAGTCTTTCACAGTGAAGAAAAATAAGTTCACAAAATATGATGTAATAACACTAATTTTAAAAGACATTATATTATGAGCTGTTGTGACAGTGGTGATACGCTGCTCAAAGTTTCTTTCCAGGAGGTAACATAATAACAGTTAGTCAGTGGATGACATGCCTGTCATACACACAATGCAGTGAATAAATAAAAGCGATTATATTTATTATTCCCATTTCTACTGTAGCTTTTAGCCTTACTTTCTTTACAATTTGTCATATTTGTGAGTACCCGCTTTGAAATGTTACTGTATGTATCACATGTCATCAGTATTTTGGTTTCCACTTGCTCTTTAGTTTGGCAGATTCTTGGCATAACACGGAATCGCAGAATATCCTGAGTTGGAAGGGACCCGCGAGGACCAGTGAGTCCAATTCCTAAAATCCACGCTGTAATTTTATCTCTAAAATAACCCAAACATCACAGACTCAAAACCAAACAAACATTTTCCCATCTCCTGTTTTCAATGCATTCTGCAGCTTTTGGTTCGCAGGTTTCTCATTTTAGGTTTCTGAGAAAATAAACCTACACATTTATTACAACACAGTGATCAATGCCAAATCAATATGGTGCCTTTCTCCACCTTCTTGCTCAATCTAACTTCATTTGGGTGGCTGGTGGTTCAAAGCACTGGAAGCAGGGTTGTGGCAACCACTGGTGTTTGATCAAGGATCTTAAATATACTTACTTAAAATAAAAGAATATGCCAAGAGAAATCAGAAGTGATGCAATGGAGAGACCGTGTCCAATGATGGCCAAGTAATACAAGTTCAGAGCCGTCTGCAATACAAGAACAAAGCCAAGCACCTGTGATTCATGCAGAACTATTCTGGATGAAGCACATATTTATACATCTTTTCCGCATATAAAATGACCGTAACAGCATTAAGAAGAGAAAGACGTTTCAGATAACGATAAGACAAGTCCAGAATCCCGCAAAGCAACATCTGACTAAACTCTCTTGCTGTAGGGAACACAACAGATTAATGGAAATCATCACTGGAATGTACTTCTTTCCAGTTCAAACACCGGGTTTCTAATATATCCTGCTAGGGGGTTTTATGAGTGTTTATATAAATCTGGCTATTTAAGCTGCTGCACTGGGTGCATTCCTGTCTGAGGTTTAATTCTTCCAGGAAGAAAGCTCCTAAGTCAAACCTGCTCCCCATAGGAATTTATGTATTTTTTCCCCTCACAGGAGGTTTTTTTCTCTTATCATTTAAAGATGCTTTCTTTAAAGAAAGCCGTGGTTATGAGATTGGAAATTCAGTTCTGATTCAGCATTTAAGGAAGGGCTTGAAAAAAATTAACAACTCAAAACCAGAGAAGACCAAACAAACTTGTTAAATAAGCCTACAGTCAAATTATAGAATTATGAAAATCTGGCTAGATGAAAAAAGGTTAAAAAAGAAACTGTTGAATTAATATTTGCAATATGTTCATGTTATCATTAATTCTTTTAGTGAATAAATATATTAAATTAAATAATAATGTAATTAATAAATTATAATAAAAATAACAATCTTCTGCTTTCAGTTATGGAACCTGTGTCACAAAATCTCTCTTGTTGCATTAAATGTACGATTATCATTTGGCACACCAGGAAATGAAGATTTTTAGGTTAAGCTTTATACTCTCACAACAAAGCACAACTACCTGGATTCTGTAGGGACAATTAGAGCATGCATACAAATGTCACATACTGCAAACTCCTTGTATCCCCTGAACTTATCATTCCAACTTCAGAGAGACTTGTTATATCTATTGACTTTTGAAATAATATAAAAAGATTCCAGGTAAAGCTTTAAGTAGGTTGTTAAGATGACAAAAGGCTACCTCTTCATACATTATACAAATCTTCAAATTGTCTTTACTTCTAACAATGAGATAACTTCTTTTAAAAAAAACAAACAAAAAACCAACCAACCAACCAAAAAAAACCCCAAAAAACAATGCAATAGGTATAAGTGAAAAAATTTGGAAGAGAGAAAAAACAAGGGTTACCCTGACATGCTGAAATGTGGGCTGCATAAATGATAACAGCCCTTTTGTGGTAGGTTCATACCCCATATCACCACTTCATTCAGTGACCACTTTAGCCAAATGTGCACGTTGAGGATTTAGAAGAGTTCTGCACAATTTAGAGCTGGCCAAAAGCGTGGTCCAGCAGGGACTGCTGCTGAGGGCAATAACAATAAGAATTGAACAATGCACAGCAGCCAGATTTATTGTGCAATATCTAACCCGCCTTCTGAGCAGAGGGAAGAGATAATGCTACTTCACATAACAACACACTGAACTGTAGCAAGCAGTAAGGTTTTGCTCAGAGCTATTATTCCACTTTAACAATAGCTTCTGATGTGTGACAGAGCTGGAATGTGCAGGCAAAACAGCCTGAGGGAAACTACCTCATTATTCATAAAGAAGGAGCTTCATAAATCTGCTCCTGTCTGAACAATATCCTCAGTTCCCAGCCAAACATTAGCAAGAATCAATGAATACAGCAATTCTGCTGATAGAATTAGACTGCCATTAGTGAACTCAAGGTCTCATGATTTGAGGAAAAGCAATTAAAAAAGTGTCTTATTGTCACCTGTTAGCACCTTTTGCTCAATATGGTTTCTAGGTAAATACCCTAAAGTATTCAACAATGATGGTGTAGGAAGTTAGAATCTCTATTACATGTCAGATTTCTTGATACAATCTGCTGCTATTCAGCCATTTTCCATGAGGTCCAAATTAATTTACAGCCTACCCTGATCTGCATTTTATATTCCTAGTTCTTGGGCATTTACAGTTTCAACTTACTGCTTCTTCCCATGACTGACTGTTTCATATACATAAAGAATACGCCCATTGCATCCTCACATATCACAAAGTGGTTAAAAAAGAGATCATTTGGAGATTGGTTTTTTTTCTCTTTCTACGTTTTTCAATGGATGGGCATCTTGAAGATAAGCTGAAGTATATAAAAATATCATCTATACATATTCCCACATGGGTATGTGTGTGTGTAGAGTCTGATACACAGAAAACAACTCAATGCATTTTGCTGCCTGACCTTGAGATAGTTTTGGATGCTTGCCAAATTTCAGGTAAAAAAACTCAAAGTACAGGTTTCCTATTCATGTGAGTTGCTTAATATCTCAGAAACCCAAAAGGGCATTTGGGAGTCAGGCCACAAAGGAAAAGGAGCACAGGGTCAGAGAGATCCTATCTAACAGCTCTCATAATTTAGCTCCCTTTGGCCTCCAAAGATCCTGGGGTGAATCTACCCAATTAAAGCTTGCCTACACCTGTGTAAAAACAGACAGATTAGGTCTGCGTTTCACACTGGGGAAAAAAACCCCTAAACTCCAAACATCTGAACTCTGCTGAAAGCCGCTTTGAAGATGTATTAACTAATCCCAAGGAAAAACTCTGGCTGTGCACCTGCTGAAAATCTGTCACTTAGTCCACTGGATAAACCCATGTTCTCAGCATGTCCTCTGGAGACGGACAAACCTCCTGCAGTTCTGCTCAACCTGGACCCTACTTAGGAATTCTAGAGCAAAAATACCCACGAACCACAAATATTATCATATTATTTAAGCAGTTGAAATCAGCTGTATAAGACGAAGTAGGTAGACTGGGGGTTTTTTTGAGTCTGTTTTGCACAATTTACCCTTTTTGTTCAACGTTCTTTCTTCTTTTTGTAGTTTGCAGTTGCATCAGCTCTGCTGCCATCTGAGTTTTGAAACTTGTGACATTTTTTTCAGATCTTGACACTGGTAACATGCATTCATTCCTTTCCTACCTTCACTTTTTCATGCGTATAGCTATTACACTGGGTATAGTTTGTCCACGTCCTGTTGCTTTCAGGGTGTCTGAACCAATTCCCATTTGGATCACAGATCTTCGTAACTTTTTCTGCAATCGAAGTTGATGGAATGAAAAACAAAAGAGGAAAAATGAAAGAAAAATGCAATAGTCAGCACTGAAGTTCTACTTCCCGATGCCAAGTATTTAATAAAGATTGGCAAACAAATGACAGCTTTATTAATATGACTAGAGAGACTTTGCTTGTTACTATGAATTCTGAGAAACTAGAGGCTTGTTGCTTTTGCTTGGCAAGAGCAAATGGTGATGTGATTTTCCTTAAGAAAACAAATAGATTTTCCTGCTCCAATCCAGTAAGTATCAAAATATATTGAACTAACTGTTAGAGAACTACCAGATGAAGTGACAAGAATATTTACAAGGCTTGTTTAACAACCAAGATCTATACTGAAGTTTGACATCCTACCACTATAAATTAGGATTGGACAGACAGGAAAACAGCAATAGGTCAACTGCTCAAGAACCAAACTGGAAATTTTCTGGAACCACAGTAACTTCTATCATCAAATAGAAAGAGGCATGAAAGGACCCCAGGAAATACAACATGAGCAGAAAGGGACATGACTATAAATCTATGACGTTTTTCACCTGCTCACAAAGTTTAGCACACAGAAACAGGAAATTATTCCAAGTGGGAGAAATTCTTTGTCGACTTCAACTGCTAAACTGAGGTAAAAGAGTAAGTCCTATTTCTGCATTGCTGAGAGAAAAGCTCATCTCTAAGAGGAAAAAAGTCTGATCTCACTTCAGTTCCTACTTGCTAATCCACAGAATTCCTCAAGGACATAGTTCAGAAAAGAAAATAAGTACTTGTCAGTTTTCTATGTGATAAAAGGAAAATGCAAATACGAGTTTCTGAAATTCTGGAGCATTAATGACTTGAGTGGGGCAAACAAGAGACATCAAGCACCCAGACCCTCATTTCATTAGGAACTAAGTTGATGTAGAAGTCAGTGCACAGTTACCTGATGGGTTGAAATCCTGAAAGTAGTCAGGACAGCGCTGCACTGACACTGTTCCAGCAGCAACGTCACTCCAGCACAACCACCCATCCCATGTCCTGTTACAGTAGGGACCTGCGAACAAGTAATAAAACAACAACCCTTCTTTCATAATAGTCTTCCAAAAGCAGAGACGTAAGACTGGATAATGCAAGTTTGCAGCAATGAGAAAAAGAAAAAAAAAAAAGAAAAGAAAACAGAAAAATAAGATTTAGCAGTAGTTGATTAAAACTCCACTTAATAGAGATAGTTCCTTATACATACATTTCTTCAAAAGCATTTCAAAATTCATTCTCATTCTACATCTGCAATTTACAAGTTTCTGATCTAGAACACAGTGGGCAAAAAAGCCTAAATCAATTCATAGTCAATGATGTACCTTAGCAAAGAGTCTTATGCTTTCCAGGACCATTTTACTGAATTGCTTTATATTTTGGACGTGTACCAAGCCCATCCATATGTCTTCTAGTCCATTGAAAACGCAAAGGTGTCCTAGAAGCCATGAGAAAGCCTTGCTGGGAGGCAGCCACAGCTCCTCTGCCTCAGGCTGGGCTGAGCCTGCAGTGATCCCTGGACGGACACTCCTGTAAGTGCTCCAGGAACAGGGAATCCACAGTGTCCCTCAAGAGCCTGTTCCAACGCCTCACTGCACTCACACGAATTTCAACATCTAAAATAAACTTCCCTTGAGAACGAGCTGGGGTTTTATAAACAAATTCTTTCCCAAAAGGCACACAGAATGACTGACCATCTCTACAAATTTGAGGATGTTTTTAGTGTCTTGCTTCGGTTTTCTTTTAAAGACTTAATGATGCCCTCATTTCAAAGGCTGCAGTTTTCAAACATCTTGTAATTCCTCCTCATCTGAGAATTTTGCAGTTTGTTCCAGACCCTTCTGAAGAGGCCCCAAGCTGGACATAAGCTTACACTGCCATACATACACTTGTATTCATTTCAGACCTCCAGGCATTCAGTTCCTCCAAAGAACCATTTCAGAAGAGAAAAATCTCTTTGTAAAAGAACATAATTACCCTTTTCTTGCCTCAAAAGCCATTCAGTGTTTCCAGAAGTTACCAAGTGGGAACCAGTGAATGCAGTGAGAGGCAGAATCAGCCCTGAGTGAGTTATCAGAAAAAGCAATAAGGACACTAACACAGCCCTTGGAGCAGGGAAACTGTGTGGATCAAGACACTTCCAATTTTTAAAGGTACATATGACCAGGCAGACAGAGGTATCACAAAACGAAATAAAGTGGCAAGATTAATTAGTCAATTTTTTTTTATTTTTTATTTTTAGTATAAATATCTATTTAAATTAACTTTTTCTTATCTCATCAGAAATGAAAGCTTCGAGTTACATAAGAGGTGGTGTTACAGGCTGGTAAGGTAACATATTACTTTATCCTCACGCATCCCCAAGTGTCGCCTCTAAAAAGTTATACAAATATTCTTACAACCTGAAAAATAATTGCCAGTAAGACAAGAATTTAATATAACTAAGAGATCCTGAATCAGTGTAATTATATCTGTTGACCATTTGCCTCAGTAAAATCTCATAAAAGACAATTTCTACCTTCTTTCCTATGAATAGGGTCTTGCATAATTTTCTGGTAGCATTCATACTGCGCTGTCATAATTTTATTCCGTGTGACGCTCAGCTGCATGAAGTCCTCTGTGATGTTCTGGTGCCCCTCAGATGGCACAGCAGAGGCAGAAAACTAAGAGGAAAAAGACTTCTTTTAGCAAACCACGTACAAGCTCCAACGTAAACATCTTCGATGTCGGTCTTTTTAAATATCTTATTTTAAATATCATTTTACTGAAGGAAAGGGATCTTCAAATGTTATTACTGGCAGCACGATTTTTGTGTTTTTCTGGTTAGTTCAGCGATTCTTACTACTGAATCTTGACAAATGTCTCCTGATTGAGCATGGGGGAGTAACAACTGGCAAGATTCGTAAATAATAAGGGCAGCGTGCATAGAAAGCACTGAGACAGCCAGAGGCATATAAGCATATTTTTGTAAAATCCAGTGAAATATATCACAGTTTAGTCTAAAAGGCATTTCAGTCAGGCCCAAAATGATCCCTTATGAAAAAAAAAAGACCTTCCATATACTTTATGCACTGAAGCATTTGGCTTGTCCGGAGCTATTTGGTTTCTCTAGTCTGGTGAACCATAAAGTCAACCCTCAGAATATAAAAAGATATTCAAAAGATATGACATACACTTTCACGGATACTAAAATTAAAAAATCTTAGGATTCTTGATCAAAATCCGTACCTTTGAAGTGCATTTTTAATAGTAATTATATATTTCATGGGAAGCCACTAGAACTTCATGTTAAAACAAAGCTGCAGAATGAAATACTGTGCCACTGTCATACAAGGGATGAATTTAAAAGTCCTGAGGATTGTCTTCTGAATCTCAGATGTCTCCTCCACTCTTCCTGGGGTCCACAGAGTATTGCTTATGTGTCACTTCTCAACTATTACTGCTCCCAGCCAGCAAAGGATATGCTGGGTTCAGCAGAGGTAAACACTATTTCTGTTCCTTTACTACAGGAATTTAAAGGAGAACAGAAGGTAGATAAAGATCCCGTTGTGCAGAAGCTACGTTCGAACACAAGATTAGTTATTTCTGCTTTTCCTTATTAATAATTTCTACGGTATTCTGTATATGCTAGTTAAAACTGCAAGTGATTTAAAAAATTCATGAAGACTCACCATAGTAACCGATAAGAAGAGCAAAAACATGATCCAGTTTTTTGTCATCTCTGTGTCCGGTGCGGTGAATTTTATGTTGTAGTTGAATGAACTCGAACTGCAATGGAAAAAAAGAAAAAATTAGGAAGAAATTTAGCAGGTACCAACTCTAAGAGCAATCAGTCCTGAGAGATGAGTGCCTTTGGGCCACCATAAGTTTCCTTAAAGTAGACTCTGACTTTTACACACACACACAATTATTTTGTATTTTCTTCATATCCGATGATATTTAATTTTGCCATTTCTGGCATAACTGATCTAGCAAGTAGCCACTTTATCCTGAAATTACAACTTTGCAAGGATGACAATGACGCTGAAAGAATTAATTGTGAGCTGTAAAATAGTTTCTGTATCTGCAGTAGCTGTAAAAAAGTTTCTTTATCTACCAAAAACTAGCACCCAAACCAGCTCTAATCGCCTTACAGTGCAGACTGTTCTTAGAATTGATTCTTGACGTGCGAAATGCACCTAATGCATAAAATATACAAAATTATGAAGTATGTAGATCATCTATCTACTAGGGTAAACCTGCTGTGACAACTGCCTCAAAAGGAAGGGAAATTTCTGAGAGATTTGTCATGCAATATTTCACTGTGTCCTGCAGTATCCTGAGAAGATCACAGAGCTGGGCCGGGAACTGAAATAAGAGCTTTTCTTCTGCTTGCATCGTGAGAAAAAGCCTCTCCATGCTTAGTTTAAGTTATTACAACTAAATCACATTTCACAAATCTAAGTATCTCATTGTACTACCATTAATGAAGCTATTTTCAGCCGAGATAAAGACGGTAACGCATTTATGAGCGCAGCTCCCTTGTACAGATTAATTCAGTACAAATCTTACGGTGTGAATTAAGACCCAAATCTCACATGCTCCAGAAGCCCCTCATACAGCCAGCTCACAGATCCCGCTGCCACAGAACCAAGAGGACTGTTGGGTGCTGAGTACACAGAAACCTGCATCCTGAGCTCAGATCACACTTGCTGTTGCCTTCGCAGGTTTTTCTTATCCAGCAGACCCGTCCTTTGAGGGACTGGAGGATGACAAACCACTGGTAGTACTTTGGCACGTAGAGGTAACTGTACAAAAAGCACATTGTTTTTAATCCCCCCCATCTTAGTCACAAAAAGCCACTATTCTATATCTACTTTTCTGCTTTTACACTGAAGCTGTCCTCTTAATACAACAATAATACAATCAACAGCATTTTGTAGGATATACTAACTACAAAACATGAAGTCACTGCTGTTTACTGTACAGCCTGATGCAGATACAAGAAATGTGTAGTAAAATCAGTTACTTTTGGGCCTGTTTCACCCCAAACTGTATCCATAATCTTCCTTCTGTTTTTACCAGTGGCATACAACCCTGTAACACTGATTGCTGCAAATCGCACAGGTAATTCCGTGAGACACTGCAATTCAAATACAATGTTCTGAAGGCTCTTAAAACACTTACAGGAAGACCAATTAGCATCCCTGAAAAATATTAGTTTGAGCAAATACTGCTCTGGAAAATCCACATGTGGTGAGAACTGAAGTAAATGGATAATTGCAAGGACCATGTTAACTAAAGAGAAATCTAAATATCTCTGTGTAGTGACTAAAGTGACACTAAAGGTTGCCTAAAACCAAATATCCACAAATATCTAAATTAGATATCTAAGTTAGCAAAAGGGCAATAGGATTTCAACCCTGCATGACAGCTGGGGGCAAGGGCGATTAATTCAAACCTCTAACAAGTTTCATTTATTTAAAGTATGGCTGTCTTCCTAGGAGGGGAAAAAACCTGACCTTCTAAGGAAATTGGAATTAATAACTTGACTGTTAAGTAAGTCAATAATGTCTTCTCTCCAAAGTTATGACAAAGCACATCTGTGCAGTGTTGAAATCCACAAACGATGTGCACAGGACAGGCCAAGAGATCAGTCCAGTAGAAAACAGCAGCCATAATTTGGGTATGTTTTTTTATACATGCATATAAGAATTCAAAATAATTTTCTCCACAACAGTTCCAAAAATCCTTATGCTAAAACTAACGTTGGATGGAAAATTTAAAGTGCATATTCATATACTGCCCTCAGTTAGCCTTGATTATCTAGGCTTTTTAATTTATTTGAAAGATACAATTTATCTAAAAGATACAGTATCATATGAACAAAGTTAGAAATTATCTGCTTTGATTCCCAGTCCAAGTTTATTTCTGTTTCACAATATCAAAAGTCATCCCTTAGCTCAGTTCCTTTAGTGGTCCAAATCTTTTAATACCTAGTGATTTTGTAAACATTTCCTATCAGCTGTCCCAGTATTCACTGTTAAATTATTAAGTCTTCCCAGGAGATACAAAATGTTAAGTCAGGCCTATAATTCACTCTATGCTTTCAACTCATTTCTCTCAGCTGCAAACTTCAAAAAACATGTCTAGAGGAAAAAAATCCTTTTTCTAAACATCCTTACTTATGGACTAAAGGACAAAATGCAGGATGAAGGTCATTCAGATGCCTATTTGGACTTCAGGAGAGCATTTCTCGCATCACTACATGAATCCATTCACTTGACATTTATTACAGTCAGTCTAGACAAGACATTTTCACAGGATGATTAGGACCTTTCTTAGGGATGGGCAGCAATGCAGCCCATGGAATGGGGCTACCGCTGACAAAGTCAGGCTTCTTTTATTAATCATCTGCTCTGATGAGATGCAAACCAAACACAGCTCTCAAAAAGTTCTTTCCCTCCCAAAGCTGTGAGGTATTAGGCACACGAGGCAAAGAAATTAATAGTAAAATGAGAGCTGTTGTTCTGCTGCTATAAGTCTGACAGTTTTACTGTGGGGAAGAGAAGATAAATGTATTGGACTGAGATTAATCTGAGTGTCCTGAGTGTTAGTTTGAGGGAAGAGATGGTGGAAGCTTAGACTCCACTCTGTGACAACGGGGACCTGCACAAAATCCAGTAGGACCGTGATTTACATGACAGGTACTAGAAGTGGTGTAAACACAACACTACAGCTACTAGCAGTGTTCTGGCTTTATTCTCCCTGTAAAAGGGATCATCAGAGGGAAGAGAATGAGGAATTGCAATAGCAACTCAGATCTTTAAAATATCATTTTTTATTTGTACTGAAGACAGTGAAGACTGGGATAACTTTAAAAAAAAAAAGGGACTTCCTGATTTTCCTCTTTATTATGTTCTCTGTTACCCACATTGATGATACTCCTGAGGCCAACATTGTGTTTGTCACTGATAGCAGTGACATCTACTGAAGAAGGAGGAATTCAAAAGGAACTGCAAGCTGAACTTAGCCAAAATAGCCACTGGTATAGCTTTAACAGATGTTCACATTTCTCTTCCTTCTGCTTTCTCTACAGAGCCATCCTGCTTAATCAGCTGTTTCTACTTTTAACCTTTCCCCATCCTCCCAAGAATAAACGGCATCCTTGCTGAGCTCCAGACACTTCCCATTTCAATGACACAGTAAAAGGGTTAAAAAAAGTAGTCAGCAAGAAAAATCTCTTTTTGTACTTGAAAACCACATTTAGCACAAAATCAAAACCGCAGACAGCTTCTACCTTAGCAGCTGCCCTTGAGTCTGACTTCAAGTCAGAATGTAACTCTGTGGGAGTTGGATAGGAGGGACACCCCACTTATGTCTTTGCAGGTACATTCATACACGTGCACAAACACTTTTCACCAATTGGTAGTCTTTAGTTTAACCAGGACAAAGAAGCCAAGCACACAAACCAACCCCAACAACAAAACCACAAAACATTTTCAGTATAAATGACACACTTTGCAGTGTGCTACAACCTTGTGACACTGAAGTTAAACATGTGTGGATATAGATGTATATCCTTCCTCTGTGACTGAAAATGGGGTCGAAATGGATATTTTCTAGACCACCTCTCCCCCCTTTTTGTTATTCTACCAGTCCCTGATTTTGTTTTGTTGCAATATCTCTTATAAATAGCTGTACGTGCTACCTTGGTTACTTCTGGTTCTTTTTAGAGAGGAGCATACGACTCAAAGTATTTTAAACCCGAAGCAATGTTTGGTTGTTTCGGCCCAACATACAGGCAAAAGCAACCAAAGCTGGAAAATGCCCTCTGCTTTTCCCTAATTTGAATTGCCGTAGTACAGTGTTATAAAAAACAACCCCAAAACCAGTAGCCTCAAACGGAATTACATTTCCACTCACATAAACTTTCTGGGAAATTCTCTTCTGACTAAAAGGCTTACAGCAAGTGGGAAGTGCCAGCCCAACATTATTGCACACCAGATCCACTGATTCCTGAAGGTGGACTACAAAATCTCCACACTTATCCTAGAGAACAATGCAAGGCAGTTTGGTCATCTTCCTATTTGGGTAAAATGCCTTAAGTTCTGAGGGAATCACTTCTGTCAGCATTTGATCAAATTGCTCCAATGGTATTCCATAAGAGCTCACAGTTGTATGTGTGGGAACTACTCCATCCTTCTAATAATTCCGGAGTGAAGAAAATAATAGTTATGGAACAAATTTAATGAACTCTGCATAGCACAGTTTCATGGCACTAGAATTCCCTACTCGCAGCCACTGTGAATTAGGGCCCAGGCATCAGACTTACAGACTGCCAAAATAGGTGAGACAGATGAAAAGAGTGTGATCCTCCTGGAGACAATCGCTACATCTCACAAGCATGAGCTCTTCACAGCTTCAGACATGTTTCACTGCCCTACCCCCTTCATTCTGGTATTCACAGGCTTGTTCTTTTCAAATGTATTCTCCTTCACTTGAAGAAACTGGTGGGTTACCCAAATATCTCAGATCTGTACGTTGCTGCATTTCACAATAAATTCGATTTACCTTACTATACTGCTTTACAACACTGATACAACCCAACTGTGATGCTTACGGAAGGCATTTCCATCCTCACAGCCATTATCCATTCAAATCCCCCCAGGACCCACTCTCTTCAAATCAGTTGGGGCACACATCAGGAAAAATGGAACAGCAAGAATAAAAAAGAAAAATACTCCTAACACTATTTTGAACTCATTAGAAGTACTGGGATAGCTCCTTGTGTGTACAGAACCCTGAATAGAGCTCATCTGAGAAGTAAAGTGGCTTACAAAGGATAAAACTGAGACAATCCCCCCCACCCTGCACTGCAGAATAAAGATGCTTCTAGGCCACATGAAGAACTCCACAAGTGAATTAGTAACTAGGAAAATATTTGCAATACTCACATAATCATCATGAAAATTAGGAAATAAATAGGAACTAGGAAATAAACCCCAAGATTAAAATGGAACCGAATTTCTTTAGTCATCTCATCCTCTGAACACAGAGCACTGCTCATGTGCACAAAGACATGGTAAAAAAATGCCACACTGAAAAATTCCCCCTTCTCCCTTTCCTTCCAGGAATTTTTCCTAGGAACCAGTTGTGGCACAGTGGCATTGACTGTCTTCTTGAGGATTAACAGAAATAAAGAAGCATATCTCAAATTTACCATTCAATTATTTTATATTACTTATACTATTTTATTTTATAATTATTTGTCATGCAGGTAGGAAAAAGTGCTTGCTGTTTAATTCTTGGGCCCTGAGTTACCCTGGTCCCTCCATGCAAGTAGAAAATTAGGTCTAGTTCAGAGATGTTTCACATCTTTTATTCTCTCCATTACCATGCTTTTTGCTTTTGCTTTTGCATCACTCTGGTTTCTTGCCAGGAACCTTGCAGAGATTGAAGAACCATCTGCATATGAGATTACACAGATTAAATTACTCCTGTGGACCTCTTCCCATTAATAGCTTTTGGCTACCACTCAGATCTAAGTTTTGTCACCTGCACCCAACAGAAATTACTGGCAGCTATTGACAACACTCGTGGCCAGTTCCAATAATACCTAAAATTATAAGAACCCATCACAGAGCGATGGTGGCGCTAGTGTTTTTTTTCCGGGCAGGAGGAAACCCTCTATTTTCTGACACTTTTCTTCTCTTGCTCAGCTCACAGGTTTGGATGACATTGTGAACTATCCTGAGGAGAAACATGGGTTATGGAGGTTCAGTTAAAATCCAAACCAACCAACAGAAAAACAGAAAAAAACCCCACCACAAGAAAACTCTCCAAAGGAGGGTTTGGAAGAGGAAATGTCCACAAGGTTCTTCCTCTGGAATATTCTGCATTATCTGCTCTTGGGCAGCATTATTGCTTTCCACACAGCAGACTGCAGAGCTAAGATGTTTTTGTGGCTTTGTCCATCACACCAGTTTTGGCTCTTTAAAACAATATTTCCACTGATAAAAAAAAGGGTAATAGGATTTCTTCCTTCTGGCTTTTACACAGACAGATCTTCTCAAGGGAAGATCTTTCACTTTCTCCATGCTTTCCATAAATCATGAAGGCTCTATCTATAAATTATGAAGGTTCTACTCCCTCCTTCTCGAATGTGGTGAACTTTCTCCATGCCTTAAGGACGTATGAAGCCAGCAGGAGCAAATGCTTTGATGGCACATGGAAGACAGGCAAGGATTCAATCGGGGTTATAGTTACAAGTTGGCAGGATACTTAACTGTGTCAAATAAACGCGCCATATGAACGTTAAAACTACCAAAGCGAAGTGAAATTATTCATCTCACTTGAGGAACTAGCCGTTAAATGAAAGTAACGGAGAATCTGGCAAAGTAAAATCTTTACCAACAGACTGACAGGGCTTTACTCTCAGAGATTCAACTGTGATTTCCAATTTACAGTTTATAGTTATTAATGCCTCCAGATTTTTTAGTGGGTGTTATTTGACTACCATTGTGTAAGCATATTGTTATGCTTATTTTACAAACTCGAGCTTTTTTACCCCATAGCCCTAACCCAAACTGTGTCCCAGCAAAGACTATTAACAGAAATTAAGATGACGTCAGACTAATGAATGACTAAATTCCAATAGTTGATGGATCAAGATGATTTAATGCTGGTACTTCTCTTTTCTTTCCCCCCCTTTTTTTTTTTTAAACCCTATTAATGTCTTGCTATAGCACTTAAAAAAAATGAGTTAAAAAAAATCTAGTAAATTTTCCAGGAAGTTTAATTCCTCCAAAAAACTGCTATGCTGTGGCAAGGATGTTCCAATTAACATGTTATTTTAAATAACAGGGGATTGCTCATGACATTCGTTCCTCTCCATGGATTTCATCCTATGAGAAAGTTGGAGAGCTCCCACATTCTATATTCTGCATGTATTCAACTAAAAAATCTGCCCTGTAGCTGAAACAGGAGCAAGATTCCCACAGACATAGGGAGCAAAACTACTTGGGCCAAACCCCAAAATTCACTGGGATGTGTTACTGCTGTCACCCCGAACCCAACGATACGATACAGCAAAGCATCACAAGGATAACACTGGAACTACTGAATCTTCCTGCCGTAGCCCAAATTCTATCATTTCATTCCAGATGCGTATTAAGATGAGTATTAAGTGAGTATCTTAGAGGTTTTAGGAGAAACCTCCAGGCCTCTGGAGGGTGTGAGAACAGCCCTTGGCTGAGAGTGGACATTGACTTCTTTACTGTGTCTCTAAGGGAGAGAAGAGAAGCCCCTAAGGACATGCCCCAGTTTAGAGAAAACAAGAATGTTTTCCATCCTGCTTCCCCTCAGCATGCACCTGCTGATACCAATAACAAAAATGCAAGCTAAAAAAAAAAAAATTAAATATAGTTAATAGCTACCTGGATATAATTGTTTATGGACAGAGCAAGGAGACAGATTCAATGAGCCTTGTGGTCACTTTTTACTTCAGACACAGCACGATATATGTGAAAAAATATGGTATATTCCTCCAAAAAAAATTTCTCCACCTCCAAGCAAAATTATTTGGTTTGGATTTATGGATTCATCAAATAGACCCTACCACCTGTATAAAGCCGCTTGTTCAGATGTCTGAAGCGGATTTTTTTGTTTTCCCAGACACTTCTGTTTACAAGCTGCAGCGAGTGAACCGCTGCACTGTGCACCCCTTTCAGTCAGTGATTTTTATTTGAATGACTCTGTCCGATGCTGTTTACCAAGTAATGACCCAAAAGAGATCCAAAGGTTTCTTTGTGAAAATGTTTACGGCATGAAGTCATTTTCTCAACTGGCTGAGTTTTAAAAGTTTTCTGTTATTTCTTCATTGACACATGCTAATTTTACAAGAGCAGTGTTTCCACAGTTCAAAGACTTTTCTCAAGGTCAGAACAAGGCAATGGGAACAGGAGAATGGGTTAAGCAAAACGTACCAGGACTTTTGGTTTCTTCAGAGCTTACCACTCAGGCTTTTTCTCACTGGCCCCAACCCAGTTTGGCAGCTAAATGTCTATGATTCTTACAGGTTTCACACTGGTTTCCTCCAGATTCACATTTAGAAGTGCAAATTTTTACACGCAAATATACATAAATATACTCTCGTTCAGTTATGAATAAGGCTTTAAGCTTTAAAATATTAGTTTTTTAAAGACATTATTAATTTTTTAGGTGGACCACGCCACGCCAGCAGCTCAGAGCAGGATGGGGAGGGAGCAGGTTGCTAGGAAAGGGAACTGCTTGTGCATAAACACAGTGTTGCTGCAGGCACTGCCTCAGAACCGGTGTGCTAACTCTGGGTTCACCATTGGTCAATGACTTGAACAGAACTGATGCACCAAATATAGATAAACTCTTCATGGAAATGTCAGAAGCACCACGGTCTCCCGATTTTGTGCTGGGTTTCTTTCTTTTACTTAAAAGAAAAAAAAAGGCAACCAAGAAACCCCACCAACAAAAAAAAAAAAAAAACCAACAAACCCAAACAAAGACCCAAAACATAATACAGAGAACTAAAACATCCCCACAGCAGTTTTCTTTTCACTGGCAATCATTTTGGTCTGGCAAAGGATGACATTTCAGATAGGAAGTTCACGTCAGCATTTTCTCTCTTGGGATATTCCTGATGCATTTACTATTCCAAAAAATTTCAGGTAAATTTAAAGCAGCTTTAGAAATATTCAGCTTAGTGTACTTACTCAAAACAAAATAAACCACCAGCTACTTCAAAGTCTTCACCAGGTCAACCTAAGTCACTACAGTTCAGAACATTTCCTCTTAAATTTAAAATTTCACATGCCAGAGGTCAAAAGTGCAAGCTCTGGAATATTTCACCCTTTGAATATTAGACAATACATGTTACACTGCGCAAAATTATCAAAACTACTAATCCATCCTGTCGAAAAGCCAAAAACAAGCAGCAGCCAAAACCAACCTTTTGAATTCTAGTCATCTGCAGCTTGTCTCCTTTGCTTTAATTAGCTACAGATACTTCCCAGCTTTCCCATGTCTTTTTTTTTTTTTTTCCCATCTCTTGTATTCCTAAAATGGCATTTTAACAGCAAATAGTTTAAATGGTGCTCACACGGAGTACGCTGGGCATAAAGGAGTTTGTGAGACTCGGGAAAGTTAAACCACAGGTATTTAATCTCAACAGCATGGGAAAAAATTACCTTCTATATATTTCTGAAGTCTGTAACTGCATACCAGTACGTGCACATCTTCTTGAGAGTCTCACAGACATGGGGCTTAACTTGCAAGGCTCCCACGGGCAAAAGCTTGTGAATGACTTCTCAGTGAAAGAATGGACGCACATACTCAGAGGACAGATTCAGAACATAAAAATGTCAAAGCTTTTGCCTTTACATTTATA
The DNA here is from genome assembly GCA_013396775.1 of Cephalopterus ornatus. Taxonomy (NCBI): domain Eukaryota; kingdom Metazoa; phylum Chordata; class Aves; order Passeriformes; family Cotingidae; genus Cephalopterus; species Cephalopterus ornatus. The sequence goes on from VZRE01000819.1 coordinate 644,777, forward strand.
GCCGGAGCTTTCATTTTTACATCTCTCTCTTTTTCTCCTCAGAGAACAGCTGCAGAAATCACCTTAAGGTAGAGCGATAAAGGATTTTTCTGTCCCTCTATCTGTATTTCCTTCAAATGAGGATATGTACCGGGATATTGCTATAGCCAATGATATTTTACATCAGCATCATTTTCTGTCAATCTGAGCTAACATCAGTGTGTTAACATCCATCAATGTATCTAAGTCTTCTAAATGGGAATTCCCTTCAGCTTCATCCACACACTGCCACATCCACAGGAATATTGGCATAAACACAACTCCGGCACAGGCTGAAGCACCCAGGAGTAAAGAAACAGTTGTTTTGCTAGAGATGTTTTCAGTTAAGTTAATTAAAGGATCAAAGCAATAAACTAACCACTTTAACAAAATTAGAGACGTGAGATCCTCTGAATGGGAGCAAACTGCTACTAAGTGACTACAGTGACCTCTTAGTATAGCCCTGTGCATTTCTGATCTGAAAATGTACATAGGGGACACAATTTGCAGTATAAACACCAGAGCCTCAACCTGTATTACATACAATCCCTCAAAAGGCACTGATGGCAGTTTGGACAGCCATCTTCAACCCCCTAGGACAAATCTGAATGGTGATCTTTATCAATTGTCTTTGACGACGTGCCCTTATTTTTAAAAGAATAATTTCTCTTTTAGCTTAGCTCAATCTCTTAGTCTGAATAAGAGTATCTAAGTAGAAATCTTTAGCACTAACTGAAATAATACATTTCTATATCTTTTCTGAAATACCACTTAGGTATAATTTCTTCCACCTGAAATTGTATACATCAGTCCTTACCTGAAAGTAAGAAGCTAACCCTTTTCTAAGTTTAAAATTTGTTCGTCAGTTGTCTTTTGTAAAGTCTTAATTCATTTTTTGAAACACCTGATAAGGGGTGATACAAGAGACTGTAGTTTTAGTTACTTACTATGATAAGGGGTGATACAAAAGATTGTAGTTTTAGTTGCTTACTAGAGCTAATTCTAGGTGGAATATTGTTAAATCAGAATAGGGCCTTGCTTGCTAATGCTGACTTACAGGATATGGTTAACTTCACAATGAGGATTCTAACAGGAACAAAGAAACCTTGAAGTCTCAATAAGGAGCTTTGAGGTTTAAGAAGGGGGACCTTGAGAACTGATAAAGAAGTGCTCCTGGAGATGATACCAGTTTTGGGATAATTGGACAGTGCTGGCTCAACAGTTCTTAGCAAAGGTGAAAAGTTTAGAGCCGAGGAAGACCACTTACTTCATCCAAAGACCCCCAAAAGAAGATCCCAAGGGGGCGTTCTGAGGCGGAGTTATATAAGTGGTGCATGTTAATGATCTCCCCTCCCACTTTTCTGGAATTTTCTGGCACAGCTAATGCATATGTAACACAATTAACGCATATGTAATACTACTAATGCAGATGTAACATTATATCACATAAAAGAAGCTGAACAAAGGCAATGAGGGGGGCACAAAAGGCTGGATTACCCTCTGTGTGCCCCAGAGCTGTAAATAAACACACCTGCTTCAATACTTTTTGGGAGTTTTGGGGTTTGTTTCCACAAGTCACACCAGAGGCTAACAACCGCAGAGAACAGGACAGGCACGCGTCTTAGCTGTTTCAATTGACACACTATTCTATTCCACTTCGATGCCGACTGTTTATCACTGAAAAATTCTACTTGCAGAGCTTATGCTGCCCGGAAAGATGTGAGAAGTTTGCAACAGCAGGAGCGACCAGCGGGCGATGTGACAACTCAGCTGGCACGCGGCCCGTAAAGCCACACACAGGTGTGAGAGCCCCGCCGGACAGGAGCAGCAAGGATGGCCACTGCTCGGATCCGGGCATTATTGCATAATTGCACTGCACAGCACTGTCTTGTCACAGCACATTCCATCTGTTTCACGTTGCTGGGTAGTAACGCTGCGGCAGAATGAAATGTGTCCTCGCACATCAACACGTAAAAGCCTCTGCTCTTTGTGAAGCTGAGATTTCATAGGCAGTGCCAGCTGCAATCTGTAGGAAGCAGTGTGAATGTTTCCATGAATTCAGTTGAAGATCATATGCTCAGGGTGTGGCCGTGGGAAAGAATAGAGTATCTTACACACGGTCCCTAAAGTCCAATTAGTGTTCCTTTAATTACAAACAGACTTTTCCATATCCTTTTGCAGTATTCCGCCCTCCCTTACCTGAATGAAAACCAAAATAAAACACTATGTACTTTAAAATATTACATTAAATGGACACAAAAAATCACTGCCGTGACAAATTTGAGTCTCACTTGGACAAGGTACTTCATGAAGATGAAATATTACATAACAAATGTGGTCAAACATTACACAGACTATAGCAACAGCAGAGTCTCAAGCACAGTTCTTCTGGTCATGAATTACATATAAATTTTTTTTATACATAATTTACAAACTTAAGCACATTATCTCCCCTCCAAATGTAATAATAATAATAATAATAATAATACAGGAAACGTAATGGGAAAATCTCAGTTAAAGCTTGTCAAAATCGCAAGCAACTGAAAATTTCCACTGCAAGCATGGAAAATATTAGGCAGCTTTAACATAGGTGCCCATATTTTCTGCACACTCACATCCTGCATTTATTTTCCTCGAGAAAAATAAAACCCACAGAAGTCTGACACTGATTTCACACTCTAGAAAAAAAAAAAAAAATCCTTGCTTGAAACAAAATGCATGGAATTTGATGGGAAGCTTTTATAAGGATTTAATTGAGTTCGTAATGCTACAGATCTTGCCATTGGTCTGCCAGTGTCTCACATACAAGTGCAGTGCTCATATTTATTAGTTTGGCTGACTGACTTTGGTACACAGTTCGGACATCAAACCGCCAGGCGTTACTTACTTCAGACTGAGGTACCAAAATCACTACGAAAAAAACCCCACCTTTGCATGGATTCTTAAATTTTTTTTCCTGCACCTTTTAACTTAGTCAGACACCTTAAAAGTCTCATCCTTTTAATTTTATTCAGAGAGCCTGGACTTGCACCCCTCAAGTGTTACCCTCTCAAAGCTGTATGTGTGCATCCTGTTGCACAGAGCATGTGAAAATTCAGATTCATCTTGCTGAGAAATTTTGTTCCCAGCTGCTTGCTTGGCACAGATTTGGTTGGGGAGGGGGGAGGGAGGAGGGGAGAGAAAATTTTCCAAGCAGTGGGGAAAAACAGTACAAAACTTTCATCATCAATGGCCTTGACATTGCTGGAGCCAACGGAAACAACATCACCCAGCTGATTCCATGCGAGGGAACCATTCAGAAACAAACATTTATTTCTATCGTGGTAGCTTATGCCAAGCTTCCTTTGGTGAAATCCAGATTTCTCCTCCATTGGCTTCCTCCTGCTGTTGATAGAACAGGATATTTGCTGAAACAAGCAAGTGATGCATGTGATATTCTGAATTAACCAGCATATATGCTGGAGAGAGAATTCTGTTCTCTTCTGAAGATGTAAGAACAACTGTCTTTGATCAAGGTAACGTATATAACTGAGCCAAGATATAAATTTTCTATACTAAATCTTAACTGGGTGCAAATCTTGCTGGGTGATGAATTCCTTAACAGGTCCATGCCTTACTGACCCTGTAAGTAATTTTATAGCAAGAAAAATGCTTGTCTATTGCTACAGACCTAAACCACACAGAGAATAGGGGACATTTCATAAGCTAACTTCTCATTGTCCCAACTTCCCCAGGCTTCCAAAACAAATAAAAATTTGGTTGGTTTCCACCCCAACCAGTAAACATATTTCCCTTTCTCAAGAGAGTATTAGAAAACAACTACTGCACAATTATATTTTATTACTGTTCAATGATAATGTACAAAAATCACAAAATCATTTTTATTCTTCAATTGCAACATCCCAAGTCTTTACTGACTACACACTGCTAAACAGTTGTTGCACATAATTCTAAAACTAGTGGCATTTTAATGATGGCATTAATTATTCTAGATATCATATAAATGTTTTACGGACTAGGAAGCAAAGTGCTTTTTTGCTTTGTCTAAGCAAAGCATAAAACAGGTTAGATACAGACCCTGGTCAAGAAGGACACGCACAACTTTATGTATATTGGGTTTTCCTACTCTAAAAGACCTAATTTCCCAAATATTAATCCAGTACGATGTTGAGATATCAGCAGGCATCATTTGCAACCTCCAGAATAAATAAATCCACTCTCACATCACTGCTATCAGGCAACTTCTAACTTTGAAGCAATTACTGATCCTCAGGCTGGCTCATTACACCACTTGACGTGGCTTGGGAGAACAGAAATAAACTGATGAGTGTCTTTGAACAGCAGAGATCCTACAATCTGAAGTGGCCATCACCCAGAGATCTGAACTCCGAACCTCACTTGGCTGGTGATCTCTGAGGGTCAGACATCACAAGGAATATGACCCTAAAGCATCTGTTGAAAAATCAGACTACCAAACTGGTGGGAAATTTCAGACTAATCCAAATGTGGGAGCCAAGTCAGCTACTGAAATGATACAGTGCTACCAAACATAGAATCATCACTGTGAAGAAAATGGGTTCAGTTCTAGAATCAAGAAACAAATAAAAGTCACCCTTTCAATATAGTTTTTCCTTTAAGGTCACAGAGAAACACCAAAAAGAGAATATGAGAGGAAGATGAGAGTAAGAGAATTAGAAGTACTGATCCTGAATCAAAGAGTTGAGAGCAAGTTGATAGATTCAGTAAGGGTTTTGTGAAAGAATTCTTAAGCAATGTCTGGCTCTTACAGACATTGTGGGATGTATTTTAACCAGCTTCATGTCTCACAGGCAGTCCTTGAAATCTAAATGTCTTTCAACTTCTAACACAGATAAAATTTGCTTTCTCTGTAGGAGAGATCACTGGTGAGAAGTGTAGTGCTCAGAATCAAGCTCCTTGCATTTACAGTTTTTGAGAAGCCTACAAAGACTAATAGACAAATTTTGAAGGCTGGAAGGAATAAAACCCCACAGTGTGCTGGAGAAAAATAAAAAGAAAGGAATTTAAGTGATTTGCCCACCACCACTTCGCGCATTGTGTCACAATTGAGGTTTAAAGATCCATTCAGTAATTAGTAATGGATTTACCATCCATTTCTGTAGGGATTGCCACCAAAGGGACTATAAATAGAGAACAAAAATCCTTGGGTAAAGTAGGGGAAAACCCAAACAAATGAAAAGCCTGGCAAATATAAACAAATATTTCTGCTAATAAATTACCAGTTATTTATGGTCTACACCAGTCCTTCACCTGTAATTGCACTTAGCTGTCTGTGAGGTGATCTCAGAACAAAAACCTCTTCTCAGGCTGTAGTTTGGGCATTCATATTTCTTACTATGGACACCTCAGCTGCTGAGTTCAAAGGAACATCTCCCACAAGAAATTTCCAGTGTTAAGTGTTACCTACCTAAATATTCTTTGTACCTAAGAAACACAATGTAGGCTCTTCCCAGCGACCCTTCTACACAAGTCAAGGTATAACCATTACCTGAAGTGACCTCCTGCCTCCAGCTCTACCCCATTCTAATCTCTTGCTGCCCATTTCAAGCACTCACCCCACAGCTTGAAGTGCACAGAGCAGCATGGTGCATGTCAGTTTTTCCAGCCATCTAAATAATGACTCACATGCTATGCCCCAAGAACCAAAGAGATAAATCTTCACATCCTGTCCTACTTGCAATTTCCAACTGATGACTGAAGATCACCCACCCCGTGCCACATCCCACTAGGTAACGGTCACCTGCAATAGGCAGGTGTTAATAAAGGTCACTGAAATACCTGATTTTAATAATCTGGCAAGCAACCACATTGATTTTCCTAATTCTTTCATTTCCTCCCATAAGGGCCCAAGAGGAATTAGGAATCTATTCCTGGACACGTAAGCACAAAGGAATCACAGCTCTTAAGTCGAGACAGATGAGAATCCTGAATGCACCTCTACTGCACCCCAGACAAAATAAAAGCACCTGAAATATATAAGGTTTTGAATACTCCTTGGTTTTAAAGGTGATCATCTGGTGAGAACAGCCAAACTCATTGTCTCGTCATTAGTATTATAATTTATATAATTACGTTGTCAAGGAATAAGTAGTCTGAACTGTTAAACACATGCCAGACGACGAGAATGTTAAGAAAGGACAGGAACCACGAAAAAATTACGTGACAAAGAATGTACTCCTAGATGAGGAATTTGAAAAATATTATAGTGTGAAATAGAATACAACTTGCATTAAAAGAGCATGCATAATAAATGTTAGAGCTAGATTCCTGTGTTACACCACTGTGGATTCAAAAACTAGTACCTGGTAATTATCATTACTGAGCATCAGTGACAAAAAAAAGCTGCAGAAGTAAGATTAAAGCTTTCATTTGGATTTTGAAGCCCTCAGACTAAGAGTGATTTTGAACAGCTCTACAGTCCTTTCATTTGGGGAAATTTATTCATAGTGGTTGCAGTACACCAAGGAATTCTCAAATCTCTGCACTCAAAACAATAGAACTGAAAGGGTGTTAACTTTAGGAGCTAATTATAGCTTTTTAAGTACTAGCACCATTAACTATTTTACTCTCCAAAAAATACTCTGGGGACAATCCACAACACGTGCAGTGGCAATGGACCTGCCTAGCTAATCGTGACCATTCTTTTTACTTTTCATTGGTCTTTTACAGTAACAAAAGGTGAAAAACACCTTTTATGCAGTCATATATGCAATATGACTATTGCAGAAAGCACAAAACCATCAGAAATAAACCCACTGTCTCTCATTTTTATTTTTCTGCAAACTGCTGGAGTCCTAATCAGTCCCTAGCACTGCCTCCAGTTATACCATGGCTGCAATCAGCTGAACTACCCCCATGTTGCATTTTGGCAATGCTATCACTCCTCACCTGAGTGCTGGGTAATCACATCCCACCCCAAACATGGAACAGCACAAATCCTTCCCCTATTAATCGCTTCCCTATAAACAGCTGAGCTGTAGGAGCAGGAAGAAATTAAAAAAACACCAAACCAAACCAAACCCACCAAAAAAGAAAACCAAAAAACGAACCCAAACCCGCCCCCCCCACACAAATAAAATCAAAATGTGATGAAGAATAAAAAAATAAACAACATGTTTGTGTTCTGGGCTTCCTAGCAGTTTCACTGAAGCCACTAAGTCAGGATATGCACAGAGCAGAATCAAACCACTCAGAAACAAAGGTCATGTGAAAAGGGTGTCACACTTACAGACTGGACCACCTCCAAAGGCTGCGAAGAAAGGGCAAATCGGTAAGTAACATTTTCAAAGAAACCCCCACAACAGCCAGAAGAACATTATGAAAATTTGGGGTGAGATCCCAACAAAGAGCTGAAACATGGTCATGGCATGGTTGTCACGTCCAGAGGGGAGCTGGAGGAACATTCCAAACTCGTGTTTTCCAGCAACCTCAACCTCCTGCAGTTGAGGAGAGTAGCACTGTAGGCTGCCTTTAAAGTTGTTCTCTTTACACAGCCATTTTTGCTGGAAAACATCTTCTCCAGAGTTTAAGCAACCAAGAGATTCAAGTGGTCTTGAAGTACAGAGAGAAGGTGGAGGAAAGGGTGCATTCTTTCACATCAAAGCTCATTTTTACTTGAATATCATTAACTGTTGAGCTTAGACTCTTGCTTCTGTGCTTCTAATGGGCACTGCTGAGCTTCGCCAAAGAATCCTAAAAATGACAGCTCTGAAGGTATAATATTATAAAAGCAGTAGACAAGCACCCTTCTCTGCATCCCAAAAGAACTCAAAAGAAATAGATCTTCGTAGAGACAATATTTGATGAAGAAATATATATATATATATATATATATTCAAGGAGAAATGCCATTCTTCACTGAAATGAGACCAGGCCGTGAATCCAGACAGTCCCTTGAACAATTCGTAAGTTCTCTCGAATAAAGTATTTTTGCCACATCAGTGAGAGCTGACAAGACCAAAACAGAGCTAGCACTAAAAATGAACAAATAAATAAAACGCATCCGCATCGCTGTGTTAGGTCTAAGTTTTGCTCAAGGTCTCTTCCATAGACTTTTGGTGAGCGTTCAGATGGAAATTCAGGGCCCAAGAGAATTTTTTTTGAAAGCAGTAAGGGATATCCTGAGTCCCAGCCAGCAGCCTAACAATGCAGCTTCCAACAGCCAAAACTGTGTGAACTGTGTTAGGAACATCACTCATTACAGCACCGTTTGCCTGTGGAGCCTCCTTATAAGTGCCTTTTAACCGTCACAAATGTTCTATTTATGAAAGATGCTACACTTTAAGCAACAGGTCCCTACTCTGCAAAAATCAAACCATGATTTTTAATTACTTTTTATTTCTCAATATACTCAGGTAGTGAGCTTTGAAAGATACACTGGAATTCTAATGTATTTCTCGGGGAAAAAAAATTGGGCTGTGGAAAGTCCATTCCTAACTTCACTTTTATTTTTATTTCACATCTGACCAGAGTAACCTGAAATTTTCTTTATGATAACCTGTTCTAGGCTTCAAGGTAAAAAAAAAAAAAAAAATCCAAAACCAAACCAAAATTACAAAAAGCCCCACCCAGTTTATATTAAATTCTTATTGAACAACCACGTCTCTTCACTCTTTTCTATCATAAAATGGCTCAAATGCGTTTTTCTCAGCAATATCCTTTCTCTCCTACAGGACTGTGCCATAGGTGGAGATGTTCACTGTGGGATTGGATTAGTTTCTTGGCAAAAGTCGTTATGACGTACTTGCTGCTACATCCCAAGGTTTGTTAGCATTCCTTGTCCTAGCTGTATCTACATCCCAAAGGGATAACTAAGGAATTATTGCAGAAAGCTATTGTCTCAGCTGTGGATTCCAGAATTTTGTTCTTCAGAGCTGTGCTTTTATGGCATTAGCTGTATTTAATGTCCAAGGGATGCAATGCTCCAATAACTTTCAGTGTTATTGCACGTTATTTCTCATTTGTACTAAAACTCACGAAAGTAAGGAAGTAGAAGTGCTTAAATTATAAAAATTTACAATTTGTAAAGGCAAATCTTTAACACTCAAGACAATTTATTTCCCACGCAACTGTTAAATGAGTTATGAACTGTTTAGAGCTGTGAAAATCTGTTTGTAAGTTCTCTCTCTCATTTTTTGGTACCTTCAGCAGTCAGTTGGCATTGGGGTCTTTCAGTTTAACAGCAGAGACAGACTTTGAGACAACTACAAACGCGGGTCTTCACACATTTATCGTTCTCTGCTTCTCACAGCCTGATTACTCACTGGGAATCAACTGCTCAGTGTCACTCCTGGAGTGTTACTCCCTTTAAGTGCTTTGTGTCTTGTCAGCTCTCTCGGCCCAGGAGAAGCCTGGGGGTGATAATTTCTCTTCCCTGAGAAGCTTGTTCATTACAAGAACTGTGACTGTATTTCTTTTCCTCTCTGTGCTCCTTCAGCCCTCGCACCTCCATGAGGAAAAACAGCCACTGAAATGTAACTACCACGTTGAGGGCATCAAAATTCTTAAAATGCAGAATGCTCGGTGCTCACTTTATTAATCCAATTCTCATGTTGCAGGAGCAAGATTAGAGTAGGTGGTGAGCACCGATCCCACCCTCAGTAATCCAGCTGTTCAAATGGTCTTTGTACCCATTCCATTGCCATTCCTGGAGAACTGAAGCTGTACTTTTAGCAAACACAGTGCCCAGCTGGAGAACCTGAGTTTTGTGTCCCTGTGACAAACACTGTTTGTGAGCGAGTCAATTTTGGTAAAGTAAAAAAAGAAAGTTAGGGAGTTGTTGTCGATCAATGCTTTAAACAAAACACAAGCGTGCCTTCCTCTCCGTGCTAATTCTGGGAGGAGGAGGAAGTCAACGGAATTAATGGCTGATTATTATAAAAATACTGTGTTACTTTATATAGAGCAGCATATAGCTTGCATAAACACTAAAGATCTTTCATTCAACTGCTTTCAGCCACTGGCTTTTTTTTTTTTTTCCAAGTCTGGATAATATTACGCTATCTTTGTCAGCTAAATTTGTAGTTCCACAAAGCTCTGCGAGTTTCAGAGTACTGAGTAATTCCCAAGGCCATCAAGGAGAGATTTGTTTGTTTGTTTATGCAAATTACTGAAAAAAACTAATTCAGTTTCTTAAGGTGATGCATGAATTTTTACTTTTTTCATTTCAGGAAACACCATGCAGAGGTTACATACAGAAGTCAGAAAGAGGATATTAAAGCTCACTGGCCTAGATCTGATTCAGGATGGGAAATCCTCCATACGGAGTATAAAGGTTCTAGTTCAATTATACCTGTGAAACAGCATTAAATATTCTAAGATAAATGGAAAGCATGAACTGCACTACAAAAAGATAATATCCTGACTCCTGAAATACTCTGATCTCTGAAAACAACATGACACTGTTAACAAACCAAAAACATCTGTTTCCACAACAATAATTGTCTTAACGAGCAATTTGCTGTGGAGCCAAACTCTTAAAAACTTAAGAGAAAAACTCAAAATATCAGAATGAGAGAGAAGGTGAGAGTGGGAAAAAGAGAGCTCAGTCCCAGTATGATGGAAACAAACTTGTGCATTTTGTTTAACTTATTGGAGACTTGGCACGTTTGTCAGTTTTGCAACGTTCTCAAGCTCTAGCTACAGTTGCAAGGTACAAATGCGTACAGAATATGATATGAATAAGCAGTATGATCATATATAGACCACCAGCACCTTGGAACTGTTTCAACCTGGTCCTTTGCATCACAAAAGTTACCTGATAACCACCTAAAATTTGTAAAAACTAAGCTACTCTAAGTTAGGTGCAATAGCCAGGAACCAAGTCACAAATCAAGAGCAAAGGAAAACAAAATCAGTTTATCAGCAAATTTAAGAACATACCAAGCCATCTTTGACTTGAACAAACTATGAGTAGCAAGTCCTCTCTGACCTGACTTACCTTGGAGGCACGTGGTTTCCATTACACTGTTTTTACAGCTGCAGATCCGCACATTTAAACGGGCAGAAAAATGACTTACAAATTTACAGGTGTGGGGGTGGGACGGTGCTGAGGCTGGAGCCCCAAAAATTAGGAAGTGATGAACATTCAGTTCACCAAATAAGTAGCTGCAGAGTGGGATAAGACAACCACATAGCCTTCGGTATCCTTAATGTTCTTCCAAGCACAAACAAGTCCCTCCATATTAATAACAGAGTGCACACAGGCGCAATAATCTAACACATACAGTTTTGGAACTAAACTTATTAATGTTTGGTGAATTAAGGCTGATAAAAAGGTGCTAGCACAGGTCTTCTCAGTGTAAAAAAACTGCTAACAGTCTACCAAGAGCTGGATTTTCCCCCTCAGAGTGAATAAACTTTCCTAAGTCTCCCATCTAATATAGCAAACTTACGAACACAATTCTTCTATGCAAATATTTCATTGGAGCAGTTGCAATGTAGGTGCTAGAGAAATTCATTTTTTTCCCAAGGAAAACACCTGTAACTGACTAATAAATAAATTCTAAAAGAGCACCCTAATATATTCTGTAGTCACAAGTTGTGCTGACCAACGTTTTTTCCCCCCAGATTCATTACATTGACAAGGAGATTTCCCCCCTAAAAAGCTAATTACTTTAAACTTATCTGATTATCAAACTTTATTTTAGGAGAATATGGATGTTAATGTCATAAATAAAACTTAAGCCACGCGTATCTTTTTAATTTACCTACTAAAGAATGAAGGAACAATAAATACAAGTCACCGCTGGAATACATACATTTGTCCATATATGTCAAATGTGTTTTTATTTTGAATGATTGTGTTTACTGATTTCTCTCAGCAAAAGATGGGAAACATTTCCAGTGAGCTCAGTCCTACTTCCCTGAGAAAAAAAAAACAAAAACAAGACACAGCACCAGCTGCTTGGCAGGACTCTTCTGGAATGATAACATGGTCTTGTTCAGGCCACGGAATTAATTACTGATGGATACTAACACAGCAAGAGCACCAAAATTGCTTCACCTATGTCCAGCAAACAAGCTGTTTGCTCCTGCTGCTTGCTGCTTTGATGCAGAGCTTTTCCCAAATTATTTCTGCGTGTATTGTACTTTCGGAGTAATCGTTGAACTAAGTGGTGGACTGTCCCTAAAACTATGGAACATTTGCATCTATCAAAGATTTGTGGGTAAGGACAGTTTGATATTACAGTAACATGAAGGTCTGTGTTAAATCTTCTTGAAACTAAGCAAATAAAAACTTTTTATTCAATAATATCCACCCACTGATTTGAGTTAATCTTCATTAGTGATCCACCTATAATTAGAAAATTAGTATGAACCGGTTCTATAGTTCATTCTGCAAAACTCTCATCACCCTCCAGCTTAACAGACTGTTGTTCACAAAAAAAAGTGACACATTTCTGGGAGAATAGCGAATAAGCAACCTGAATAAAAAAAAAAAAAAAAAGGGAAGGGGACATAGAAACAAGCTAAAATTATGCAAAAGTCTATATAAAGTGACAAAGGAAGAACAGCAACAAAAAAAAAACTTCAACCCCAAAGGCAAGGAAAAGCAAACAAAAAAAAGGGCAAAAAAACCCCCAAACCAACAAACCCGCACCACATCAAAAAACTCAATCACAAGCTCTGCTGTAATTGTGTGATTGTATAAGTTTCTACACTCCTCTGGATAATGTTCCAGATTTGTTGGAAATCTGGACAGGAATCTCATGAGAACAGTCTTTCTGATGACATTTTAGTTATTCCCAGGTTGTAAGTCTGCCAGACATAATCCAAGAGCAACCTTTTTTCCGCAGTATTTTTGTATCTGGATTCCAACTCCAGCAAAAGAGTTGGAACTGTAGAGGTGTGAGAACTTAGAGAGGGATCAGCAACAAAACTCTCTTTCCCCATTCCTCTCCAATGCATGGCCTGAATTTTGAGGAGGACACAAGAGAACTCTGATTTCATTTGAATCCCTTCACCCTTTTCTGGTTTTGAAGAAAGTATTGGTTGGTGCTATTTAAAACAAACACCTGACAGGAGTCGCAGCTTTAATGCAGTCTGCTACCAAATAATTTTCTAATAAAGATCAAGGATTTCTATCTGTCTTGAGGACTGTGCTCTGACTTCTCACACAGGATTCCTGCAGCTTCCAGATAGGGCTGGTAAATAAAACAGGATGTTACAAAGGTTACCTTCCTGAGACAAAACAAGGGAAATGCTTAAGTAATTGGAAGACTGCAAAAAGGGATCTTCCATCAGGAACAATAACAACATACTTGCTACATTTTGGAAGGGGGAAAAAAAAAAAAGCACCAACAAGTGATTTTCTGCTATTCCTTAATGCTGGCTACTAAAATAGGGGCAGTTACACTCCTGCCAGGGAAGATACAGCTAGAACTTCCACGTGTATATCTTGCACTTCTCTGCAAGAGACGCAGCTTAGAAACAGGTGTTCTGACAACCACGCTCTCATTAAGTCAAGTTAAAAGCTCTACTGGGTTCTTGGCTCAACCACCCTCCGTGTTATCCGTATGGGTTTGCTGAGCAAGGATTCTTCAGTGCTTGGTTTTATTACAACATATACTCTCAGGTTTTAGGGGGAAAGAACAGTAAGTTCTTCCAAAGAGAAGTGGAAATCCTTCTCTTAAAGATCTAGAGATATGGACAGTTTTGGAAAGGCAGCAGTCCAAGATTCTCAGAGCACAGGAAAAGGAACGGAGTGAAGACATATTTGGTTACTACACAGAGATCATGATAGATGGTAAGAGAGTTGATGGGATCAGGTGGAACACGAAGGAAAGGAGAATGAAAAGAATTACACCTCAATCTCCTTTTTTATTTTATTTTATGTTTTTATGTTTAGAAGACAAGGTCTAGATACGGGGAAATTCGCAGGAGCAGCCTTTGAAAGCTGAGGTTCTGCAAGAGTGGGGCAGGAAAGGCAGTTGAAACCCTTCAAATAGACAGCAGTTGCTCGATAACTTGGTGACCTTCCTGTCAAGCCCAAAGGGCCACAAACACACAGAATCCATACCAACCACGACATCTTCAAACACTGGAAGCTGTTAACCACATGTCCAGTGTCAGGAAACCACCATCTGTCTGTGACAAACTGAGTTTATCCCTCTCTATAAGACTGGAACTGATTTATTTTCCACTAAAGTATGCTTACAATCTCTCTCTCTCTAATCAAGATATAGGCTTTGAGCAATCAGCTGCAAAGGTTACCCCTTTGGAAACCCCCCCAAAAAATTATTTTTATCCAGATTTGTGGCATGACATACACCCAAGAAGCTAGTGCTCTTTCAAACGGTCACTGGTCGCCCTCTAAGAAAACCCAGCTGATGTAAAAAAATCATCACATGTAATCCTTTTGTCGTGTTCAGTGCTCTAAAGTGTTTGTTTAAATAAGTTACAAATGGATTCTGGACATCCACATATATTTCTTAGAGCTTTTTAAGTTCAAAAAAAGCACTTGCATACATCTAAATAAGATCACGTGGTGTTTCAGGAGGAACATTTTAACTATTATGCTGCAGGTTATTGTGACAGAAATATTGCTGAACATCATTTATTAGTTGTTTTATTTTTACACCCAGCAGTTGCCACTGCCTATCCTATACCAATGGATACATTAATATTTTTTTGTCAAACAGATACAAATAACTTCGGGTGTGATAAATAACCACTGAGCACTCTCTCTGTCTCACCTTTCAAAAGTAGTAGTGGTGTGGACACAGCGAACAAAAGATATTTCCTCTAACACATATCTAGTCTTCAATATTCCCCCTCATTTATAACTCCCTTTAAATTGTTGCTGGATTTGAAAACCTTTGGCCTTGTTTTTGCTCTGTCATTCATACAGATTCACTAGGTATGTGGACTGTGAGAGTATGCTACTTGTGAACTTCAAGGGTTTTGTAGGGTTGAAGACTCAAAAGTCAAATGGAGTCAGAGAGCTGAGGGAAAACAGTCGGACTCGAACGAGCCGTTTGTCAAACTGGACAAAAGCTGTGCAGCTTGGAGAAGCTTTTTGATGAGTAGCATTGATTCAGATCCTCGTCCACGGACGCTTCATGCCATTTAATACGTTTGTTTGTCCTGCAAGAACCAGACTCACACGTATAATCCTGTCGTGGCCAACTCCCTCGCCTGCCCTGTGCTCGCATGCAAAGCACGGCAGCAGTGAGATGGGCTGTAGGATACTGTGCGGCCAGACTTCCCCTTCACAGCTCTGCTAACCTCAATGCTGACCTACAGTGCCCTTAGTTTTCCATTTGTGTGTTACACAAATATAGCCCAGTATTCCAAACTGGGCTGTGTTTATTCCAAGAACACAAAGATGCCGTTTTCACATCTAAGAAAATTATGTGTCTTGATTAAAAATTGAAACATCTTCATGCAATGCTGCTTTTCATCAGCACCCCAAATCTCTGTGGACTGGTTTCTAGTCTATTCTACTAATCCCCGGATCCAAATCCCAAATGTCTTCCCAAATTTGACTGAATCCTCTCTTGCTTGAACTCCTTATTTCACATTAGCCGGAAACCTTCTCAAATCTTTGCAGCTGTGGGTATCCATTAGCGGGTGTCCTTCAGCTAGAGAATTGTTAATTTTATCACACCTCACAGAAACAGTTCACAGTTGCTTCAAGTAGGTGCTATTTCTTATCTTCACCTTTTATATCAAACCGAACATTTGGACTCCAGGTGTTGGAAATTATGGAAAATAACCTGCATGTCAAAAAGCAGCACTGCGAATAAGCTGCTTTCTTTTCAAAATCCAAAGGCAAAATATTTTTCTTTCCAATGATCCATATAAACTTCCATATACAACAGCCCATCGTAAGCTTCTGTGATTCCATTTGTTAGAAAACGGGCAGTTCATAGCCCTACCACACTCATTAATAACGGGGTGCTGACAAATGAAACAAGCCGGTAAATATGAAGCTTGTTCATAACAAGATTGCACAAGAAAATATACTGCAATGACCCTGCCTGAACATCCTGTAATAGCCCATTGTTCCCCTCTGTTACTGTGGTTCAGCGAGTTTTTTTTAATAGCGGATGCATGGCAGCAGAGGAACCCACACAACGTGGGACCGCACGTGCACAAATCGCGCCCCGTGCTGGAGGCGAGCAGCTGACCCTGGCACACAGAGGAATCCTGGGGCTGCTCACTGCACGCGGAGGTTTGCAGAACCACCCCACACCTTTGCAGAGCCTCAATAAGACAAATGAAAACACAGGCGTTTGTAAACACTGAGAAAATAGCAGAATCGTTTCACCTGTGAAGGGCAAATGACAAGGGCAGCAGGAATCAATGAGGGAAAATCATCGGTTTAAACTCTGAAAGGTCGTAGGGTCTTGGAGTCAATACATTTGAAGTTAGCATGGCAGAGAAATGGGAAGAATTCTTCTGTTGCGCAGAGGAAGAGGAGATGTGGTAATAAACATCTTTCATGTGTGACAACCAGATGTTTCACCTTCTCTCTGTATGAGAAAAGATGAGCTACTCTATCACTGCAGTTACCGACATCTTAACCAGATCATGCACTGAAACCCAGCAACTCTCCTTGTTGCCAAATTAAAACACTGAACAGACAGAGAACTTAGTAACCATACTGTGAATTCATGTCTGCAAATACAGATTTCCCACCATTTAAAGGAGTCTTTCTGTTTATCAAAATTTGACTGACCATAGAACAACAGATTCAGCGTTGTCTCTGTAATAAGTCAGGCAAAAGGGAACATGATTCCATTTACTGATTTGTTCAAAGTTTACTTTCCTATGGGAACAACATTTTAAGATTCAGTTTTCTTTTTCTTTGTGCATTTTTCATTCCTTCCATCATTATGTCTTCCTTGCTACTAAGGCTTCATTATTTCATTGTTAATTAGTGCTCAAAGAAGGAGAAGTTGGACAACTGTCCTGTTTAAAAGCAGTAAATGTTTAAAAATAGAAAAGTTTCAAATTCTATGAAACACAAGTGCTAAAGAAATTGCAAAAATAAAAGAAAATAAACAAACTTCTGGCTTTAGAATTTTTGCATTCCTGTAGGGTATAATTCTATTTTTGAACACTTCTTCAATTTGGCAAATGTGCATTCCCCGAGGAAGCTGAGTTATCACAGGTAACTGTCTATCATGCCAGTCTGTTCCTCTTTGGACACATATTTCCACATTAACATTTCTCCCCTTGCCTAATCTGACTTAGAAAGCTGCTCGGTCCCTAAAAATCTGCCCTGAACCTGGGCTTTTTTGGTGTTGACTTCGCCCTGGCTTAGAGATGGCAGGACACACTGCCATGGTCTGGTGCCCCAGTGCCCCCGCCGAGGCAGCACAAGCATTTTGCCATCCTTCCAACAAACCCTGAATTACTGCCATGTCCTTCACTGGTCTGTAATGTGACTCTAGAAAAAGCTCAGCATGTCAGCAGGCTATTTTATCTCTGCAGCTCTAAATAAAAAGTGGCCAGTTGAACAACACTGGCTGAATTCTTCCCTTGCATTACATATGCGGTTTTCAGAAGAGGGTCCTTCTCTAGAGAGAAAGCTCTACTTGTACATGGCTCTTCTGGAATAACTGGGAGGGGAAAAAAGAAAACCTAGGCCCAGCAGCTACCCCAGTGGATCATGCTAAAAGGCTAAAAAGATCAGAATGGTATTTTTCTACCTATTTTCCTAAGTGCTCTCAAAATGCTGATATGGCGCATCCAGCATTTGGGGTTGGGGGGAAAAAAAAGGCTTTTGTGAGACCATGCTGTGGCTTCCACAACCAACCCAATGACAACGTCAAGAGATGAAGACTGATCAAATCATGTCCCTTAGTCAGAAAGGATGAATTTCCAGAGTGAGAAAATAAACATAAATTCAAATTCATAAAATGGTTGTACTCCAGACAATTGTTTGAGCTTCCAATCAAAACCATTACTCATTTTTGGTAAAGCCTACATTCTGACAGCAAATAGATATGAAAAAAAATGAATTCTATTTCCACTTTGCACACTGGATTGTAATTTGTGACAACGTTAATTGCGTTGTCACAAATTACACACAGAAAATTATAGAAGTGATAAAATTTTTCAGATCTCTCTTAGTGAAAACTGATGGAGGATGAGATTCCCCAGTTCTGTAAGGCAAGAACACTGCAATAGCAGAGTTTGACTTGATGGGAATTCTTACTCTCATTTGCATATTGGTTTCCAAAGTTATTCTTTTCTAGGACTATAATTTTCCCTGTTTGTTTTCAGCAGAAAGGCTTTCATGTCCTGATGCACATACACAATTAACAGATTAGAAGCTTTTTTTTTTTTTTTAAAAAAAATCCTTCTTTTTCTATTCCTTCCAAAACTGAGAGAAGAAAAAACAAAACAAACAAAGGAAAAACCAAACCCTCCCCCCAAGCCCCACACTGAGCTGGCACCCACGTGACCACACCAAAGGCTATAATTCAGTTTAGTGTCTAAGTGCCTACTTAACATGTGCTTTTCTCCAACTGCTGCTCGCTGCCCACAAAAACAACGCAGTCTTGGTGGCCTTCAATGCTTTATGATGCAACAAACAACACATTTAATAAAGAACGAAGAATGCAGAGCGGTGGCCATGCAGAGAGCACTTGAATAAACGCTCAGGAAAGAGCCTTAATTCGGCTTTCCTGAACTTGTTTAAACTTTTTTCCTACCACTTACTAAATCAATTTTAAAACGGTTACCGACGCTGATGCTTTGTTACAGCACACACATGGGACATTGCCCTTCAGGGAAGATGACTGTGAAGTTCAATATACAGTCATTTATGGAAAGGGTTCCCACCCCCACCTTCCCCTTCCAAGAATCTGGACGTGTGAAGACAGACATTTCTTTGAGAGGAAGGATAAGGCAGAGGTTAATTTCGTCTGCATGAGCCAGTATAGGATAAGCTTTTGGAAATATTGTCAAGCCACATTCTTAATGCCTGGCAAAGTGACTCATTCAGAGTCATCACAGGAAAGGAAGTTGAATAGAATCAAAAACGGAACAGGATGGGGGCTTAAACAGGAGAAAGAAGTGAGAGAAAGGAAACTGGATTGTTTAAAGTAGACTGAGGTTACAAGTTCTAGAATGAGATTATTTTTAAAAGAAATATATAAATATATATATGTAAAAATATATGCATATGTACACATATATAAAAATACATGTATGTATGCAGGTATTTACAAAAAAACCAGCTTCTTCCTATTTGAAGAGAGACTTGTATTTGCAGGTTGTCTTTCAAAGATGCCTCCTGAGGCATTTATTTCAGTTTGAGGTAGCATTAACACAGGGTGGGAAATAAAAAAGAATCCTCTCCAGAAATCCACCGATTTTTAACAGTCCTGTTCCTATTCCACACAATAGGAAATTCTCAGAATATGGAGTTACATACTCCTGTAACAATCCACCCCAACACAACAAACACACTCCCTAAAGGAACACTGCTCAATAAACAAGACACTTTTTCCCCCCTCCCCCCCAAAACCGCATCACTGACTTGTACTAGAAACTTGGCACAACATGGCAAGGTTTCCCTTCTCCAAACTTTTTTTACGGTGAAGCTTTGGACGATTGGCCACCTGACATACCAATTTTAGCTAAGTCGAACAGAAATGACATGTTTCAATAAATAAGTTTCAGCAACCTACTGCAGAGCACCTTCTCGACTTCATCACACCTGAAAACATGTTGCTTGTGCAAATAGAAACAACCACTGAAAAAAAGAATAATTTTGGTCTCCAAAAAAGATGATAAAAACATTTTTCCATATCATAAAGGCAATATCCAACTGATTGACAACTCTTTCTATTTCAAAATTGTCACCTGTAAGACTTGGTTATATAATCCAGTGCCAACGATGTGTCACTTTTCATTTTCAAAGGGATACACAGAAAGATGAATACACCCATGAAATCATATAACTAAAGAAAATAAACTTCAGAGTTAGAAAGGCATGCACGGTCAAAAAAAAAAAAATGTATTAGAATAAATACTACTAAATCCTCCCAAAAAAGTTTATCTCCTTTTGTGTAATATTCCTTATTTAATCCCCAGAGTGACACCTGCTGGATTTCACTAACTGAAACTAAAGGGCAGATATTCCCATTATACAGAACATTTCAGGATAATAATTGCAAAAATGTGCTGTTTTAGTAGTAAAAGGCTGCATGGTATAATATTTTTCTTCCATTTAGGGCAGGAAATAAATGCATAGATGCAATCACCGAGGAAGGAAGTATAATGACTAAAGCTCTTACTGGTATATTTTTACATTTATATCTAGGAAGGACCATGTAGCACAACATTATATTCATATATTCATTTTTGTTAATATAATATGAAAAAATATTTTTAAAGCCTAAAAAACCTGAGTTCTGGTATAACAAATATGTTCCCAGTACATGTTTGTTTCTTTCTTTTTTTTTTAACCTAATGAAACTCTAACAGAATTATCAGTATTAAAATAATATAAAACTTATTCATATTAATTTGCAAGATTTTACCACTGAAATGGCAGAGGAAAAAAGTGAGGGGAAAATCTAAATGGTAATTCAGGGAGTCACTTTATGCCCATGAAAGCACCAAGGTAGCACAGTTCTCAAGCTAAGAATTACCAAAGAATATGTGGGAAAGATTACGCAGTTTTTAGGAACTGAAAAGATATTCAGCCCAAACACAGCTGATATATCATATAGTTTATCACAGTACATGAGTAGGGGCTTTGGACATAGCATTCATAAAAAAAAAGAAATCACTAATTGCTATGTTTAGCCCCTTGTCCATGGCATTACTGGTAATGGTGTATGGGCTTCATTCAACAAAACCATCACTCATTTTTGGGGGGATGTTTTGTAAATAAGGGCCGTGTGACCCACGCATAAACCCAGAAACACAACACCGCTTGATCTTCTAAAATTCAACCGGGATCTTAATGGTCAGCTTTACAATGGCCCAAATTGTCAGCAAATGCTCGAGTGACACCTACGCTATATCAAAAGCTAACAGCTTCGGAGACACATGCAAATTTACCCAAGTTAAGAATCTGTTTTCTTGTGTTGAAGGGAGAACATTGCTTCTCTCATGGAAAGTCTTTTTTGGTGCGTTACAATCAGTTAAGAGCGCTTCAAATGCATCTTCCCAAAGAAAAAGCAACTCAAAATAAATCACTTTCGGACAGCGTATCCTGTAGAAATGATTGAAAGTGTTTGCGCAGAACTAGGGCAGAAAAAGGATGACTTTGCTGGGAAAATGTAAACACTATAAACAAACTTGGGAGACTGAAGCATGAGGACTGCGAAAACAAAACTTTCAAAATGTGAAAGTTTAGCCTTTCAGTTCTGCCCAGATCCTAATATAGCACAAAAAGGATTTCTAAGAAGAAACGCTCTAATGGAACTAAATTTCGTAAGATCTTCTATTGTACCTCACTGGCTGTGGAATTCTCCATCAATGTAACAGGTAAGCAACAGGCTACGTTCTGATGCTCTTTGTGCGAGCACATTACACTGAAAACGCCTGAACTGCCAGGGTGAGTACAAAAAATAAAAATAATGTGTTGTGTACATCTAGAGAAAGCTTTCTCCATTTTCTTTGAAATATTAAGAGGAAACAACATTCAAACATAATCAGTTCAAAATACTAACACTTGTTATTCACAGCTTTCTAAACAAAGGATGAGGTATAGGAGTAATTTACTTTGAAATTCTCTTTAGGAACGTACATGTTCTCTCTTCAGTTGCTACATTAGCAATAATAAAAGTCAGCATGATATAGACCTGCATACATTGTACACAGAAATAATATATATTACATATATTATTATATGTCTAATACACAATACCACATGTATAAACACACTTATTTTACTGCCTAAAAGTTATTTGTTTGTTGACTCACATCGGTTTTGGTAACAGGAGTATTAATTCCTTCCTTGGCACAGTAATATCAAGGATATATATTTAATTCCAGAGCTCTGACAAACTGCTGCAGCAAAATCTTCCCAGCGACAGAGCAGTTACATGAGCAACCAAGAGACTGTTTTCAATAAGAGTAAAGCTTAACTGAGGGAAGTGCTGCACACAGAACTCAGTGACAGAGCTCTCAGAACAGAGGTAATGCCAACACTGTGTGTGTGTTCCACAGGAGTGACGGCTGATCAGAAGCACAGAAGGAATTTTGGTAGCAAATCAAGAACACCGTAAACACATTGGTAGCAGATGGCAACAACTACTTAAGAAGAAATTCTGTTTTGTTTTCCTGACTGTAGACTTGGACTTCTTACTGGAGAAATGCCTTCAATTGCTTTAATAAATAGCTTATGTTCAGCATTTATCACAGAAGTGACCAGCTATACACTTTTTAAGTATCACTGTATACACATTAATATTAAAAACATATCGATGGCAATAGTTTCTTCCAAGTGACTGTGGCCCAGTTTGAATCTTTTATCTGCATGACTTTGTGGGCTCTTGTGGGCCCAATCCTACCCAGCTCTGGCACGTGCTGGGAATGCTGTTGGAAGCAGCTGATTACCTTGAATGTACAGAATCGAGAACCAATTTAGTAATCTTGCTGGTGGCAAAAGAAATGTATTACTGTGCTTTCTTCCCTTGCTTTTGTTATCAATTGTATCCTAGTCTAAAATCTGCATTCCCAGGGTAGGTTCCCTTCACTGAGCCAGGTATGACATTAGTTATCCAGAATGAGACATGTATATCTGTGTTTTCCAACTGGAGCACTCAGAAATAATACGAGTTACCAAAAAAACTGCTGCCAACAGGCTGCAGAATGCAAGTGCTTGGATGGGTGATCCATGTTGATCCTTCAACAGAAAAACACCCACATTTAGGAACGCCTTGCCCTTTGACAGTCGGTGAAAAAATTCCCACTGGCTCTCAGTGGACCAGGATTTCAACAGTTGTGTTGTATCACAAAAAGCCTACTCCAAGGGACAAATACTACATTTCTTAACACAGAGGAAGACTCCGATTGATCAGAAATTCAGGGTACTGTAAATTCGAAGGACACACATCATGCCATGCTTGAACTTGCAGTGAATGTTTATATATTCAGGTACTTAGTTTCATCCAGTAAAAAATGCAGTGGCACTGTTCTACACCACTGTCCTGCTGCTGTCTTTGCTTAGTCTGCAAATAACATAGATTCTGACCTCAAAGCTGCAAGCACGCCTGACACTTCCCATGTGTGCACCTCAACCTACACCAGTCACTTGAAGAAAAAAAACAAAAAGTAAGAATCTATATCATTTAGCTGAAATACTTCTGAAGACAGTTTCCCCCACTGCAGTGATCATTAAAAGAACATGAACACCTTTTATCTGCGGTGCGCCCTTCTTTGACTCACTGTCACCAAGAGCCTTTTGTGCGGAAGATTTTCAGAGTTGGACAAAGACTTTGGGATTGCTCCCATCTGCAGTGAAGTCAATGAGAGCTTGAGCAGACTGCAGAAGTAAATACTGTGAAAA
The DNA here is from genome assembly GCA_013396775.1 of Cephalopterus ornatus. Lineage (NCBI taxonomy): Eukaryota > Metazoa > Chordata > Aves > Passeriformes > Cotingidae > Cephalopterus > Cephalopterus ornatus. The sequence goes on from VZRE01000819.1 coordinate 668,319, forward strand.
TACAGACTGTTACCTTTAATTGAGAATTTCAGACAGTATCGCAGCATGTGCGCTTTGAAAGAAAACACACGAATTCAGAGTTGATCTTGCTCCTATTTAATCTAGATCTAGAGCATCTCCTTTCAACCCACTGAAAGGACCTCGGATTCAGAGCACATCACTGATCTGAACAGGTTTAAACTGTTTATATGCATTACTACTGCAAATGAATGACCAGATCCCCAGTAGGCACAGTAGGACTGGAAAGGCTCCGCATTGGCGCAGTTGTAAGAGCAGCAAAGTCCATCCCCAAGGTACCTGGCATAAGTTAGTTAGTTATTTCTATCAGTATTTCATTCTTGACCTCTATAAACTGTATGGATAACTGAATGATTCATTGTAGATCAAATCCAAGTGTGATTTACAGCCTAAAAAGATTTATTTTCCTGACTCTACAGCTCCATTGCTTACACACACGAGCAAATGACAATCTCAGCACCATAACCGCGTTTGTAAAACCGGAGGATATCTCATCTCTTTTGGAAAGCTGAAGAACTGACAAGACTTTCAGCTGTCTTTTAGACGCTCCTTGAAGGCACAGAATCACACACTTCCCACTGTTCAATAGTTTCTGAGGGAAAGGAATCACCTACCAATAAATCAGTTTGGTGTTTTGCGGTTAAAAACCTCAAACATTAACACCCCGGCACGCGACAGGCTTCAAACTCAAACTATTCCTCGAGCAAACAGAAAGTCCAAACAAAACAGAAGCTTTACCTTTTTAGTTGTCTAATTACCACACCAAACCTAATTATGAAACAACTCAAATATGACCTCTTTCTGGTACAATAAGATTAAAGAAATACTCAGGCAGAAAATCCACACCACTTCATCACCTAATTCAGCCTCTCTCGAAAGAGCTGCAGTTGTACTGAGTTAGTCTTAAGGACCCTTTTCAAGCCAATGAGCCTCTAATTCTCTCCAGATGCAAAGACAGAAATTTGGTTAGTTAATAGTAGAGGTTTGAGACAGAATCCTCAAAGTGCTGGTTAGGGCATTTTATCTCCCTTTCTACCTGTTTGTTCTATCAAGGACAGATATAACAACACCAGTTATAAAATCAGCTCAACATCTCGCTCACTAAAAACAAACGAAGGTTTTCCTCACACCCCTCTCCCCCTGCAGATTCCGTATCACATGCCTCGGTTACACGCAAAAGCGTTGCACACACGCCTAGCTATCAGTGCATTCAGATGGCACAAAACTGCTGCTCCCGGGTAAAACAATGAAACTGTTTCCATCGGTACACTCACCGCGCCGAGTCGCTAGGAGAACGCTTTCAGATGAAGCGGCGAGATAACCTCGTTCGCTCCCTCCGCCGCCAAAGGTGAGCCGCGAGAGCCGGGCGCTGCCGCCGGGTATAATCCAGTGGCCGTGCTGCGGGAGCGGCAGCTCCGGGGGCAGCGCTGCCGCGGGAGCGCCGGGAGCGTGTCCGATGGAGCGCGGAGCGGCGGCAGCAGCGAAACATCAGAGCTTCCTGTTACATCACCCGACCCCGCCTGCGGCCGGCGTTGAGTTACTTTTCTCTCTCGAAGGGCACGTCCCGGGGAAGCCAGGCTCCTCCTGGCATTCGTGTCCGAGCCCTGCCATCTGCTCCCCGGCAGCGCCGCAGCGGCTCTGCCCGCACCTTGCCCCAGGGGCGGCTGCGGCTCGCCCGCCCCGAATTAAAGCTGGTGCTCTGAAACCGACTCGCAAAACGCTCGCTCGCTGCTCTCTTGGAAAGGAGGAGACCACGGGACCTGTCCTTTCACGTACTGAGCCAGTGAGATTCGTCCTCCTCCTCCAGCTAGACCCAGAGAAATAAATTCGTTTGGATCTTTATTGACAGAAAAAGAATACACGAGAGCTGCCTCTTCCTCAGTGTCACTGACGTGACCCACCTCTGCCAGGAGCTGCAGGGGCTACATTACATCCCATACTATAAGTACTGACAAGCTCTGCAGAGGAGTACTTCTATTCCTCAAATGTTAAACTGCGGCAAAGGTCAGAATCAAAGTTTTCAAATTCAAGCAAGTGCATAATTTAAAGTGACACTTTGCTTTGCACCCAAGGAAAAAAAAAGTATTTTAAAAAAATAAGACTTTGAATATCTGGTGTACAAAAAAGGCAACAGGAACATTAATATTGCTGCACAGATCTCTAGGCTACATTTTTTTTTAAAACGCTGCTGATTTGAAAGCACAAGTATGAGCTGCCTGGTTGAAAACTGCCATAATGGAGACAAAATAAAATTAACGGCAATCCTTCCTGCTAGCTGCAAAGAAATTTGTATTGGGACCTAAAAATGTTTCTTTGAGAGCATTTATCATTTGTTCTTTGTACACTCAATACCTGTGCTATAGACAGAATCCGTGCCCTCCAAGTCAATGGGCAGCTGCTGTGTGGACACGGCAATACTGTGCTGAACAAATGCGGAGTTCCTGGAGCATTAAGCTGGAACGCCAGTACTCCTTATGAAATACCATAGGGACCTTCAAAGGTCACAATGTCATAAGGACCTATCAAAATTATACCCTTTAATTTGCTCATAAAACAAGAGAAATTATTCTGCTTGCTTCTCTCTACCTGTCACTCGTCCACTCTTTTTGCCTGCAGAACCATTCGTGGAACATGCTGTGAACTGGATGAGGGAATTCATCTGGCCACTGAAGATCTTTTCCTCGAAAAGGAAAACAGCAAGAAACCCAAAACTAAGAGGGGAAAACCCCCCACAAACCAAACAAACATACAAACAAAAACCAAATAAAACCACCCTTAATTCAGGGTCAGGAAAAATTGGAAGAGTGAAAAGAGGGGTAGGGACACTTTCAACCCATACGGCCACTGTACAATATGAATTGTGAAATCACACCCCAGGGTTACCAAAAGAGCAGGCATATGACTTGAATATTCATTTGGCACATGCGAGTGTTGGTGCTTCTAGGATCTGACATCAACAGGAGAATGTCTGAGTTTTATAATCAGTGAAGAACTAAGAACTGGCACTCTAAACCTCCAGGCAATGTAAACAGATACAAGCTGGGGATTAGCTCTGATTCTGAACAGTGATGGAAATTAACTCATCTAAAATAAACGGTGTCACCTCAGGTTGTGGAATTTCATCACAAGTGAGCCTGGGAGTATTACTTAGGCCAGTTAGGTCTGGGTTATGGATTACAACGTGGTACATTACACATTGTAACTCAGAAAATCATGTATTCCAGCCAGGCACACGTGTTCAAGACAGGCATCTCAATTAGCTAGAGAGATGTATTACACGGGCCGTGTTTGATTTCGCGTGTCAAATGTTATTTTGTTTCTTTGGTGTAATTATTATTTACGAAGTCCCATATTCTACGTATTCGGCTGCCATCGGAACTTTCCTTGCTCCTGCCGTTCGGGCACCTGAGACACCTCAGCTGGTGCAGTTCGCACTTCAGAGATGCCCTGGCTCCCGGAATCGCTTTGCCTCCCCCTCCTCTGGCCGCAAGGCGCCCAAATTTCGCCCGCTCAGGCCGCCGCGCGGGAGCCAGCGCTGCAAAAGGGGCACAGATGCGCAAAACCACCCGCGCTCGAGGCGGAGGAGGCTTAAACCCGCGCAAAAGCAAGCGGACCTCAATTCCCCCTCTCAGCGCGCAGGGACCGACCCTCCCGGCGCTCGCCGCGCCGCGCGCCCCACCTCGCGGCGTCCCGGGGGATAAACAAAGCCACGGGAACAACCCCCCCCCGCCACGGATTTACCGGGGATAAAGAACCCCCCGCGCGGGTAATGTTGTTCGTCGCGGGTGAACGACCAGAAAGCGCAAACGCGTGTTTCCGCTTCACTCGAACCTGGGTTTTAGCGCTAGAGATGCTACTGAGAACAACCAGCCACGAGACGTAACCCTGGTGTCAACTTCGACGTGTTTTTGACAGGCGGGACCTAGAAAGATGGAGGCTTTCTCAAAATGTAAACGAGAATCTATCAGCTTTGCTACGGCAGGTGGATTGGAGGTGAGGAGAGAGAGAGATGCTGGCTCAAACGAGCTGGAAATAAAAGAGAAGCAGGAGGTAGAAAACAAAAAGGAGAAAATGTAAGAAAAAGAATGAGTAGAAAGACGTTAAATTCTTTCTCAAAGATGTTTTGCTCCATCATTTGCATGGATTAAGGGCGCATACCAAGTTGCTGCGGGTCAGATGATACGGGGAAGCTCACCAAACCTCTGTAAAATTGCTTCAGCTTTTTGGCTCCTTATCATAAAGCTGGGGAGAAATTTGACAGCACCCTGCATAATTCCTCCTATGCAACTGGGGCAGACTCTGGAATGAAATGACTGGCTGAATGGACTCTAGTTAACTGGAACTGTACAGTCACTGTAACACCTTAACATAGCTTCACATTCTGATCTCTTCAGCATTCTGCCATCTGATTCCCTATGTCATGCCTCAATTTTCTCCCCTTCTACATTCATCCTTTAATTGTCTTTGGGAAATACATAGATTTCTTTCTCTATTCTTGCATTTGGTTGTTCTGCAGATACCCAGGATAGAGGAATGAAAAGAAGTGAATGAAGGGGACAGAAGGGACTTGTAATGTTGGTGAAGATCATATCACGCTGCAGTTTGGACTTTTTTATGGGAAAAAACTAATTCAATGCACTGTAGAGCTAAACCAAAACAAGGTAGGAAGACAGCTGGGTAACTGGTATGGCAGCCAAACAGAGTACATGCCCCAAGAGCAGCGTGCACTCTCCGATCAGTTTTTACACTGCCTACAACATTCCAGTTTTCATTCTCATTGCACTAACAAGTCTGACAGACAAATCACTTCGTAATGCTTTCTTAGTCAATTGAAACAGAGGTGCTTTTGGGATGCTAGAACTATAAATTCTATTCTGTCTCAACAATGACATGAGAGATCCCTCCCTGGATCACCTGTTTAATTGAGGACAACGTAAGTAGTGGGTGGGAAAGGATGAGGGAGCACCTGTTAGTCCTGTCCTGGCTACAGCAGTTTTGGGAGAAATCTGCACAGTCTTGGGAGCAACTGAAGACTCTCAGTGAGAAGACCCTGTTAGTTTGCAGTAGAGTTCAGCAAGCAGGAGGCTTATAAGAATGGGGAGCAGCCACCGAGCCGGGTTTCTTCGGGGACACAAAGGATTACTTTTTTTCCTAGGCTTCCAGGGTACATTTTGTAGGTGCTAAATCCAGGCAGCCAGGGACAAGTCACTGGACCAAGAGGGAGCCTGAAGGAGAGATACTGCCACGAAATGACCCAGGGATCACAAGAGACAATCTGCATACAAATTAATCTATTCATTGCTATCCTTTGTATCTATTGTCTCATTCAGAATATTCTGGTTTAGAAAGTCCATCATTCTAGTTTATAATCCAATAAATCTTACAAGGCTTACAAGTTGTTTGTAGTGTTCTTGGTGGGACTGCTTAAAGAAACACCACAGACAAACCCCTTCCTCCCAACCACTGCAAGGCTGTGATCAGGGTCCCACCACAACTGAAAACACCGCCAGGTTTAGAGCTGGAGTCACAGCTGGGCAGAGGACATTGCCTCAGAAACAGCTCTGCCCCCAGCACCTTTATTTAGGCTTGATGCTGGGGAAAAATGCACCTTAAGGAAACACTGCCACCAAAATGCAGATCCCTATAAAAACCGGAGCTCTCAGAATGTTATCTGCTACTAAAGAATGAGTTTAATTCTCTTTTACACAAAAGCTCTAGAAGATGTTTTAGTTTAATACACTTACTTCAGCTCAGTCTCCACTTTAAGGTATATCATGTGATTATGTAAATTTTAATACTGAGAGCCCATGGGAAATTATTACGGCTAAGAATGGAAGATTAGATATTTTTACTCCCTTCACCATAAAATTCACACAAGGAGAGCTGCAGACGTTTGTGCCCTCACCTGCATCCCCAGCCGGGCAGACACAAGCCAGTGTCAGTGCAAAAGCAGAGTAACCATGGTGTTACTGGTGTGCTTAGCCCACTGGTAAATCCTGACCCTCCCAAACCAACTGTGCACAAAGCAACTCACCTTTTGGAGGCCACGCAAACTGCTCTGCAAAGGCAGTTGCCATGGCACCAGTGGGAAGGCCTGGGAGGAGTTTAAACCGTGGGCTCTACACTCATCTGCAATGGCAAATTCCAGCTCCTCCAAGTATTTAACCTCCTGCTTTGTTCCTCTGCAGTGCAACTCACATCTACAGACCTCGACTCCTGACGCATGAAGGACAGACAATACGTGGTGAAAAAGGTCAAAGTGGTGAACTAGAATGGCAAGGTATCAAATTGGAACTCAAACTGGGAGATAACAATGCACCAAATAATTCTGTGTATCGCAGTCCACGGAGTTCAGAGGTTTCCCGACAGAACTGCCCTCATATACTTCATGTAATTATCGCATTGTAAGTCTTTGGTGCTCATATATTTTATATGACAACTCTGTAAATAAAGTTTTGTCTGGACTACATTCCTGTTCCATAAGAATTTTTCGAATCAGACTTAATAGATCCTAGATTAAAAGAGCCATGGAAGGACTTAAGCATCAGAGAAGAGATTTGGATAAAACTTCAGTAGAAAAATCTTACTTCTACTTACTCATTCGCTCTGATACGGAAAATGCATAATTGCTTACATTTTCAGCAGTAAAGCTTAGCCGCAAGTCTAGTTCAGTTACAAGGACAAAAGTCAGTGATCCCAACATACATATTTTTAAATCATTGCAAATATTTGCCACATTGCTTCACACATTTACAGCTTTAACTGTAATCCTTTTACCGGTATTGGTGTGTTAATTCTTATCTCACATTCGTTTTACAATACTGTAATTATATGCACTTCAGTGGAGTTAAATCTAGCCTGCATAACCTAAAATAAATGTGATTAAAACAAACCTAGTGTCTATTTCCTCTTCGTAGCACAGACTTATCTTTTAATCATGGATTGAAATGATGATGCTTGACAAGTGATGATTCTTTGACAGGCATTACGTTTTCTTTAGTACAAAAAATAGAATTCAAAAAGAATAATGGGGTAATAAAGTGAATTTGAATCTTGTCTACATTTTAACCATCATGAGTTATATACTCACACAGTCTGTTGACCTGTTGCAGCTGTGACAATTACATACAACCAAACTACAATTTAAAAGCCTTTATCAAAGTAAAAGGTAACGTTTATTAACACGAATGAGGAATACATAGAAAAAAATTTAAGCAGCTTAATATTATATAATCAAAATAATCAGGACAGTAAATATATTTTAATGGTGTACACTGAAGGCTTTCATTCACAGGTGAAGAGCAGTTTACTTCATGTTTCCATAAAAATCAAAGCTGTATTCTTCCAGGGATGATTTCCTCTCCCAGAGCCTTTACTGACTGTTTCTTTCTTTTCTTCTTGATTTTTATTAACTTTCTTCCACCTTTTTTCTTATTGAATCCTAAAGGTAAAATGAAGTAAAATCAGAAGACACCCAAGATTATCAGAAATGAGAGAAAACTCGTTTCAATAAATCTTCTTAAAAAAAAAAAAAAAGGACATTGTCTTACCTAAAGCCTCCATATGCCTGAGCAATGCCAAGCTGTCTTATTTCTGTTCTTGTACACTGTACTTTACTGTTTCATCTTTCTCTCTCTAGCTCTGTCTGTCTTCTGATTTCTGTTTTCACTTTTCTAAGACTTCCAACTCTTACGCTTTGTCAGGCCCATACTTACTACTGAAAGCAGCAAGACTCTTTTGACGCGCGTAATATTTACCTGTTGTGATAGTCTGGGGCAGTACCACTTCCCATACCTTTCTTGCAGATCCTCAAACATGACTTTCTGGAGGTGAAATTGTTTTCATTCCCACCACAACCACTGTAGCTAAATGAGTGGCATCTTCCGCTCGAGTAGTTGTAGAAAAATCTTAATTCTTTGGCTCTACAAAGTCCTCTGTCCATAGGGGTCATGCACAAAGAAGGGATGGGAGGTGGTTCTAGAAATACCAAGAAAAACAAGGTTAGAGACTGCGGTGTGTCAGTTTTCTGTTACGTCAATATTATTTGAAATTTATGCAAAAATTTACCGGCAAATTTAATTCTTCCCTCCTGAAAATCCAGGACACTTTACGTAAGCGTCTTTGTGTTAATGATTACAAAAAATACCACAGTAAATGTTATCCTGACTTTGAATTTCCAGCAAAAGCTTACCTGAGAGTTACACCTTTGCCTACATAGTCAGCGAAAAAATTGCCATTTCTGTTACAGGAGATAGCACAAACTCGGTTAGAGAAGGTTCAAGTGAAGTGTTTGTAGCAAGTGAAGTGAAATAAATGAAACCTGGGCAGCTTTAAGAGTATGGTAAATATTTCTGATAATTAATGGAGGGAATTACTGACGTTCTGAAACCAAAAAGAAGGTAAAAGTACCCAGCATTTCCACATTCAGAACCTTAACATTGAGTTTGTTGAACGGCTACAGAAAGCTTGACCTAAGGAAACAGAAGTTGGTCTGTCGGAAAACACTGTGCAGTTATAAAAAAAAAAATAGCTTGTAACTCGCAGAATAAAAAAGGGTTGAATGTGAAGAATCAGTGCACACATAAGGGAGCTGCTGGTGCGTTAGTGCTGCGTTAGGGTTTTACCATTCCAGGGAGTAGGCTGGGGTTTGTTTCCTCGTGGTCGCTGCAAGTATGAGAACTGAAACACTGGGAGATGAACCTGCGGTGTCCAAAGTGCCTGGGGCACTGGGACGAATTCCAGAAGCAAATCCACGCCAGAATTCCCAAACCTGAAAGAACTCCATCCTCTGTTGCCCTAGAGTGACTCACGTACAAAATTAGAACTGGTACAACCGCTGCGCAGGAAGCAAGAGGCTGAGTGGGAGCCGCTCTGCCATCAGGGCAGGACCTCGAGGAGCGAGGAGTGCCACTGTCCTTCAGGCACCAGTAGAATTGAGGGAGCTGAGATCTGAACGCAGGAACAGAAACGTGAAGCCTCTTGAGGATATAAAGCCAGGGAGAAGTGGTTCGGCAGCAAAAACAAAGTAAAATTCTTAGGGAATAATTTGGGTTTCGGCAGAGCCAATCTGCGGCCACAAAAGCGGGATGCCGGTGAGTTGCTGAAAGCAAGAAGTTCTGAATTAACTTGGGCGATGCAAGAGGCTGACAAGAAAATATGACAGGAATGGCATGTTACATCCCATGCGTCTGACGTGTACTACACCTGCTAAAAAAAGTTCATCTGGCAAGTGTAATAGCTGAACTGTCCTGGTGAAAAAGCATGAAAAATTGCTGGGAAATAAAGAGAATGGCGATTTATAGAAAGCTAAGACAGTAAAATGAAATTAATAACATATCTGAAGGTGTTTTAGCACCATCATGCTATCCAAAAAGAATTCTGAAATTCAAAAATGGAGTTGGTTTTTCAAGATAGACTGTTAGTTTCAAGTTATAAAACGATCACTACTTAATTTCTTTTTAAAACTTCGACATTACTGCAAGACTAAGTTTCACTCTGAATCCAGAGTAGAAGTCCACAACATGGTACAATATACATTAAATCTTCTTTATTTTTTACTTATTATTTATAGATTTTTATTAAATCTACGTTTTATTTATAATGAGGTTAAGTTAACTGAGGCAATGCTTTTGGTGCTGCTCTATCTGAGAACTCTTGAATACAGGACTAATTTAATTTCTCTCTGGCTAGAGAGGATGTTAGTTTTCAAAGCATGTGTTCAGCAACATCAAAAACAAGCTTACCTATTTTAACCTGATCATTTCTGAACCTAAAAAGAACAAAGCAGGAAGGCTTGCCAGCGAGGAAAGGGCCAAACAGCACAGGTTTGCTAATTATGTCAGAGAAATTAGATATACACTTTGGAATGTGAATTACTTATCTGTTATGTGGAATTCTCCAGTGAGTCCACAGTCCCCTCATGAAGGAGCTCTCACAGTGACTGCAGGCTTTGGGGGAACCATGGGCTACCTATGTGTGAATAGTGCAACGGGCAGAGAGGCGTCCAAACGCTATTCAGGATCCCCTTTGTACTCCTCCAAAAATCATGTAGAGCTTCTAGATCATTGTTAGTTAAATGCCTCAGATACAAAACACTGTTCCTGTTTAACTTCAGAATATCTCCCTATTCTTCACTCTCACAGAAGCAACCACAGAAGCAGCCCAGGAAGAAAACCTGTTAATTTTCCCACAATCGAGCCATTTTTTTTCTATAAAACAGTATATTAAAATAAAAATTAAATTACTCATCATAATTTCCTGTCTGCTGACAGGAAGATCATAAAAATTATGAGTTGATTTTAACATACTGATCATGAAAAGACCTGTTAACTTCAAGTGACTGTAAACATAAAATATAGGCTGTGTCATGCCCAGCCCAACATCTCTACTGGCAGGGCAATTTGTAAGCTTGTGAGCCAGGATGGAAACATAGTCACTGAAGCATTAGATGCAGGTTAAGTTTTCTCTGTTCAGCTCCAGCTTCCAGCACTGTGCATTAGATGGAATGATAAGTTTAGATAGTATGAGTTTCTGTCTCAAATATTTTGATTTTACAACCTCATTTTTTCTGAGAGCTGTTGAAAAGTTCTCTCTCCTGCTCTTTCTGTGAAGAAAAAAAGAAAATGAAAGAGGCAAAAATCCCACAACCCACAGAACTACACAAAAAGAAAAGGGTACACACTGAAAAGAGTAAAAAAAAATAATTTGTCCCGCTATTATAATTGTTTTCCCCAATCTGGTCATTACAGGTTTATGAATTACAGATACCAACTTTATTGAGAGACTACTTGACACAGAAATGCTGCTTTTAACTCTGTTTTTTTGTCAGAGTGGTGGGGTTTTTTTCACAGTGCAAGTGGCATTACTCTTTACATTACATAACTCATTACATGTTAACATCAACTGGATCATACAACCCCCAAAATTAATAAATCTCATTAAAGGCTTTCTGACTTTTTTATACATACAGCTATGCGGCCCTTCCTATGGTATAACAGCAATTTCTGTTTATCCAAAATGTCTGATTTAAACCTGTTTTAAATCTCCGATATCAAGCTCATAATCTTGGTTTTGCAATGAACATTATTGGCCAAAATCACGTGACATTGGTCAGGCCATGAACAGGCACAGGAAAAAACAATTTACAATTTTATACAAGCAAATGGCAAATGAAATCTTCCAAGCTGGGTTGGTCAAATACTTTCAGGTGTAAGGTTAATACAATTAAATAGAAAGTGTTTCTCGGAGACATACCAATTCCATCAAAAGCTTTCGAAGGAAATGAGACTTTGGAACCCCTCTTACATGGAATTCTGGAACTGGAGCTCTGAAGGAGCTTCTCAGTTGGGTTTCAGGCTTTATAACAGTGTAGATTATATATTACATATATATTATATATATTATTTATATACAGTGTAGATTTTTCTATTATCTTTTATTTTTGTTACTCCTTTTTTTTTGATGTTTTGACTGATTTTGCTTTGGTGAGACAATAAAACTCGAAACTGCAATATCTGATTTTTCGGAAAAAAAAAAGGCAAACTAATTATATACAATAAGCAGCAGATAAAGAAGGCTGTAGTTCTTACCTATAAAAGGACTTGTGCCTAACCCCTCACCGCTACCTAACGATCTGTAAGTGTGTGTATGGTTTAAGATTCAGCTTTTATAATACTGCCTTTTCTTGAATCCCAGACACCCCCCTCTCGGTGTGAATGGATGACGTGATCATCCTTGAGCATCTCTGAAACAGGCATAGTCAGATACAGACTCACATTTATCAAAAATAACGCCAACCGTGCATTACAGCAATAATCCTTATCCCCCAGGCTTAGCTGGGGTTGCGTGACAATGAACTGCTAATTAATCACACTACCAAAGAAGTTTGAAATCATCTTGGTGAGCAGGATGAAAGAGAACGCAATAAGCACTATTTCTCACTAAACACAGGTTTATTGCCAGAGTTTTGACGCGTGCAGACTTCAGTTTCTCATTTCTGGTTGCAGCAAAGCGAAAATAAAAGAATCTTCAAGGAGACAAGCTGGTACAAAATAACGAGTCATCTGCACTTTGACAGCACTCTGCGGGTATAAATTGGTGCAGATCCACCACAGCAAACAGAACTCTGGCAATTCACATCAGCAAAAGGTGTGACCCTGACTCTGAGGAGTACTAACAGGACCTGCATTTGTGTGCTATTCCATGTTTGCTGAGTAGAAAACTGACTTTTGATCCCGCAACCCACTTAAAACTCACAAATCAAACGTAGGCAAAGTACTCGCAATTTTCTACCTTAGAGCACTTCATATAATCTAAAAATGAAAGCTCTGATTCTGAGCTTCAATTTTTCTGAACTTTTCCAGCATAAAAATTGTTTTAGATATTACAGCAGAGTAAGACCAGAACAATCTTCACCCTCTGAAGAAAGTTCATTGCTGATAGTCCTAGAAATTTCATGGTCTTATGTATGATTTGTTTAGTGTGGCCATAGAGCAGTTTAATTTTATGAAGATCAAGAACTATGTTGGAAATCTAATAATCTGCTGTTGTTACAGAGTTATAGATACCATTAATAATACGGGGTTTTTTTTCCTTGAAATCAAGATGAAATAGCATGTCAGTTTTAAGGTCAGGTATTCTATAAGAGAACTCCTTGCAAAAATAGTCTGAGTTTAATTTTTTATTAATTAATCAAATGCAACTAATTTAATGTAATTGATTTAATGTAAATTAATGAAGGTAAATGCGAATTTTTTATGCTCTCTTACACAGCCAGACCAACGTACATGCAAAATAGATGTTACAATGGCAGATCAACTACTCTGCGTGTGCCATTCCACCCCATCCCACACTGCTCCTCCTGACCTCATATGTGCACAGTCAAATTCTTGTCCCTCACCGAGGGCTCCAGAGGGTTACAGTGCATGTGGGTGTGAAATGACTCTACTCTGCCACTTCACTTTACACTTGTACCTCTAGAAACAGCGAGAGTGGAGACAATGTTCTCCACACTTCAGTGAAGAAATCACCTGCCAGTTTTGGCCCTACTCTTGCCTTCCTCTACAGTGGGGTTGCCCAAAAGCACGTGATTTTAGCCCTTTCTAGCTGCCTGGAAGGAACAAAGTGATAAACAGAAGAGCAGCAGGAGGCTGCATGGGGCAGGCAATTGCAAGACAAAGGTTACAGAAGTAGGGAAGAACCTGTGGGGTCTTCAGACTTTGCACTGAAATGCACTGGTCCTTCCAAGGTCGTGCTTCCCACCTGACCCATCCAGCTACACTGACTCTACTGACACGTGTTCCCCAACCCCTCTTCCATCAATCTTTCTCTTACCCTCACCTCTCACTCTCAAAATGTGCTGTGCAGGAAAATTCTCTGTTGCTGACACAATGAAACCCCCTTCCATTTCCTCAGGGAAAACATAGTGAATCATGCTCCTTTCCTGGGATAGGTTAGTTGCTTTGAGGATTTGGGGATTCATATTATGACTAAAAACCTTCAAGAAATGTGTATGCCCTAATGCCCCTGGACTTATTACCAGACCTCAAGTAATTCACATATTTTTCAGTAAAATAAGTTGCCAAAAGCTTTACTGTTTTATATTCAGTCATTTGTATAACAGTGCGTTGATGCTTTTTATGCGGTAAACAAACAGTACTGCCATAGCAGAAACTTATGACAACCAAACAATACATGTGGATCACGGTGCAGGCAAAAAATAGAGTACAACACACATTCATGCTTTATTAGACACACCATTCTAAGCAAAGAGCACAGGAATGTTCTCCTGCGTGCCCATTATCTTACAGAACATACAAAATGCAAAAAACCTTAATGAGTCTCTAAGCCATCACTCAGTCCTCAAAAGTACAAGTGAGTGTAAATGCAAAAAACCAACATAAATACTTGGTAAGACTGCTCAGGCTCTTCCCAACTGTTTGTTGTTTCCTCTTGCACGACTGTGGATCATAAAAATGACAGGCCTCAAATTCAATCACCCTTTACAGCGTTAGCAAGTCCCAGTCATCTATATAGCAGACAGTGTCCAGCTGCAGAAGCTGTTACAGCCTATCCCTCCCCAGTTAAGGTCCAGAGTCTCATCTGCATTATCAGACAGAGTGCAAAACCACCTTGAAGCCACACAAAATTAATTCACACTCAAACCAAAACTCCATACTCTAAAATCCAAATATGGTTCTTTTTTAATGGATAAAAAGAGCTTGAAATCACTTCCCTAATAGACCATCACGGAAATGTTAATTTTGACTGAAAGAATTCTGCATCACAGCTTTTGCTCTTTTTGTATTAATCAGACCTTCTGGGAGTACACATTTTTCGAGGAGAACAAGATGTGGTCGGTCTTCCACTTTCTATATTTACGGAAGATGTGTATATAGCAATATAGTCCTTTGCTTTGACTTTCTCTGCTTACCAAATCCTTTGGCACAGATGAAAGCCCATTCTTTAGTCTTGGATATGTCAGAAAATGGGTGGAAATGTAAATCCACGTAAAAAACTTACCAAAAAAAATGGGAAACTGGTTGTGCTCCTCCTTTCGGGAGCTGCTGTTCAGAGTGTTGGACTCCTCATTTGGAGCAGTTGGCAACGAATTTACTAAAAGAAAAGGAAAAGTAGGGGTGAGTGTGGGATGTGAAGCAGTAAGTGATGGGTTAAACAGACACAAGCAAGCCCTGAAAATCAGCTACGATTGGTACCCATTGGCCTCACTCAATGCCAGCACTGATGCCAGTTAAAGACAATATTTTTTTAAATCCCAAAGCCACAGGAGGCTGAGGTGGTCGAGGCAACTCTGGGATGGGTTCCTTTTTCTCCTTTAATTTTACTGATGCAAGATTTAAACCAAAAATGGTTTGGCAAGGTTAGTTTTATGTTACCAGCAGACATTCCAACCTTTGCATTTGTAAGCCTTTTTCAAAACACGTGTTACCGACTAGGAAGCGGTTATGAAGCAAGTTTTAATGGTAATGACTTCACGGTGCTCAAGTATTTCAACTGACATACATGTCCTCAAACAAATGAGTGGACAAACCAAGGAGCATCTGCATTAAAGGGCTAACCATAAACAGCAACGGCAAATTGTTACCAAAATTCCTATGGAACTCTTTGGGTTCTTCTGCTGGGGAACTACTGTTCACAGTGTTAGCCTGCTCTTCAACTGTAACAACTGGCAGTAAGCTTGCTAAATGAAAACAGAAGGGAAAACAATTAGGGGAAAAAAGAACCCAAATTGGTATTAATGATTCAATATCTCGAAGATAAAAACTTTGGTCTATTTAGACCATGGCAATGGCCCCTAATCCTCTGTTTCTTCTCGGGTATTCATACAAATTTACATGGAGGTGTAATTTCAGATTAAATTCGGGAAAAAAAAAAAATATTCTCCAGGTTTTAGTCCAAAAGGTAAAAGTGGAATCAGAGCCCAGGTAGAATGCTTCAGCAAAGGTAGGGAAAGAGCACATGGCTCTATACGTATAGTTTTTTTAAAAATCTTTAAAAAAAAAGCATAGTGGGTCTTTTCTACTCCGAGTGTGAATAAGCTCGAGTTCCCCTTGCCAAAATGACAGATTATGAAAGAGTCCTGGAAAAAAGTCCGCTGGAGACAAGTGACACAAAAGAGTCTGGAGGCTCTCGATGAGAAAATGTATTCACCCTATGAATAAAATGAAGTACTCTGTAAGGGCAGAGGAGTTCTGAAGGTTACTATATCCTGGTATAGAACAATTCATTGGAACTGGTAGGACAAGGAAGAGGATGAAGGACCTGCGGTCAGTCTGAAAGGCTATTTTGTAGCCTAAGCCGCTCAGCCAAATCGTTCAGCAGTGAGGGACAGGTCTGCCATGATTCTGTGGTGGGAAGGTAGGAACTTACAGTAGGGAAACGGTAAGACTAGAAATTCCTTGATAGGCACCTCTTTCCATTGCAAGACTTGGTTTAAAAAGAGTCCATGCAGATGTGTGGGTTAAAAAATGGATATTAGTGTTTTATGACATTAAACTGGCAGATTTTAGGTCAGCTGTCATGAGAAAAGGAAAAAAAGGAATCCTCTAGTATAAAATAGTCCCTACCAAATGTTTTAGTCCATATTCTTAGTTTTGGTATTTTTATTTTAAAGTATGTATAATTATTGTCAAGTTCATACATAAATTATTGCCACCTCATGGTACCCTAAGTTGCCTTTTTCCCATGCAAGATACCTTCAAAACACACCATCGTTTCGTGCAAGAGTAAAACTGAGAACAACAAAGACAACAACTTACAGTTTTCTTGGCAGGTACTCTGGCAGTCTTCCAAATTCTTGAAGTTGTTCTGGTTTCCCAGGCACCCACCATACTTGAAGACTTCACATAACTTTGTGTCTTTGTTGTAGAAATACCTGGTAAAATAACCTCGGCAGATTCCGGGGTCTTTCTCG
Organism: Cephalopterus ornatus; assembly: GCA_013396775.1. Classification (NCBI taxonomy): domain Eukaryota; kingdom Metazoa; phylum Chordata; class Aves; order Passeriformes; family Cotingidae; genus Cephalopterus; species Cephalopterus ornatus. The sequence goes on from VZRE01000819.1 coordinate 684,769, forward strand.
TGGAAGCAGAAGTCGGGCTTTTCTAAAAACCACGGGAAATGATGAACAAAGAGGGAGAATCAAAAAATTAACACACGTTCCAAAACCACAGTAGAACGAGAGGAAGTTTATAAAATAAACCTGTAACTTTGGACTGAAGGCCAACTATAAAATAACTGCTATTTTATTGTGCTGCTTTCGTTCTATATTTAACACCATAATATTATGTGGAGCATCATAGGGATACTTGTATTGCTTTTTTTCCTCTTTCCAAGTAGCCAGTAAATTATATCTTGGAAAATGACAACTAATGATTCTTTCAAAGTTTCCTCCAACGTTGAAGTTTTAACTTGAAAATCAGTTTTTATTCTGATTTAAAAGACCTGAATCTCAGCTGGATCAAATTATGCAGCAACTAAGCACAAATTCTTGTAATTTATATAGTTGCTTTAGTCAATGCAATTGTGAATTATAAAGAAAGCAATGTTAAAATAGAGGAAAAAATAATAGCAATAAATAATAATAATAATAAACCAGAAAAAATCTAGCAAAGCATTTTTTCTGGGGTGCTTGACTGTAATAAAAGGATACAGGAAACTGGGAGACAGAGCAGTCCCAGTTCTGAGTTTGCAATCAGTAACTACAATATCAACCAAGAAAAAGTTAACAAATGAATATTGTGTCACTTGATTGAGTATCACAGCGTGATATCACGTCTTTTGGCAGGGAAGAAAAGCACACAGCCATACAATAATCCCTGAAAGTCAACTTCTCACCATATTCAATTTTTTCTGAAAATTATATGCTAAAAATAAAATCATGGAAACAATAATAAAATATATGTGAAGGCATTCTCAAATTCTTGCTAGTAGCTACTTTGAAATATGATTCCTGTCTGACTTGCAGAGAAAAGTCTAGCCATCATATAAGACAGTCATATCAGATGTGACATATAAAAGCTTTCCTTACCTGTAAAACTTCACAGGGGGCTGCCATTTTAGCAAAAATGACTACAGAACAATTACTTTGAAGCTCCTAACATTTTTGGAGTAAATTATCGAGTTACAAAGAAGTTAATCCTATTACATCTACTTTAGCTAAATATATATTCAAATCTATTGCTAAAACAAGATTGTTATTAAAAACAATTAATGCACACTATGCGTTTATATAAAATATTTTTATGGCTCATAACTAGTGCTTTTCCAAGAATTAATTGGCAATATCTTGTATTTCCATTGTTATAAAACTTCATGAACAGCAAAAAATCATTTTCAGAGATCACATGTAAAATTAAATCATTAAAATGGTCTCAGATAAAGTAAAAAAATCAATTACTTTAAGCACTCGTGAACAGTTTAATTTTGATTGCTTGCTACAAATTTCATTCTCTACCACTAACATATTTAATCTACAGTTCAGATGTTTTGTGTTTCTTACTGTTCAAATGCAGCACTTACTGATACCCACGGATTTGGAAAATTAATTCACATAGAGCAATAAACGTGAGAGATGTGTTGAAGACACATGATATGCTTTCAGCTGACAGCAGGAGGGAGACAGTCACACAGGCAAGACTCTCCCAGAGCTGTACCTATTCTATATTAGGGGACAACAGGAGCTAAAATTCTTCCATCAAATATTGCACAGTATTGTGAAATAACAGAAAAGATTGTTAGACAGATATTAACTGGAAAAGGAAGGCAGATAATAATAAGGGTATGCAGACTACAGGATTATGGCTGATTCTTAAAAACAGCTGTTCTTCGTTTAGAACATCCTTACATTACAATGGTTCTCGCAGAAGAGGGAAATGAAGCCCAAATAAGGTGAGCTCACATCCAACTTTTATAGACACTTCTGAAGAGAGAATTCATGAAGGCAATACAATCCCAACTATACAAACCAGTATTATACTTCTAAATGCCATGTCTTCCTCCAGGGACTCAGTATGCAAGACTGCATTACTGGGAACAATAGTAAACATGAAATGATGCTGATGATAGCCATGAGCTGAATTTAACAGAATGTGTTCTGGTTTGCCATCAAAAACAGGGAACTAGGGTCAGCCCTCAAAGGAAGCAGTGCCAAAGTTTGCAGCATCTGTGGAAAATCAACTTTAGTGACTTCCATAGCATAGAATCATAATTTTATTTTTTTTTTTTTAACGATTAAGAATGGAAAGGACAGGAGAAAACAGGGAAAGGAAATCATCATCTTGGTATGAAAACACTCCAAATAATGTTCTGCAAAGAGAAGGGGTTTGGTTAATGTTCGAATTCAAAATGTACGTGCAAATACATTTGGCATTTCTACAGGTTGCTAAATGCACACCCATTCAAGCAGTCCCAAGAGGAAGGAGGGATGAAGGAGGGTAAGCACCAAAAGAGGAGCTGACTTGTGAAAAAATTTACTCAAGTGTGTGTGTTGGGGGAACTCCGGCCACCAGCAGTGGGCCCAGTGCAGACACATCCCTAATGTGCGAAGGGGAAGGGTAGAATAAGCCTTCAATTCCTCGTTAGCAATACGGGTTACCTTAACAGACCAACAGTGTTTCAGGTGAGTGGATCTCAGTGCTTTAGCACTGGCTATTTTGGAAGTCTGGGTGTCAGACATCTGAAGTTCTGTAAACTGTCCCTTCAGGAATGGGAAACTTGCTCCCCTGTTTGGTGTATAATTAGGGGGTCTGCCCTAACCTCTGGTAGCTCCTCCACAGGCAACGCTTGAAAAGTTCTGTTTCAGAGTGGTTTTTTTCCCCCTATTTTTGCTAACAGTGGAGCAAGCTTTTAGCTTGTTCTCAAAACACACACAATATGAGTTTCCCTTCACGGCTAATTACACAGTGCTTGAGTCTCTGCCGAGTCTTTCTTGTTACTGACCAAAAAGAAAAGAAAACCATCAAGATGTGTTTGTTTTGTGAAGAGATTGTGGCTACCACCTTTACTGACCACAACTGTCCTCAAATTCTTTGATGAAACTGAAAATTCAGAATAAGAACTCACTTTCACGTGACATTGCTGTTTTTGTTAGGAGATAGCTTGGACCGAGACATAAATAATTTAACAAAAGAAGCTAAGAAATACCTTATTGTTGTATAAGAGTCTCAGATAACTATGTAAATGTAATTACCTTTCTTAATTTGTGCTAGCACCGTCTTCCCAGACAATTCTGCAATATAAACAGAAATAAAAATATTTAGGAAAGGCAGGCATATTAAGTCTCACCTGTGATACCAGTGTGCTTAGCAGTGACAATTAGCACTGAGCAGGAAGAATACAACATCTCTTCCCTTCCTTTTTTGCCTTTATTAGAGAAGTAGCATGAAAGCTTGTTCTGGGGGGCTGAAGTATCACTTCCTTTGTGTGAGAAGACTTGCTAGATTGGAAACCTGAGGATACGGAATGTACTGAAATCAAACTATTCCAATACTGAACTGAACTGGGAAATTACTGTTATTGGATCCAGAGGCCCGTGTTATGTAGTCTTACTTCTCCAAGGAGCAGTAATCAGCAGACTAACAACCCAACTGCTGTAGATAGTGATACTGCCGGTGGCTTTGGCCATGACCTAGTGACTTCTCTCTTGCTGCTCAATTCCCTTTGCTGTGCTGTGAAGCGTCGGAGTCAAGTTCTCATTATGGTGTTTGTGATATTAAGGCCCATCCAGCCAAGTACCTCCCAGTATCTTTGGGGTTGTACGGATGACCAGCTTGTTTGCACTGCTCTCCCAGTGCATGATCAGCACTGCTGAAGTTGCTGCTGTCCTTTTTAACGCAGGAGCCTGGGGTTTATTTTATTAGCTCAGCAAACTAGATAGCTGAATGCAACCCCAAATTCCTTTTCAGTGATTGAAAGCAAATCTTCTTCCCCTTCTAGGAGACTCTCTAATCATAAAATTACAAAGGAGTCCACGGGAAGATTGTCTCAACTAATATCTACCAAAGGCTGATGAGAGAATAGTGACCCAGGAGAGCTGATGCATCTTCTATTACAGAGATACGTTGCAAGGCATGTGAAATAGCAGCTTCTGGACTTCACCTCCTAATTGCATTGCTTCATAACTCTGGTTTTGTATTGTACTGCCCTTGTGTGCTATAATTCCACCCCAGTTTTCTCTGGAAACGTGCTGGTGTTATACTTTCAAAGCAAATCTATGAGGTACAGATTCTGTTCACGATGCATTGTCCCTTTCACCTCTGGGACAATGCAGCTGGCAACCTTTAAAAAAATATCATTTAAAGACATGACATGCATTTTAGAGTAACATAACATTTCTCTGAGCAAACTTCCAGCTTTTCCTTTTAGTAGGAGTCTTTGCCTTCAGCGTTTAAACGTTTAAACCCATGACCTAAACTACAGACACACGAGGCCATCTCACTAATCTCACTCAGCTGTCCCCTTCAGGGCAAAATCAGCAATCATATTTTGGCATGTGATCTCTAACTCTTCTGGAAGAGAACAGGAAAAATTTGTTGGGAGTTTATACAGGCCTAGAATCTTTTAATCTTACTACCATGTCAACAGTGTCCTTTTGCTTCTGGTTTCAGTTAAAACGCCAAATTCCTTCTTTGCAAACAAACTGCATTTCTGAGTAGATTTTCTCTATAAATAACGGACATTAGAATTGCTGTCATGACCAGAACCATTTACCAGTAATTATTTTCCCAAGTTAGAAGGTTAATAGCCTAAAATATATATTCACTGCCTTGAAAATTGGGACCTTTGTGCTAGCGATGACACCTGTGATTCTACTTATATCCAGTAAACTAGATATAAGTATCCAGTAAAGAGAGCATACAGGCAAATTCCTCTTAAAAGTAGTTTTTTTATTCCTTGAAGTGGTGAGTATTGGGCACAAGAAACAAAAAATACAGCTGATTTCTGGGAAACTTGAGTCAGAAGTAGGCTTCTTGAATCTGAACGTTGTCTCTGAGTGGCCCACCTTCAGCTGGGCTCCCTGAATTCTGTTGTAGTGATTTCAATCAATTCTGTCTTTGGTGGCTTATTCATTCCAAAAATGTTTAAAAGTTATCCTGATCGGGTAATTCACTCACGTTGACTCATTTATTCTTGCATTTGTGCTGAATATTGAAAATCAAACACTTTGATTATTCACATTATCTGAATTTGTATATATATTACATAGCTTCCCTTTAGCTTATTTTTATCTTGATCTTCACATTCTTCGCAGTGATAATTTGGTATCTGAGATTCTTCTTTGTTTTCAAACACTTAGGTATCACTCATGCTCTCTTTTTAAACTGATTTCTTCAGTTACTAAATAGTGATCTTCCTACAGTAACAAATATGTAAGCATAAGTAAGATGAATATAACTATATACTACAAGACTGGACAGACAGAGCTAGCTTTAACAAAAGGAATTTACATAATTATAGTGGTGCTTACTGAATCATGTCAGTAAAAGTGGCTAACTTAATAGTTTACTTTGCTTTATGCCTGATGGTTGACAGCATACTGCTTACGACAACAAGCCATTTTGTCTGCTGTTCTTCATTCAAAGAATACAGAAATTATGAGCCTTTACTGCTCCAGTTCCTCCAAGCAGATGAAACCCTTGTAGAGTCTTGGATCTCTGTCATTCATACACAGAAAACTAAACTTGGCTGAGTATCAAGATGTAGACCCTAAGCCAGTTGTCATTCTAAATAACTTTTAGTTTTAAACTATAGAATTATGCCTAGTATATGCCAGTACAGGATTTGGTCCAGAAGACCTCTTTCAGGTTTTGATATATCAGAATCAAAACAAGACTATTATTCAAAATAGCAACATTAGATTGAAGAAATAATTTGATGAATCTTCACTCATGGCACCTGATCTTGACTTTTGGACATTTCAGTCCAAATTCTGCATCTATGAACCCTGCATTTTTCCCGTCATCCCTCTGTTTTAGCCTTTAAATTGAAATGTTGGACAAACACTCCAAATTACCAGCAAGTCATGTGTTTGGGATGAGGTACTAGAAATCCTGCAAACAACCCTGCTCCAAGCATGGCAAAGATGCTGTGGGGGTCCACCTTAAACACAAAACTAAATACCAGATGTAAATTACCAAAAACCATCCCTGTGTCAATAAAAAAAGAGCTATTTCATGTCCTGGATTCCAGGTCCTTCCGACACCGAATGCTAATCAAGGAAAAATAACTTTCAGTTTTTTAACTCGAGAGATTGCATTCATCAAACTTTGTGGAGTCACAGCGAGAAACATAGTAATCACAATTAAATTCCTTTTAAGTTTGGAGGGGGGTTTTTTGTTTGGTTGGTTTTGTTTGTTTGTGGGGGTTTTGTTGTTGTTTTTGTTTTTGAATTTTGCTGTTCTTCATAAGTACAGTCCCACTGAAGAAGCCTTGTTGCGCTCAGCCACACTATTCTGGTTCAATCTGTGTAGGTAAGAAAGCAACTCTGCTGTATTCTATAAATTGCAAATACTATTGGAAATTGGAAATTCCTAGTAATTTTTATGAGGAGATACAGGTGTGTTTAAAACAGACAATGTAACAAGTTTAAGGCCCGATCTAAATACTATGTAGACATGAATTCTGGAAAGGATGGAAAATAGGTAAGAGATACATTTATGACAGTAAAACCACAATGTTATAAATTAACTTGTCTTATATACAGTCTGCTTTGGTCAGGAAGCCCCAGTAGGAGCTTCTGAAATCAATCTTCTGATATGAAATTTCTTGCAAGTATTTTTTTTTTTTATAAGCTCTATGAACTTACTGTGCTAATCTCAAAAGACACAAAGTTATATCCTGCAAATCAATTCGGTGCCTGCAGCGCATCAGCAGACTTCCAGTTTTACGGAGAGGCCCAGGGCTACAATAAGTTACGAAAACAGGGCAAACAAAATAACATCAGCTCAGTAATGATGGCAAGATTTGCAGCTGGGCAAAGCATATGTGATTGAACAGTACCTTTAATTGAGAATGAATCCTTCTGACTTACCTCCTAGCCTAAGTAAGTGAACATCCAATGTGACACTTGGGAAAAAAACCCCACATAATTGATATACTGTCTAAGGGTTATTACACACCTTTAAGGACCTCTTTATATGGATTTTTCTTTCAATTTCCATTGTCCCTCTCCCTTCCAATACATCCCTAACACTTCCTGTTTATGCAGCCAGACACATTCCATCAAATTCCCATGAAAATAAAATCCATATCAGGTATCCAGAGGAAAGACTGGATAAGACTCTATAAGACTTTAATTCCTCCAGTCTCTAAACATACAAGCTTGTCAAATTTCTAGCTCCACTGGCATTAACTCCCAGTTTTAAGAGCCTTCTAACTTTCATACAGTCCTGTGAGGGTCTTGCACAATGCTGGAAGCCTTACTTAATTACAAGGTTCATTTTAAATTCCAAAACCAGCATTCACAAGGCCCTCTGTGAATATTTTGCTGTGTATTATATGTTGAAAATCGTTATCCTCTTTCTAACGATTAATTGATGAGATTTCAGTAAAACAGAGCTGACAAATGGCTGTAACTGACATTTTTAATGTGAATTACCTACTACTGTAGTTCTAATTATGTTGAAACATAGAAGATGCCCAAGATTTTGGATAGCTTCTATCAGCTTCTCAAGTGAAGGAGAAACCTGGGATCAAAAATTGAGTTAGATACTCTGAAAGCAATAAAGAACATCTGTGCTGCCCACCAGTTTAGCCCAGCCTCAAAATCAATTTTATTTGGGTTCTAGCTAGAAAATAAACTGTCTTGCATCGGTGTCTCTGTTACACAGGTGCACTAAAACAAGCCTCACTCAAATTTCCAAATCCTGAATGTTTGCTTGCAGAATGTAAAATAATTCACATGACTCCAACCTACTTGGGAACATAATTAGAGGAATCACATTTCTGCATTAATGGGAACTGAAGAGAGCTTCTTCTACCAAACTTCACGTGGTTTGTGAACAAGAAACAAGAGATGCAAAAGAACTGATAGGAGGGCAAGAGAACGGGTACTGGCCTGTTACCACACACTTCTTCTGGCATTCTTCCAGCGTTAGAAAGTTGTTCTCGTTGCCGTGGCATCCACCGTATTCAAATACTTCACACTTACGGCTTTGAATATTGAAGAAGTAGCGCACGTGGATGGCTTTGCACGGACCATCATCAGCTTTCATGGCACACACTGAGTGCCCCAGTATCAGTGGGGGCAAAGCAGCGCCTGTAAATACAGGAAGAGAAGTAGGGATAAGCGTTAGTAAGTTTTTTTGCTTCGCTACGTGGCGTAAGTTCCATACGACACTGCTAGTGTTTTCTGCTAGAGAGGCACCCCGTAACATCTGTCTGCAAGGACACACTAAACAGATGTAAAAACAAAAACATCATCTGGGCTGGACCACAAATTCCATTCGATCAAACCAAATGTGTGGTTTCAATTTTCAACCAAAACAGCTCATGTTGTAAACTTGAACTCCTCAGCACAAAGCTCCGAATAGCCGTGGGCAGCGGCTTAGTCACAAAGAGCTCGCGGGCAATTCTGAACAACAAATACAGGGAGAAAATCCCAGCAGCCCCGAAAACACCGTGACTACGGAAGATACGGAAAGGATTCCTTGTGCTCTCTTCCGTGCACTTCGGACAGCGAACATCGCTCCCGAAGACACCTCCCGTGGAGCAGCGTGAGACGAACGGAGCCCTGCAGAGGGCATCGCTCCCCCGTCGGACTGTGCTTGAGCGGGACACAAACCCAGCCCGTAACCACTGACAGCTCATCACACTGGCTTTTTCCCTTTCACCTCGCCCTTCTTGCATTACAGCTTTCAAGAGCTAAGCACACAAGTGGAACTCTGAGGGGAAACAGAACCGTGTGTTATCAAATCGTGTAATTTCTGCGTCTTTCAATGTACATTGTCAGGTCAGGCAATGTCTTGTAATATTTGTCGTATGTGTTGTGAAGAACACCAGCCAAGTTTTACACAACAACGGTCAACATCTATAAGGAAATTCTGGCTAACAACTGAGTTGCTGATACTTCTCACTTATAAATACTTGGTTTAATATTTTTTCCTGTTTTGCTTTGAACTGTTTTACCCTGGAGGATATTGAAAGCTCTACAGAGCTGGTGTGACTGCCATAGCAGCCAGAAGAACAGACCTGACATTTTTCATTCATTCTCCCACAGCTAATTATAACAGTGATGTCTCTTAACACGTACGTCAACATACCTAACGGTGGCCCAGGAAACAGAAGACAAAATAAAGGATGAGGACGAGTTTCCGCGATTATTGCACAGCCTCCTATTACTACTAGATTAAGTTTCCAGTTTAAATTAAAAGAATCCATAAAAATCAGGCTTTAGGACTTGATAAAGAACTAAAACATTGTTTTGTTACCTCCTAAGGCCTTTCCTCTGCAGTCATGGGGACACTGTTAACCACTGTCAGATGTACTGACATCTGCTGCAAGCATAATGACCAGCTGTGTCACACTTTTTGGCAACTGGACATTTATTTTCTTAAGAGCGCTAGGAAGTTGCCATAGTTTGACTAAAATCTGTAGCCTGTGAAACCCCCAGGGGCCAAACCCTCCAACTTTAAACAGTAACCAAGTGACTGAAGAAAGAAGTCTCCAAGGGGTTCATCGGAACTGAATCATTCTTGCGTCTGGGAACAGCGAAGGAATTCTTCCCCATTATTTTACACCTGGGAACACTTAACTCACACAGATGATACAAAATGAGCCTTTCTTCTCAGATCAGAGCAGCAGATGAGAAGGCAAGCAGGAGTTTTTGACCAGTTAGAAATGCATAGGCCCAAATCTGCCTGTCCTCATTTCGTATGTGGAATACACCTCAAGAAAACTAATTCTTAGTATAAGGCCTCATCCTCTGCTCTTGAACACTGGAACAAATTGTCACTACTACATTTTAGGTCTTGTGTGACGAGCACAGGATGTGACATTTAGAGAAGCTGTCTGTCAGGAAGGCCAGTGAATATTCTTCAGCAGAAACATAGGAAGTTAAACTCGAAGGAACGTTAAGTTTCTTATCCAAGTGAAGTAAAATTCCCGGCACACTGAAGCAGTCAGTTCCAAGATTTCACTACCCCTCTTGTAAGACAGGCCTTCTTTGTAATGTACCACCTAAATATTCTTATCTATTAAGTAATATTTTGCTTCCTTTATGCATAGAATAATTTAAACCCATATATATATATACGTATATATATAATAATCGATTTAATTTTCTAATCTTGCAATTCAAGGCTGCTGCAGGAGAGAAGGTGGGCTGCTGCACTCTCAACCTTTAATTTAGGCTTTCCAGGTTTGGCTCCTGCCCAGGCTGTTTGAAGCCTTCATGGTGCAGCAGCTTCCTTGCACTCACTGCACTACTTCAGTAGCCCACCTCTGGTCTACTTTCTTTCTTTTGGAAGACCTTTGCCTCCTCTTATTTATCTCCATACTAAATAAAATCATTTCTTCCAAACTTTTTATTGGCCTTGCTTTCTAATCCTCTTATAACTCTTATTTGGATCTCTCCTATTAGTTGGATTACTGTTAAAGTGGGATGCCCAGAGCTGAACATAACTTAGGGCATTACCAGTGGCAAATAGAGTGGAATAATTATCCCTGGGTTTTTTTGTTTTTTTTTGATACAAGACAAAATCACTTGCCTTTTTTTTTTTTTTTTTAAAGCAACATTGCGTTACTTTTGCAATGCTCTGCAACTTCCATTTGGTTTCCAGCAAATATAACCTTGTTATACAGGTGCTTCAACAGTTATTTTTCACCCTGTATTTATGAATGCATTGATTCTCCTTTGTAAGTATAGCGCTTCCCATTTGTCATTTAAAAAAAAAATTAGTTTAGCTTTCCACACTGGATATGACCCTGTTGGATATTCATTACTCATCCAATTTAGCCATCTGGTTCAAATAAATTTAGGAAATCTATGTAATTATAGGACTGTACTACCCTAGACCAAGAAAATTTTGTTTTGTTACAAACACGTTAAATAATTGTTACAGCTGATGCTCATTGTCACACTAAAGTTATTACCTACCATGCTAAAATCAAACTAAAGCAAAGCAAAACCTCTTCTCCTCCCCTTTCTTCCCCTCCGTTCCCCTCGATTTTTTCATTTAATGACTTCATGACCTCAGCTACATAAGTTTTCGTAGCAGAAGGCACCGAACACCCACTGCTCTGTTTCCACAGCCATTGCAGTCCCCAGTCTGTGCTAAGTGCAAAGAGATGCTGATGAAAAGGCTCACAGTGAGCACCAGCTCATGGCAGAGATTTGGTCACTCCCTCCTGCTTCCATTCCTTCAGCACTCCTGCTTTTGGCAACCGCCGGAGAGAGGATGCGGGCCAAGGGGTTTGTACACAGCTATTGTCACTCACACGAGACACGGCTGTTGAACACACCAACAGCCACTATTAATTGCGGTGATTAAATCCACTGACAGAGCTCTGACGATCTGCAGTCAGTAGTGCTGCACATGGGCTGTAGGGGGTCAGTGCAAGGTACTTCTCACACTTTATTAGCAAATAGTGTAATATTCCAAAAGCAAAGGTGGTGGGTGAATAATGCCTCTAATCCTCTTACATTGATACAAGTGAAAACGATACCTTCCCCCCTGGCTGTAGGCATAACAAAAGACTTTAATTTGACTTTCAGTCTCGTAAAGATAATCTGCAGGGCTGCTTGTTAAAAAGACCTCCTTTTAATTAAAAAATGAACTGATTTCCATCCTAAACCTGCAGCACAATAAATACGATGGACAAGAGTGTTACGGGTGGAGTTGCTTCTCAGAACAGAACCATATAAAACGAGAAAATGAAGGTCGGGAATATTTCTGACTTTCTATGGAAAATACTCTGTGCTTTTTTCTTTGCTCCAGGTTGTGTGTTCTCAATCTTACATGAGTTTCCGTGGCTATCCTTAATTATAAAGCTCCGCTGTCGTCTTTCCAGCCTTTCTTGCAAATGTCTCCCTTTGATAAGTGGTATCAATACTAAGCACCTTGCCACTAATGAATAGCTGCTTCTTTTCTCTCCGTCTTTGTCAATTTGACAGCTCCCCACCCACACACTGTTCCCTGCTCTTCGTACCCACGTGTTTCCTACACTTTGAGGCAGGCACATTTATTCTTGGCAAACTTTCACATATGAATAAAAAGCACATTCAGTTTGTGAGTCATTTTCTTTAGGCTTTGGAACATCAACCAGAGAGCTGCCAACCACGTAAGGTATTGATGATCATTATACATCAACTAGTTCTTTTTATACCGTTCATTTTTGTTATTACCCTTGTTTATTGGTGGAAAAAATCCCAGGTTTTGCTGGGACTTGACTTGTAATCTTAATTATTACTGTAATTTAAATAGACAAAAACCTCACCTCTTAAATTCACAGAACACTTTCACTCAATGTGGTCCAAAAGCATGACATCACAAATAATGGATGCACACAACTTATTTTATCCTTTAATACCTGAAATTTGTGGAATGCTAGGGTAAAATATGCCATTGCTTTATAACCATCTAACTTCAAAACTAAATGTTATCAATGAAATTGCATCCCATAAGATTTATACATTTAAATTCACTGAGTGCAGAATTTAAACCTTGAGAAACCACAAATATCACTTTAATTAGCAACAATCTAAACATTTAATGGAAACAGAGTAGTGTGCAAATATTTTGTAAACACTGTAACTGAGCCTTCACTAAAACAGGATCCTAGTTTAATTTCTAATAATTACATTTTATTGTTTTTTACTTTTGAATTAGAGCCCAAAAATTCAACTGTTTCTCACACTAAATCAGTTACTGGTCACATAATCTCAAATAACTGATTGCAAAATAACCAGTGAAAAAAAATAATGCCCAGTACAAAGACTATTTCATTTCCTTGGGATTATTTCCTTATTGTGTTTTATAAACAAAGTAAATAGAGGAAAAAATCTAAGCCAGCAGATTTGTTATTCTGGTGACAAAAGTGTGCAAGGCAATTTGGACATTATGAACAGCAAGCTTAGGCTAAGGATTTCTATAACACTAAGAGCTGCAGGCTAGGATAAATATGACTTTAGCCTCAAACAAGAGGGGCATTTTTGCACTTCAAGGTGAAGAGGAAACAAATTTATGCTGCATGAACGAGTTTTTACTACACAACCATGCTAAGCATGAGCTTAATGCACAACAGTGCATATTTTAAACTGTAGGGACTAATTGTGATGTGGTCCTAAAGCACGAGTTTCGTACTAGCTTAGCACAGCCACGACTGCGCACGATTAATATTTCTGTCTCAAAGAACACTGCTGCAAAAGTCCAACAAAGAGAAATAATCTGGATGGAGATAGGACACAGCATGGGCAGATTAGGTAGAGTGCCAACCTAGAAAAGTTCCCCTTAACTGCATTCCCAGTTATACTTCAAAATCAGGTATGTCAAACAAAAGTTTCCACTTCATAGGTCTTGATGGAGAGAACATAGTTCTCTTCAGGAAGAGATCACAATTTTAAATAGTTTTCTAAAGGAAAGAAGAATATTTTAGTGTATTAGTGTAATAATTTAGTGTATTTTTCCCTCATCTGCTTTCTCAAAATTGTTTGGGAGGAAATGAAAATACCTTTCCCAACGATATCCAGTACAGAATTCTGATCCATCTTGGTTAACTTCAGTGAAGTAAACAAAGATCTTACAATGCTGAGAATCCAAGAACCTCCCCATTTCTAACAGTCACACTTTTTTTCTTAACAAAAATCTCTAGCTGGTGACTTTTTAATCACAGAATTATAGAATATCCAGAGTTGGAAGGGATTAACAAGGACTGAGTCCAATTCCTTTATTTATCCAGTGATATCAAATCACTTGGGGCTCTACAAAGACCTTCTTCAGGGCCCAGAAAAACAACCAGGATAGTAATTGCATCATTTTGAGACCAAACTTTGCCCACTAACTGTGACTCAGGAGAGGTGTGCACGGGACAGCAATCTACAGTGTTATTCATCATTTTGTGTGGGGAGATAAAACCCGAGTTTGCCAGCTCTATGTTCTTTTCCCTAAACAATGAACTTTTCCATGATCCTACAGCAGAGCTTTAAGGGAATTATCTTGATATCTAACCCAATGTTTATTTAGGATTAGGAGTTCCAAAAAGCTTGGGAAACAGAAGCCTCGACAGAAGGCAATTTTGCTAAAGCTTAATACACAATTCTGCACATCTCTCTCCCAGTTGGAAACCAGCCCATTTTTAGCTTAGACTCAATTTCAAAAATTTTCCACAAAAGTTCTCAGGCGCAGAATTACATCTACAGTGCATTTTAACACAGTGGGCTTCGTTGCTTGAGATAGTTTTAGGTGGTTTGCAGTCACCTCTTACCCACAACATGCTCTTCTTCGCTGCCGTCCGACTCGGTAGCTGCACACCCAGTGACACAGCAGAACAGCAGGATGATAAAGGTCGAGGGTAAGGAACATCCCTTCTTTCCTCCTTTCATCTTCCCTGTGTAACATATAGAAGACAATACACACTTCAGTCAAGTTCCCTGAGTGTTCTGCAAAAGCCGTGAGCAGGATGGTGCTACCCTACGGGCAGATACACGGACTGGGATCTTCGGGAATAATGGCAGCTGTATCAGGATAACCATGTTGCAGACACAGTGAAAAACAAGGAAAGGTTCATGGTTGTGCTCAGCAGATTGCAGGTCTCCTATCCCATCTCCAGCACAGAGGAGGCAGTGCTATTTCAAGCCACAACTGAAATCACCTCCCAGAATACATAATGACATAAAATGCAACACTTGGCACTTTTATTGTCCTGGTTGCCGAGTCAAATCCTTCCAAACAAGTTTTCCTCAGTCTGCAGAACTTAGAGTCACTGCCACAAACACGGGATGCTATTTTTAACAAATATTTAATCAATTTATAATTACACACATTGCATTTCACGGGAGTCAGCGAAGTTTTTTGCAACCTGGGCTTCAATGCTCCAAGGAGTATTTTGTCTCTTGTAGATCCCTTTAATATTGGGTGCCTCACTTCAGTGCAGAGCTGTTGTTTTTCGCATCATCATCAGTGCAACCACTCACACAAACAGAACACCCTGATTCCACGGCAGCTGGCATCTTCAGATTGCCAAAGACGAGGGTTATGCACGCACGTAGGAAATTACCTCTGGAAAACTTCTGCTTTAACTTCTTTTTTCAGAAATACAGATTTTCCAACTAACGGAAAGTTCCTTAAGGATCTCAGAATCCTAATTAGAGGATGAGCTAAATACTTTCCTTGCTCCCAACAGACAGATTCCCTATGGATATCCTCTTCTCTTAAAGTACAATACAAATTTTTTTTGCTAAGTTAATTGACATTAAGTTAGTAAAAACTAAAGATCTAAGAAATGTGAAGTTCCTAACCTTCAGACACCGTTCAGTGTTCATGTTTACATGTCTGTGAAGACAGAATATTTCACCAAGGAGAGCCAGAATTTTAATGTCTCTCTAGGAAACTTACCCTCCTGGATAGTTAATGGTTTCCCAACCTGCAGCACATGTAGGAGAAAAGAAATGCATTCTTAAAAATAACTCTTGGTGAAATTACAGACCAGACCATGAATGGCACTAATTATTTGGGTAATTTTTTTAATTGATGAGTCCCTTTAGAAGGCTTCAGTACATAGGGTAGTGAAAAACACTGAAAGAGCTCTTCATTTTATTTTTCTTTTTTTTTTTCTTTTTCTTTTTGTAAAGGAACAGAATTTTGGAATCAAAGGAATTTCTGTTTTAGCCAGAAAATAAGACAGTTTTAACTTCATCATAATACTTTCCTGTCAAAATCAACAAGAGAATGAGTGTCTTTCATTCCTTCTAAACTCAATTACTAAGCTTAATTTCTACATGAACAAATAAAGTGCTTTATGCATATACAAGTCGGCAAAATATTTTGCAAAATAATTCAGATCTCAGTTTGTGCTTTTAGTCATGATTTTAAAAATCTTTCCTCGAAGACTGTTTTTTCCTTCTGTGAAAAAATTCAGAAATTATTGCTTTCTAGCAGATGTAATAACCCCTCTTGGAATAGAAACCAACCTTTTACAAGTTCTGAAACATTATGTAAATAGAGAATACGTGCAAATGCCACAATTGTTCATTTAAAGTTATTATTCAAATAAATAGAATTAGCACTTCATTCATGATTCTAACTAGGAATTCAGTTTTAAGTTCCTTCATATGTAAAGCTTTGGGTACATGAACTTGGAAGAATTTTTTGTTTTTATCCAAGGGTTAGAGAAAATCTTCCAGCAAATCTTTTTATTCAGTGCTGCAAAAAAGTCCAGTCATACTTTAAAAAGAAAGTAACTGTACAAGGTAACTGGAGTTATCTAAGGCTGTCTTTATGATTTGAGAGATTCCTGAGTTGTGAAGTTAGCTTGACATCGACTAAAATTAAAATAAAAATAAATCCACAACTAAGAAAAATGTTATGGGGAGAAATACTAAGTAAAAAATTTCCAACAACTGCACAAGTGCTAAGCATTAGATTGCAAATAAAGGTGGTGATGGTTTGACATCATCTAGGCTCAATCAAAGCAGAAATACCATCAGATTCTCAGATTTGATGCTTAGATATATAGTAATAACTTCCAAACTTTGTGTGGCTCCTGTGAGTTCAACGGAATAAAAAAATTATCAAGTACACTTTCAGTTTTAGTTTTTGAAATGACATGGGAAAGGGCAATTTTCTAGCACACTGTTTCCTTCACTGGCACAATTGTGACTCTTTCTAAAGAAACTTGTAAATTATCCACAACCTCAACTGCCCACAGATTAATTCCAAGTTTGTCCATGGGCTCTCATTTTCTATACTGGAGTTTTTCCAAACATGGCATCAAAACTCTCACTTAGTTCAGCAAAATTCTATTTGAATTTGGGTTTTTTTTATCACTCAAATTGAGGCTTTGGTTCCTTCTTCCGGGAATCTCCAGAACGTAGATTTAGGTTGCAAAATTTAGTAATCAGTTTTTAGTCCATCTTCCCGTATTCTCAAAAGCTGGTTCCCAGGTAGAAGGAAAAATCAATCAGCCAGGAATGAAAATCCTCAATAACTTCCTATTTTTTCATTTAAAAGCAGAATTTTGTATATCGTGAGCTGCCATATATAATTGTCGCTGTGCGATTATGAGGATAAATTACTGCATTTGTACAGAAAACAAAAATCTTCCAAGGGTGCAGCATTCCTATTCTTCCACTCAACTCCCACATTCCCCTTCAAAGAAAGAGCGCCTTGTCAAAAGCAGGGCATCTTGATGCTTGGGCAAGCTCCCAAGAGGAAAAATGTGGGCTGTATAATTGAATATCTGCCTCGCTGCAAAGTCTGCCGAGCAAACACCATCTCCCTTATCCTGTTGCTAACCTTCCCAGAAGGTCAAACATTCCCAGAACATCGTGTCAGGTGTGGGTGGAGACGGGATGAGTGGGGTAAAGGTTTTGGTAATAAAATGCTTAAATCCTTCTGTAGTTTAATTCTTTCTTATAATTCCTACAGGAAGACTAAAATCCAAGATCAAAGTGAATTTGGCACTGCTTTTTCAATTAAAAACCTAAATCCTCTAGAAAAAAACCCCCATGTTTTCTTCCTGGATGTTCGGCTGCCCGGTAACAGAACTTTAAAGCTGTAAACCTGTTATGATATCGATATAACTTTCCTTTTTAACGCATCCTGGTTTTTTTCATTATATTTATATGGAAAGCACAATTCAAACGCTTCACCTATATGTTGCTCAGTAAAATATCTGATGCAGACACCTGTGAAGGACTGTCTGTCGTGGGAAAGGTTTCAAGTTCAAATAATTCCTGTTAAACGGTCTGATTATTTGAGCCAAATTCTGAAAATTCCGAGAGTAAATAAACCCTTTCCCCAGAAGGGTTCTAGCTTAGGACAGCCAGGAATCAGCCCAGCATTAAGTCTGGCTTTTCTCTACACCATAGTGTCAGTAATGCATATTTCATGAAGACAATTCCTTAAAAACTGGAGCTCCACTGCTCCCAAACTACCTCCCTTTTAATGAGGCATTTTTCTATCTGTAACAGATGACAACGTCACTTGACAAAAAAGAGGTCCAAGGTCCGTGGGTAATAACTGGCACCAATTAATTTCCGGATTTAACTAAATATTTTTATTTTTAAATCATACAGTTGCCTTCCCTCAGGTTAAAATACAGGTAGACCAGGCAGACCACAAGCAATCAAGGAAGCTCCCAAAACCAGATCCTTGTTACCTGGTTTTCTAATGAGGCCTTTTTTTATCCTGACACCTAAACACGGAAATAAAAGGAAGCTCTCAAGAGTGTTTTTTTTGCTAAAGGCAGAAAAGTACAAAACTTGGTGTCTTCTCCATGCAGTTTGCAGCCTTTGGAGACAGACCTTTTATGTGCGTGTGTATATATATATATATATATATGTATATATATATATTTTTTTTTTACCTAGTAGTTCTCTTCAACACCAATTTCTATAGTTACCTTACTGTTTAGATGCCAACAATTATTTCAGTGTCATTTATCTCTAATTAGCTAACTGGAAAAAAAGAAAAATAAAGGCTAGCATTTCCCATAGTAGCCAAAAAAAGACATTCCTAGAAAATGGCATAAAGTGACACCGTAATGACTGTAAAAGTGACTCATTCACACTGACAGCCCAGGAAGTGGAAACACAGACACGCAAAAGCATTAAAAAAAAAAAAAAAGAAAAAGAAAAGTATATAATTGAATAGAGGAATTAATAGCATGAGATAGGATGTGCATAGTCAGAGGTCAAATTTAGCACAGTCTAAAACTAAGGATTAAAAGGTCTAATTAGACAGGATTATAACACCTCTGATATAAAAGCAGACTTTTTCAGTCCACTGTACTTCA
The DNA here is from genome assembly GCA_013396775.1 of Cephalopterus ornatus. Lineage (NCBI taxonomy): Eukaryota > Metazoa > Chordata > Aves > Passeriformes > Cotingidae > Cephalopterus > Cephalopterus ornatus. Next base: position 703,638 of record VZRE01000819.1, read on the forward strand.
GAGGCATTATGTTTGCCCTGTGATATCTGGTACTATCTGCTAGGACTCGTTTGACAGATTTAATTAGACCTTTCTGTAACACTGTCTCCCAGCTGGCAGAGTCAGCCTGTTCCCTTACAAAGGATTTTATCCCATGTCCTGTTTTCCAGCTGCTTGCAAATGTCATGTTTTTCATTTCCTCCGAAGTAAACATGAAGAATGAATCGAGCATGAATTCCATCACCTCTGCTCTGATGTAAAGGGAGCAAGGAATGAGGACACCTGCCCCAGCTTTGCAAGTCCCAGAGTCAGTGCTGGGCTGTCAATTAAACTGATCCCCACCGGAGCCACCGGAGCCTGGCACTGTCACAGCAACTCAAGAAAAGGGGAGGCAGTGCACTGGGAATCATCAGCATGCAAATATTACTGATTGAAAGCAAAAGCTATCAAAATTCCATCCCCCCCTCCGACTTATCTCCCTTCTGTGCCCTGCAGCAGCAGCTCCAATAGTCTGCATCACTCCTGACACCAGAGACTCCTCCCGATTCATCCAAGAACTTCAAATTTGCTTCTTGTTATCAAAGACAATTTTGGTTGGTTACCTACCTTTCATCATGTAACATAAATGTTTTGCTGCTGAGGTATTCCAGTCTCTTAAATTCCCAAGCGAGAACTGGGAAGTAAAGAGAAAATTTAGAAAAACAAATTTCTTCGTTAGATTTTTTGGCTGAAAAGCTGTATGACCTGGTGTCACTGTTTCAGATTTAAACTCCCACTTTGGCCCTGCTTTTATTTAAGTTGCAAATGCTGCTGTTCAACCACACCTGATAAATGCATTGAAAAGGAAACCTTGTTATGTTTTGAAATGAAAATGAAAATAAATAAATTAATAAGCCTGCCACAAGAGCTTCCTTCTTTTTTTCACATGCCTGCGGACCTCTCTTGCCTTTTCACTTTCCTTTGTCAGCTCCTTTCACTCATGCTTTTAAACTGTTTTCCATTTTCCCAGCTTAGTTCCAGAACCTATTTAATCCCTCCTCCTACTCAGCTCACACCTGGCCCCAGGTACTTTTGCCATCCACTCCACTTCTCCTGTGACACAGATCCAGACCTTAACTTCTTCCTCCATTGAGTTCTCCCTCTTACCTGGCTCAGTCAGGCCTCCCATCCATGATATCCATCACCCAAGGCCTTGGAAGTGGATATATTCTGGGAGGCAGCATTATACCTTGGCAACAGAAGCCTGCGAGCGATTTTTCTCACTCCCTGATCACGCAGTGCAGAACAACAGCCCCAGTGAATTATAAACTCTGAACTTAAGACTGATTTATTAAATACCTTCACTTTTCACAGGAACACTGGATTGTCCAAGTCAAACAACGTAACTAGCCCATTTTCATTGTGATACACCCTTCAATGGGGAGAAGCTGTATTTTGCTCCTACCAAAATATTTTTGCATGTGTACTAAAGCAAATGACCGGTTTACATAATTTCATAAGTCTTGAAAAGCAAAACAACAGAACCATTACACTCAAATCTCTACCTGTTTGTGGCAAAAACACTGGTTCTTGCTAACCCTACTTCCAAATTTTTACTAATCCTATTTTCAAACAAGGAATGCCTTCAAGCATCTTAATAGCCACTCCCAGAGCATAAAATCCACTCACAAAACAAACAAGCAGCAAAATTAGTTACATATTAGCTCTATAAATTCTCTAGTCTGTTTGTTTGGGTTTTTTTTCCTGGCAGTTTGGACTGGAAGAGTACAGTGTCTGTGTTCAAATCTCAGCTGTGCTTATTGATAAACAGACCAGTATTTAGGGGTCAGTTAGCTTACCACAACCTGCTTTTTTAAGTGAGAGAGCAATTTCAGTGTTGAATATTTGTTAAGCCAGATAAGTGTAATTCCCCATTGTACACACAATAGGAATTCACCGAAGTGAAGCTGTCAGATAACTGAAAATGTAACAGGCAGGCACAGGAAGGAGCTACCAGCCACAGTAATGCCTCCTGTGGCTGCTTTTGGCCGTACCCATTAACCTTTTGTAACCTCATCATTATAGAGATCACGTTTTGCACACATACCAAAGTCCAAACTACAAGTTTCCTTGCTCTGTCGAGCTCATTTTGTCTGTCTTTCCAGCTGGAGACAGGTTAGAAATGCTGAAAACGCCTTCCATGGCAACACCCCTGGATTTGGACTGCCCCAGATGTCACCCTTCAATCACTTAAAACCAACATAAAATAACACTGCCATAGAAAAGAAGGGTGGTATTCCCTTCATCTCCCACCGTAGCACAGGTCAGGTTGTTTATTTGGGTGGATTTAGAGCATTCATTCAGTGATTCTCACAGCACAGAAAATTTCAGCCTCATCTTTCCACACTAACTATCCTCCGACTGATGAAAGCAGAAATCATTGTCCAACACTTCATTATCTTAGAAACTCTACACATATAAAGGAAAAAGATTGCTTCTCAAAGTAGAAAATGTTTACAGATTATGCCAATACACTTCAGCAGACTTTTCTTGGGAGTTCATAAAAACAGTACCAATTAAGTATTTCCTTCCTATAATATTTGTATTTCTAATTGACTTGCTGCAATTGGTCTTTTCAATACAGTTCTTTTCAAACTGGTTCTTTTGGACTGTTCTGTTTTCTGAAGGAAAGTTTTAATTTCTTGTGTTCAATTCGTAGCCTGGGGCAACGCGCCCAAATGCCTAGTTCTAATTTTTCACTAAAATCTAATTACCCGGTTAATTTCAGAGGTATGCTCAGGTATGAAAGGCACACAGCAGCAAAGAGGGCAACAGTGCTAAAGAAGGATGATGAACAGCTGTATTAACAGCAACAGGAAATAATTCAGAAATCAAACAAAGGAGTAGGGAGAGAAAATTTAAATGACTGAAATGCAGTGTATTTTGCTGTTATACAACTGTGAGAGAAAAAGGAATTATACAATTCCCCATATGGTTTTGCTTCATTCTGTCCCCAGGGGAACTCTTGTCCCTGTTGTAAAGCTAAACTGGTTTCATAAGAGAAACATAGACAAGTAGGTATTTTGTCCCTGTTTTTTAAGTCAGTTCTCCCTAGTTTCAGCATAAAGAAAAGGTTTAGATATGAAGACCCCCATCAGCCTCTCCTAGTTCTTAGAGAGAAAATAGGATTGCTCAGAATGTAGCCCAAACAGAGGACAGTAGTAAGCATCAGAATTTGACAGATTTTAAACACTTTGCTCCAAAACTGTGAGACAGAAGAGTCATGTAATTCTCTAGGCTAATAAGTTCTACTGATTTATTTCTTTTTAATTTAATTTTTTTTTCCTTCTTCCTATACATGTGCTCTGAGTCTCTCTGGCAGATGTTCTCAGAAAGTACTGAATGCCCACCAAAAAATCATGGCAGTCACAAAGCACCTCCAGCAGTGGTAACTTTCTTTAAAAATGCAAAATTTAAAATTTAAAAATGCACTTTCTTTAAAAATGCAAAAGAAAACTACTTCCAGAACCACTTTTTTAAAGTAAATCTCGATGTTACGGCATCTTCCCAGAATATGAGAGATGTTGTCAATATCTCTTTCTTTTTCTTTTTTCAGTAGTGATTTAATATTCACGTTTCCTAATCCCACTGATATATCAGCGAGAGCAATCCATGTTTTCTGCCCTAAAAGTAATCCAAGACCCACAGAATCAGAATAGCATAAAAAGATATCAGTTCTCCTGTGCTGGAGAACACCTGGGTGCTCCTGTCTGCTCCTCTTCATGCACTTAACTTGGAAGGGTTATTTGAGATACACAGAGACAGTCCTTGAAGCTGGAACTGGAGACCAGGTAACTCTCCTTCTCTAACCATGGGTCTGGTCTAGCTGGACATGGGATTTCAGACTCACCAAAGGCTCTGGACCCTAAAATAGATACTAAAGATTTATGGGTTTTTATAATTAAGGTTTCAAAATTACTCTGCAGCGAGATTAAGGAAAAACTCAATGTCATTAATAGTTCTATCTGCCCTGAGTCAAGAACATAAAACCGTAACTTACAGTTATTCTGCATTTGGAACATTAACTAAACGAGTAACAATTGAGTGCTCACGAGCAATATTAGTAACTGTGGGCACTGCACTAAGAGGCTAAATGAACTTTAAAGGTCACGTAACTGCATCAGACAAATGCATTAAAACTCAAAAGTACAAACTATGAAATCCACAATGTAAGGATGAACGGAAAGGTTACTGAAAGTCAATTTAAAGCACACTTGGAGACTTTCCAGCATGAAAGTTATAAAACTTTCAAATGAATGGATTCATCAAGCAGTTGTTCACATGGCTGCTTTTTAATTAACTCTTTCACGTGGGACATTATTTGACAGGAGAAAAGGCCAGAGCAGGATGTGTTTTAATCATCTTGTCCTCCTCAGCATGGTTCTGTGTACATTACACACGAAGCAAACTTGATTATAACTCTCAAATTCAGCTTAAAGAATAACGCAGAGAAATTTACTGTGGATATAGATATTTGCTGCCTTCACTGACAGTCATAAACTCTCTCCTAGTAGAATTAAATGATGAGCAGAAGGTTACAAAGAGAAAAGGCTGACAGTTTTTCCCAAGTAGGTGCCTGGCAATTCCTCCAGCACGCCTTTGCTGTCCCTATCTCTACTGACAGCTGCACTTCCTGCCTTTGCCTCTATCCATAAGACATTCAGGAAGGAAGGTTTGTATCTTTACATGTTTCCCATGAAAGGACTTCAGTGACTAATGCCTAGAGTACTGAGTCACACTGACCGTTCCCATACATACTCCCCCCATCCAAATTGTTATTGTTCTCCCTATTCCTCTTTTCCCATTATCACAGGCCTTTTCCTCATTTAAATTGTATTTATAGTTTCTAAGGTATTAGCAAAACTTAGCAATATTTTTTTTTTTTAAATACAGCCAAGTATCACTTTTTTGCTTTACAAAGTTCCTAGAAATGAAGTCTGTGTCACTTCTGCCAAGTAAAATATTACAAAAGTCACCAACAATATTTTTGGGGGGTGGGAGGCGGTGTGTTTGTTACACTGACACCACCATAAGACTCTTTCACTACCCTCATTGTTTAAGGGCTTTTAGTTTCTTGAGAATTCCAATATACATTGTGAGCGAAATTGGCTTATGTGCCATCAGCTTAATTTGATTCTCCTAAAATGTTCTTGCCCTTCTCCTAAAATATGAGTTGCTTGAGATGTTATATGGCCTCCAAGGATTTGAAACAGCCTGACAGACCACTCAGCTGAATCGAGCCTCCCTTAGAGCCACTGCAGAAAAACAAGAGCATTTCTTCAAACTCGAGCTATTGATCAGAACTAACTTATTCACCTTCAGGAGAGCTTCCTTTCAAAGAACTCTCCCGGAGCTCAAAGTACCGTAGTCTGAGATTCTGGCAACCAAATATTGGTTGTATTATTAATCATAAAAGCTATTCATTGTCCTACTGTTTCAAGTTTACAGAGGGAAAAAAGTCTCCCTTTTTGCAGCACTCATGGCTGGACTTTGAATCTAAACATCTGACTCCTGCATCTACCATATTCTAAAGAAAACACACCAGCAGGTACTGCTTTCTGCCAGGTAAAGAAAAAAAGAAAAAGATTGCTCATTTAAAACCGAAAGTCTCTTACAAAGTACTCACCGAACTCCTAGCAACAGTTCTTGAAGAAAGAAGGAATTCCTCAATCACAGCTGAATATGATCCTCCCCTAGTAATTCACGTTGAAGGGGTGTGGTGTAGAGCTACAAAGGCAGGATTGCAACCTGATCTTCCCGGAGCAGGCTCCTGCCCGGGGACCGCTCGGCTCTTCTCGCTTTTTTGCAGAGCACATGGGCACTCTCTGGTGAAAGTCAGAAATCTGCTGCAGCGGCAGGAACGCTTCCTGTTTAAAGTTTTCTCATCCGCCTGCAGTTCGGAGCAGCTGTTTTCTGAACAGCACGAGCCGAAATGGGCTGCACCTTTAAAGAATGAGAGCCGGGTAGGATAATCTAGGCGTTTGTACCTTGCAGTCTTTGATAGGGCTCATGAGGATGCCGCATTCGTCGTATATTTAAGAGAGATACGGTGTTGTTTTTTGTCTGTTTGTTTTTAAATGAAGGCTTGTTATTTATTCTGCATCCGGGTTGCATTCACCACAGCGTCTGGAGCTCGTACGCAAAGGCTGCTCTGCCTCCAGCTGGAACATACCATCTATTTACAAATCACACTGCTATGTGCTAAAACTAACGTTTAGTGTCGGTAAGAGCACCGTGGCTGAAGGTAGGGATGGGGACTCTAGACACCCTCTCTGAGACCTTACAACTTGTGGATGCAGAGGCAGACGTCCAGAGTCTTAGTCTTTGAAACACGGGATGAGAATTTCCAAGGCAGTGAATTAAACAGTAACAGGGACAGGAATAACAGCTGAAGAACAGTAACTCGCACAGTCAGTAGCTGTAACTCATTGCAGTTACTTTTAAGCAAAGACCAAGAGGTAGTTAAGTCACTTTCATTGAATATTTTTGCTCATCTTTTCATCGCCATCCTGAAACAGACTGGAAGTTTCTGGTGTTCAGTTAACGGGTTAAATACCTCTGACACAAACAGAAGTGCTCCTGGCAACTCCTTAGATCTCCTGTCTTGTTCTGGCTGTAAAAATGTCTGTAATGCTTTTCAGGGCAAAGCCAGTAGTCAGCTGAGTCTACTGACTATTAACTGGGTCAATAATCAAATGGATTAACTGTCCTAAAATGGACTAGAAGAACTCACAAAGTAAAGGGGTAGTTCAAATGCTTTTTGAAGGGGGTGGGGTCCTCCTGTACAGTTACTAATTAGCAACTCAGATAAAGCAAGAGGCAACCCAGCTCAGGAGGTCGGTGAAATAGAAATGGTCAGGCTGTCACTGGTGGGACACCAAGACTCTGAAAAACATTGTGGGCCCACGTGTTAAGAATTAGGATCTCTCTGAGAGCCACAAGGCAGACAGTCCAAAACAGATGCACGAAAATTACACCACGATTTAAAGAAAGCTCAGTCTGTACATTTGCAGTAGACACCAAAACCACTAGATTTCAAAAAAAATTACATACTTCTTCACTATGATTTTCTTGGAATGCAGCCATGTGGATGAACATCCATCTATGTGGATAGTTTCAAACTTGCTCTACTCTCTAAATCATTTACAAATGAGCTGCCTTATTTTTAGTCATACTGGATGCTGAACGGTCTGAATTTACAAGTCCATGCAAATATATTCCAAATCTAGGGACTGGACCTGGTCATAACCTGAAGGGGGATTTTTTGCTTTCAATGAGAATTTTTTTTTTTTAAACAAATAGACAAACAAGAATTTTCATAGTTTGTGTCACAATGTGCTAGCATCAGTCCCTCCTTTCTCACAAGATCTTGCTCAAGTCAGATTTGGTGTGCAAAATAGTAAAGTAGTTCTGAAAGGAATAGTCCACAAAGACATGAAAAATAAAAAAAAGAAAAAAGAAAAAGCTACAATTCAAAATATATTTGTTATCTTATGGTCAAAGAAGCTGAGAATCACATTTAAAGAAAAGTACTTTGGGGAACAGGTAAAAGAATGAAACCCTTATTTTGATTAAAAGTTAGACTAAGAAATCTTTAGTAAATAATAAACCAATATGATAGTAAAAATGCTGCCGTGTGCACAGTGAACACATACTCAAAAGAAAATTTCAAAAGGGAACTATTTAATTTTCAGATTAATAGTTTTGCTTTCTACTCTATTGCCTCTCCAGTTTCCATGTGCAGTCCTAATTTAGTTGTCAGAAGGGTCTCTGGACTGCTTTGCATTATAACTACAACATAAAGGGCTTCAGTTGAAATTGAAATCAGACTTTGAAGATGGAAACGATACTCTTTTGAACTTTTAGTAGGATCAAAGAATTCCATTCAGCTGTGACCTGGCCTACACAATCACACTGGCCTCTGGCTTGCCCTGATATTTGCTGATAGCTTAAGACAGTTGTCAGCAGTTAAATGTTCACAGTGGAAAGAGTCCCTACAGTTCTGAAAAGCAGGTTTTGTTCTGTTCTAGAAGGGGCTTTCGAGATGAGCAGATGAAATTTGGGAGCTCTAAAACTAGTCAATGAGAAACGCTTTTCTTTGATCCTATGGGAATCTAGAAACCCCTCAAAAAGTATAACTTGCAAATCAAAAAACTCACCAACCTAGTTTTTCCTTACGAGATCATCTGATTGTCATTATTTTCATTAAGCTTTGCTCGTGTTCGGAAGAACCCAAGAATCCTTACTAGAGGGATCTCCAACCCTTGAGTATGTGACATTATCATCACATTCTCTCTTCATGTTTATTTACACCCTGTACTACAGGAATCACTTGCCAATACAAAGATTACAGTTCAGAACTTTACCATTTCGCATTAATTCTGAGGTCGACCCAGAGAGCCAAGCTCTGGCCAGTTATGCAATAGTGGGAACTGCAACACTATTGAATGAGTGTGGGAAAGGACCATTTACAGCACATACATCAGCAGGCCAGCTACCAAATTCCCTTGGTTTTCATGGATTGCACTGCCGGGGCCATGCGAGCCTGATATTCCAGCCCCCTTGTAAAGGCAAGCTGCTTTCTGCTGGCCTATTTTGAAATGACTCAGATTTCATAGTCGAAGGAAAGTTCAGAGAGCATTTAAATTATTCTTCTTCTACAGACAGAATAGCTTTACTCAGGGATTACGGCCCTAGAACCTCACAGACAGAAAAGGCACAAAAGTGGGGCAGAAAAGGCCCATCAAGAAGGCCTGAAAGACAGAAGACAAGCCCAGAGCTACTGAATACATTCCAGATCATTCCTATCACTAGGAAATTCCATAAAGAAATTTGACACGTACACAGCTCCGTTTTTTTCCATGACTGCTATTCCTCACTATGTATCTACAAGCAGATTTATACAAAAGTACGGATAAAGTAAACTAAAACAGAGATGCCATGAAAAAAATCACCTGTACAATTCTTGCAGTACTCAGTACTTGGCCCTGAAGAGTTCAAAGCTGAGGCAATTATATTTTAGCCTTCTGACAGTACGTAGAATTCCTACCCACAAATTGGGAGATCAGGGAATTAGAAAACAAATAAACAAAACAAAACAAAAAACAGAGGGAAGCTTTATGTGAGAGGTCAGCATCATTAAAAGCCTGATGAACAAACAGACAGACACTGATGGAAAAGGCACACCACCAGTTACCTTCTGACCACAGGAAAAACCCTTCTACTCCGTGTTGTCAGCTGGTAGCTCTCACTGTGAAGCTTCTTCTGGTGACAGCTCCACTTCTTCCTACAGCAAAAACAGGAGCTAATGTGCCATCCCAGAAAAACCCCCTAGCCTGGGGCTCTGTCTTGACTGCTGGCCTGCAGGAGGTAGGCGAGGATAGCAATAGTAAAAGTCCTGGCATTTGAAAAATGCTTACAACCCACCGGTTAAAAACAAGTGACTCCTCTCTGAGCCACACCAGTGACTTCAGGTGAGGTACTCCACGCTCCTCTCTCCATCATCTGTCATGGAGCTGCACAGCCTGTGTTTCCACCACAGTGTGGCAAGCTGGCACTGGTTTTACACTGGGAGCACTGCTAGTGCCAGCAAGACATCAGGAAAGTGGAAGGTAAGAGCTAATAACTTAACCTGATGTCTTCAGAGGACTGGGGCAGAGTCACTGTCTCCTGGAATGTCTGTCATTCCTTTGGGTTGGTGCTCGTGTTGACTGAGAGGGATGGAGGAAAAGACAGTGAACTTCAAATTTTCCTATACTGTTCATCTTTATTTGTATGAAGTGGATGGGTTTTAGCAGAATATGTTATACTTCACCATAGTGCTAAACAGCTGGTGCTCAGAAATTAAAATAATGCACAAATATCCAATCTTGTTACTGTACCAGAACAGAGATGAGGCAACACAAAATTCTATGTTGTTTTGCATGTACATATATATAATACAATTATTTTTTAAGCTCTGTTATTTCTGAAGCAAGATTTACTATGTCACATAGTTGAAAAAACACAAAAGCTTACATAAGCTATTCCTCACAAATGCCTCTCCCTCTCTCAGTGAGGGTGTGACAGTGCTCGGGCTTTAACAACACAAACGTCTGTGATGTCTTATTGCCCTCTAGTGACGCCACTTCATTTTAAAAGTTCTTTAAAACTTTCCAGAGAGCTAAGAGCTGCCTGTCTCCTGGCTTCAACAAACTAAATCAGAGCTTAATTCTTCTGCTTGGTGCTTGAATTAGATGGAAAAAAGCACGAGCATTTCTGAATCCTCCTAAGGAACCAGGCAGCAAAAGGGACAAATATCACCAGCATAGCTGGCTTAGCCCCGTGAGCTTAAAGTCAGAGCTAAGATGTGGCACTCGCTGTCAGCACACACTGCAGATGTTCCCGAGGGCTTTCTCCTCAGCGCAGACACTAATCATCTCACAGTGCCCCTGAATTTCTGAAAGCACTGGAAGTTGCTGTTTTCCCTGTGCAATGACACACCACAGCAAACACGGGAGAGGACAGTCAGCTACCTTTCACAGACTCCACGTTTGCACTGCTAGCAATCAGATTTGTAGTGAAATGTTACCTTGAAATTAGCTGATCTTTTTGAGGCCTCTCAAGTATGCACCTGCTTTTCCAGCTAAGGTCATCTACATGTTGATGACATGCAAAACCCTAGCTAGGTTCTAAAAGAGGAACTCAGCTTAAGCTCCTTTTGGTATGATTTTTACAAACGGTTTTACTAATGTGTTATACCTGTTGTATTATTTTTGTTGTGGTTTTTATGACACTAAATATTTAAATCCCAACTAAAACACGTGACTGGAAGTGAAAGGGAAGGACCTTCCCTAGTGAAAGAAAGATCAGAACCCAGTAGCTAGCACTTGAAAACCTGTCTCTATAATGCACACCTCTGTTCCCCCGCCCCCCACATTGTTCTTCCTTCCTGTAACTTCATATTCTCATTTAAAAACTGTGGCTGTCTTGAGTGTTTTCTAAAGACTGAAATGGAAATGGCCAAAGAGGGTGGCTATTGTTGCTGAAAGCAGAATGCTGAGATAGCACAGTGAGGAAACTCTAAAAACACAGGCTTTGTTTCTGCCCTCACTTCAAAGGTAGTAATACCTTTAAGTGATACAGTGAGGCAGAATATTACTGAAGCTGACTGATGGAAATGTAGGAACATTTTTAAAAGGGGAGAGAATCTTCAAGCCCTTCAGGCATCTGCCTTTCTGATTTGCCCAGCTGTCTTATGTCGAACAACCAGTTCTCCTGAAATGAAACTTCTGTTTTGCTTAGCAGAAGTACACAGGTTCTGCAGTCAGTTGATGCTGCTGTTCTTGTTCCTGAAACAAGCTGGGATTCTTAAATTTTCCTTCCATCAAAACCAAGACTTAAAAAAAAAAAAAAAGAAAAAAGAAACCTTCCATTTATTTTAAAAATTATTATTTTCTTTAAGCAGAACACTTTATCATTTTCCATCCTATAGAAACCCAGTATTAGCATTGCAGTAGAATGTAACACTGCTTTGTGGATAGCAGATTAAGCAGGGGTTAAATACCCAGCATATCAGGTAATCTGAAAACCACTCGGAACAGGCAGGAAGAGGCAATGCAACCATGACCAAGGCTTAAATTTTAATTTTCTTCTTTTCCTGTATCAACATCAAACTATTGCTTCTTGCCAAAGGACAGATGTGACAAAATTGTGCATTTCTTGTTTTGATCTGGTTAGTTGTTTCCTTTCCAATATTTTAAACTGTTTTTCTGTGCATTTCTTTTTGCTTTCAAGCTTCCATAACTCGTATACTTTTATTTTAATTCTTCAATTTCTTAAGATTAAAAAAGTGGGCTACTTGGAGCATGTCTTGAAGTTGAAACCCTAAAGAATTAGTTCCTATTACTTCCTTTTTGAAAAGCCCAGAGATAAGCTACTTCTGTAGCACTATTACAGTCATCAGAAAGTACAGAGCATATTATGTGACATTTTGAATAACGTGAAGATTTCATGACTCAGATCCAATAAAAGAAAATTTTGGATAACTGAGAAAGTAGGGGGTCAGGTCAGAACCAGATGCCACCTATTTTTAGAGCCAGAATCTATATGAGCTGTGAATTCCATTATAAAACTCACAGTGCCCTGAAGCAAAACAGAATAAGGGATGTCTTACCTCAAAACAGTAAGTGTTTTGTCTCCTTCCCTACAAAAGACAGGTTTCTTATTTATTTTTGGTCTTATTATTTCATTAATTTGATAAAAATTGAAAGAACTTTCCATCACAGAGTTGCATTTAGATCTGAGGTAGATCATATCTGAAGCAAAATGTACTAGAAAAGTATTACCTACTGAATTTTGTTTTGTTAAACAGAAAAGGGGGTGTGCATAGGCTCATCCAAAAAACTGCCTCACTGGACAAAGCACTTGTTTTAAAGCAATATATTCCTTACTTGGCTCAGTAAACGTCTACTTTGGAAACAGATATGGGTTAATTAAACATATACATAATTTTTCTGGGTTAGTTATTTATCAGGCTTTTCATTCTCCTGTGGTGTCTGATTATCCTCTCATCGAGTCCAGTATTTCACTAATGTCCTTTAGCCCTCATTCCAAATGCAGATCGAGTCCAGAACTAACTGGCTTAGTCACTGGATGTCACTGTTGCAGCACCAAGAGCTCTGGTATTTTATCTGGAAACAGCAGGCAGGGAACTTGTATGTATTTTATTCCTTCATTATTATTAAAGGTTTGCATTCCTGCTCGCGTTGAAGTCAGTGAGAGTTTTATTACAGGTTGAATATTTAGAAGTATTCAGGCCTGAGGATAATTTACGCTCTCATAAATTAGGGGAAGGTATTATTTCATTTAAGTTTTAAAACTCTTTGTATTTCAATTTGAAAGTGTGGCCTTTCTTAGCTTTTTGTTTCTACTGCTCTGGTAAGAATTTTATTTCTGAATATCTTTTTAGGTATGCACAGTGTACATAATTCTGTAATTACATATATACACCAGTGCCAGAATGATATACATATTTATGAATATGCATACGTTGGCATAATTTAAATTTATAGAAGTATGATACACATATTTATGAATATTTATACACTGACATTTCTCTAAAAATTCCAAAATAATTTTTGGTAGGTTCGTGTAAGCTACAGGTTCAAATGATTAACTCTCGCAAAAATAAAATACCCACCGTTTGCCTTAACAAGCCTGAGACAAAGCTAAACAGAGTAAGAAACACCACTCTACGTGTTCAGAATTGTGAAAATTAAATAATTTATAGAAGAATGTAAGTAGCTTACAAAGTCAGAGCCTCTTTACAGTTTTTTTTTTTTCTAGAATCACTGAAAGTTAATTACATCAGCACCAGAATTATCAATTTAAAGTATACTATGACAGTATTATTAAACTGTTTCTAACTCTTGTTTAAATGAAACAAAATGAAATTAACTGGAACCTGGGCTTAGATTGGCAAGCACTTTATAAGCACAATTTCCCATTCAATGGAGTTTTTACTGATTTCTTGGAGAGTGTGAACGTGCCTGCATTTCCTTTATCCTGACAAAGGATGAATAGAAGTGAGAGTTATTTCTCTGTGCTGAATTTGACTGAGATTCACTAGTTGTAGATGCTTCTCCAAACAGAAGCCAGGCCACCTTCTGTGTCATTTTGTGTGGTTTTTTTTTTTAAAATACTAGCTTCTTACAGGCTGAAACCTTCTCTATGGGGTGGCTGCTGAATAAATAAAGTGCAGGAGATGCACAAACCGTGCCATAAGGAACAGCAACAGGAGTTTCACAATAGGCTGTCAGAAAAGTCTTTTAAGGGGACGAGTGACATGGCAACTGAGGACACCACCATCTGCTGCCAACTGTGGGGAGCCTGAGCAGGCAGAAAGGCACATTTCCCGGCAGACGTGCCAGACCTGGACAGGGCAGGTCCACCCCTGCTGCCTCCTGCTCCCCCCACTTCCACACCGTGCCCTCTGGGAGAGGCTCCCAGCATCATCTGTGCCCTGCCACCCGTTGATCCCAACGCCTGCACCAGGCTCTCCGAGCACAGAACAGGAAACCTGTTTCCCAATCCGCTAGAGGAGAAAACAAAGCCTTCCCAAAAACTACTGTGGTAAAGACCTGCGCTTCCCGGGGCTGGCTGCTTCCTCACCCACCCACTGACTTGCACGGCCTGCCAGGTGGTGATTTGAAGAGGAAAAGGCTTCTCTAGGAATTACAGAGAGGGCTGAAGTTGTTTGGGAAAACACCACATAAACTTTGGCTCTTTTCAGTTGCTATCCAGTACCTTAAGATGGTTTCTCTAAGCAAAACAAGCTTCTAAAGTGTTTCCACAAGAAGTCATCAGACAACTAAAACCAGGCAGTTGTTCCTGTGACATTTATTGCTGTGCACCTGCTTACTAGGGAGCGGAGGACAATTATTTACGTAGTGTTCATAACTCTTAGAACAGTTGCCTGCCCTTTACCAAGTTCCTGCTCTCCAAGAAACTAGGAACAATTTGTGTTTCTCAGATGACAGAGCATTAATCCATCTTCTGCAAAGCTTATACTGCCTAGCAGTGAGAAAAAGAATCTTACTCTTTCAGTATTACTAATACCTTTTTTTTTTTTTCTGGTAGTAGAGAGTAAGCAATAAATAATTAGCAGATTAGACATGTGTAGGAAATCTAAACACTTGTCTGTACTTCAAGAAAACAAGAAGAACTGGATTAAAACTGTAAAAAAACCCCCCCAAAAGCATGTTTGAAGTCCAGCACCATCCTGTTTCAAAACTAATCAATCAAGAGAAGACTATGCCAAACATGCAATACTTTCTACACCACAATACTGAAACTCATGACATGATACTAAGAAGGCACATGCCACAGGTCCTATGAGACTCCTTTCAAACTCATCGTTTAAGAGCCACCTTAGATGACTGACAGACATCAAATTAATCCCTGGTAACATCATTTGCTCCTTTCTTTAGTAGCAAAGTTACTCCAACGACTGTGCTGGATTCAAAACACCTCTTACGTGCAACAGTTTCATGGCACGCACACAAAGCAACAAAAACCCAAAGCAGATCCTTGGCAAGACTGCCTGTCTCAGGAGACAGAAAATGGAACGTAATGCCTTTCACAAGAGTTTTGCATTTGGGCTTGATCATTTCAAAGTGAAGAGTAAACATGTGGAGCACTGACCCGCCAAAATCGCTCAAGTGTATGTCCAACTCTAAACGCAGAAGTAATAACACTGGCATATGAAAGTACTTTTAAAAAGGAGAAAAAAAGCACATAACAGGTCGCTATGGAAAAATGCACTTACTGCTGCGTTCTTGTCTGATCCAGCAAGAGCACACATGTTGGTCTGGGCAGTAACTGGATGAATGAATCAGTTTAGACTGTACCCACAATAGTTCT
This sequence comes from Cephalopterus ornatus, assembly GCA_013396775.1. NCBI lineage: Eukaryota > Metazoa > Chordata > Aves > Passeriformes > Cotingidae > Cephalopterus > Cephalopterus ornatus. Next base: position 719,058 of record VZRE01000819.1, read on the forward strand.
TAAACAGACATGAATTAAGGACAGTTCACGTGAAAGATTTACTCGGACTGCTACCAGAGGACAAGGCAGAGAGTGCAATCTGTGGAAGACTGACAACAACCTTTCTTCACTCATTAAAACAAACCCAGTATTTATAGGTGTTTCGTGGGTGCTAAAAGTACATCCTTAGAAAAGCAGAGTTTAACACAACAGTTCAGAATACTCACAGAAGTTGTATTTACAATGTACGGAAAACTGTGTGGCTTTTATGGGAAAATCCAAGCAATTTCAGTAAAATCCTGGCTTGCTGGGTGGCAAATTTTTAACTGGTGGGAATCTCTCACTGCAATATTCTCACCTTCGCTGAATCAGCCTATTTTAATAAGAAAACAGGCAGAGAAGGAGGATTTTTCATAAAGCTCATGTGCTGTTGGTAAAAGCAGATTAAGAATTATTCTCTATTTTCCTTTGATCCTCTGCAATGTATTTCTAGCACTATACAAATCTGCTCTCAATTCTGGCAGAAGCCTGACAGCTTATTTGATTGCTTTGCAGCATGTGAGATAGCAGGGGGTGATATCTTTTGCTTCCTTCCACAACAGGGTAACACAAATTTGCCCAGAGCTAAGACACTGTGATACACACACCCTGTTCTAATGCACTGGATAACTGTTATAATAGACACATATAAATTTCTTTGACAGAATAACCCTCCTACAAACAAGTTACAATTGCTTACGCTTACATTTCAAAGAAGCTTTTAATACAAACTACTTGCAATAAATCAAACACAGAAGCAGTTTCCTCTCGGTAATAAAGGGTGAGCTGCAGGCAGGTTTCTTACAGAGTGCTCTGTTGGACTGTATTCAACTAAAGATGTATAAATATTCTCCCCTGACAGATTTTTTTTTTCCCCTCCAATACTATTTTTTACATTTTGTTGTTCGTCGGAGAAATAGCTGATATATAGATACAATATACGTGTTTATGAGGGCTTTTCATCCTGCCTAGGAATTCATATAAAATTTAAACAAAATTATTTTTCCTTCAAATACTTTGTAATCATTAAAAAAAACCAAACCACAAACAAAAAACCTGAAACTATTTATACAAAAATACTCCAATTATTTAAATAGAATAAGCAGCCTTACTTTGAAGCTATATGCAAAAGAAAGCATGTTATTATTAGACTGATTGAAAGACTTCCAATTTCAAATATTTTGAGGAATAGCTAGGTCTGTCTGTCCCAGCCTCACCTTGCAATTCTGGAATATACAGGGATGCATAGATTTAAGCCAGCAGTGAAAGCTAAGAGAAAAGCCATATATTTAGAAACACAGACTGATTACCAGCTTCCTGTAAGAAGGCTCTGTTCATTCAGTTGTTCCTTCCAGTTTTATTTTACAAAAACCAGTTATGAAGAAAGATCTCATCCATTCTGCAAACGGGTCAGAATCTAAACTGGGTTAGGAAAACAACCAGCCTCTCTGTGTGATCCTCAAAGGAGAATATCTCAATTTAATCTTTTTTGGCAACCATTTGCACACCACAAGCAGACTCATGCTGCTGAAAGTGGACTCAGTGGGGCACACGAGTCTGGGAGGTGGGCACATCTCAACAGGTCAGTTCAGCGAAGGGGATGTTCACTAAGGAACCGCAAGGAATGGCTGAGCAGCCGTTCGAGAAAAGTGGCAGAATAAATCAAGTGTGACGTCAGAAGCTGACTTGGCACTTCTTTTTGCTAAGGGTTACCGCCTCCAGCAATGAGAGGTTATATTGGTTATATTCTAACACGTCTGCCTTTGCAAGCTCAGGTGCAATCTTGATCTGCTGTGCAGTCGACTGCTACACGTGTGTGATGTCATGATTCTCTTCATGCACGTTAATCCTTGCGTATGTGTATGGTTGGGGTGAAATTCACTGAACATAAAAGGGTGCATCACACACCAAATGTGAGTTCTTTCAAGTCTGAGTAACTTGTGCTGACCTGTTAAATGCCCCCTTCTGCACACGCAGTTGTGCGCTTCTGGGCTTTTGGAGAGAAGCGCCAGGGAAGTACTGGGAAAAGCATCGTTATGAGACATTGAACACAATTAATAATTCAGCAAGCACTCCTCCGGGCCACCGGAGATGGCAGTGTCACTGTGTACTTAGATACCACAGGCCTGTAGCCTAGGAAGGACTGTGAGGTTTGAGCTTTAGTAGTATATAGAGTATATCCTGCTTGGTCAGGACAGAGAACGCCGAGTTTTGAGGGTAAAGCAGTCTCAGAAACTCTGCAGGTTAATTTTGCAGGCTAAATTGAAAAATATCTCAGTCATGCTCTAAAGAAATAACTTCTCTCCTTTTGTGTCCTTCCAAAGGGAACCAGGTGATCTCTATTTGCATGTAAGTATTATAAGTAAATATTGTAAGTGCGCTGCTCTGCCATTTCACATATCAGCTCCACAAAATAGGACTGATGAGTTAATCAGAAGTGGGACAAATGACAAAGTTCTCTCTTATTTTTGCTTCCTTACAGCTGAACTGACAAAAATAGAAGCGCGGATGCTTTTACAGAGAGAGGCTTGAACAGGTTATAGACCAAGACAAGGGTGAGAATTGTTCGTGCAGAGAAATGCAAGAAGAAAATGAAGTTTTTCAGGACTTGTTCCACAGATGTCAAGTGATGCGGATAGAGGCAAAAGCATTTACAGAATTCAAGATTTTTTCTTAATTTCTGTTAGTGTGATTCAGGGAACAGAAGACAAGGTCAAATTTAACAAGAAAACAAAGCTGAGTATTATTCAGAGTTATCAGCTGCTCATGAGAAAAAAATAATTGGTAACATATGCAGAAGAACATATACTATTTAATTAACTGTTTTCAACAAAGGCGTCTTTAAGTTTACTATACAAATTTCTTTCTTAGCACAGAGATCATTACTTGAACTAGTGCTGCTGATCAGGATGCAAATTTGGGCTTTTTTTTTTTTTTTTTTTTTCTTTTTTTTTTGTTTTTTTTTGGGTTTTTTTTTGTTTTTTGGTTGGTTGGTTGGTTTGGTTTTTTGGAGGTTATGTCAACATTTTAGAAATAAATGAAGAACACTGACGTTATGACTGTTTTGTTCCATTTAAAACAGAAAGATCTTACTGCTTTTTGAACTGTGCTTTTTGGATACAAACAGTAAGCAGGTGGACAGGCCAGCTGGAAAACAGAAGGGTAAAAAAAGAACAGAAAGAAATCATAATTGCCCTAAGCAAGAGACATATTTATTTAAAGATGAATCCCTAGGGAGGTGGTGTAAGTATTTTTGGAAAAAAATAATCATGCTAAATTAGCTCTCCCCTCAGTAAACAGCATTTTTTTCCTGAAACTAAAGTGCTTTTTGCTAAACATAGCTCATTAACATCATTAAAAGAAGGTCCTTTGATTTTTATAGAGAATACTCACTTTTCTGACCAAAATCTCAGTCCCATACATCGATGCTTTGCTCACGAGAGACAGCAGAAAAATGATTAGCCCAAATGTCTGTGTGAACAATAGGCTTCAATTCTTCCTGCTCATGGAACTGAGGGGGCACTGAGTAATCAAGTAAGTGATCTATCATCAATACCTTGCCTGGGCATAAGGTATATATTTAAATGCTCCTGTGCTTAAAGCACCAATCATGGAAACAGTTTCTTGGTGATTTATTACTGCTCTTTGGTAAAAAGAGTGAAGCTTCACAACATTTCACTTGATTTCTGATTTTTTTTCAGAACCGTTTGTGACTTAAGTGGTAGCTTTTACTACTGTCAAAGAGGGAAGGTGGCATTTCTTCCTTCCTTGTTGCCAACCTTACTCTTTATGCCCTGGAAATGAAGGAAAGGAAGCTCAGCTCTGTAATAATAAGCAGGGCTGTGCAGAGTACACCCAGCCTGGAGCTGCCCTCCCAGCTCCCAGATGGACCTTCGTGCTTTAAGCCAACGCCTGCAGCCTGTCTGGAAAGAAGTAATTTACTTTTTATTTCAAAATGAACTTGAGAACACACAGTTTGCTCCGCGTAGCTTTACCACGAGGAAAGAAAACCCTGCTCTGTTAGAATATACGCATCTAAGGTTAAACAGCGGAATGTGTTAATGATGAAAACGGGATTTGGGATTTGTTTACTCGCTGTTTGATTTTTTCTGTTCACATACTTGACCTTTAAAGATTTAAAAAAACAAAACAAAAAAACCACAACAAACCAAAAAACCCCCCACAAAAACTCAAACCCCACCAAACTCCCCAAACAAACACACACTCCCCCCACCAAAAGAAAACCAAAACAAAACCCCAAACAAAAGAAAAGCCAAAATACCAACTCCCAACTGGTTTTTCCACCTTTGAGTGATACAGCAAATATTCTGGATGTGTGGCACTGAGCAATGGCTGTAGGAAAAAAAGGCACTTCCCCACGAAGTGTATTTTTGTGAAGTAAAGACAATACAAAGAACCACACTGGGACTCTGGCATTACTGTGGCTACTTGCGAGAACATCCCTTTTCCTCCAAAATAATCAGAGTTTAAACAAAGTGGAAGGCTGAATAATTACCACCTCACAGCTGGAGATACTCCAGCATCCTCTGGTAGATCTGCATGTGATTGTCTCTGGCAGATTTTGGAAGTGCACTGCTCAGAAAAGCAGTTTAACCACTAGAGGGTGAGGAAGCGTTCCCAAGGACTCAGTTATGTCAGTATATTTTGCATGACACTTTTGTAACACTTGCTCGTTGCTTTCCAATTTTTCTATCTGCACATCCTATACCTTCTTGGAATTGAACATCTTAAGCAAATTACATATTAGCACACAGAAACCTGTGAGGTACAACTTCTCTGTAGGTATGGAGGTTCCTATTGATCCCAAAGTTTGAAGTATGCAGAACCTCTAGCCACTACTTAGAACATGATATTTTGGTATCTCAGCAGACATCAGCAGTAACTCACAGACTTACTCTACTTAGAATTCTGGAGCACTCAAAATATATTGATTTGCTTTGTAAAGCTTTCTAGAGGAACTTCTCTATCTCTTCAGAAGTAAGACGGTTACTCATTTGGTCACTATCACCAGAAAATGATATAAAATTCATCTATCTTAATCCTAAATTTGTCTATGTTATTACTAAAGTCATTTCAGCACAATGTTTTCTACACAGAGTAGTCTCCTGTCTGAACAAATGCTTCTGATTACAAATACTTTGTGTTTGGAATCTGCCACAGAAAATATGCAACATGTCATGACTGACTAAATTTACAACTTGTGACTCTTAAAAGCACACAAACGCACGCAAAATCCGCATATGGAACATCCACTGGGTCTTCTGACATATGATTTATACACTAAAATTGCTTCAAATGAAGAAACAATCATTTATTAGTCTAACAGTAGGGAATCCTACTCTACAGCATTAAAGGTTTTGTCTGCAACATATTTTTACTCAAACTCCTCTTGGAAGATGGTGTTTGGCTCATTTAAATCCAGGAAAACTGAAGGAAAATTCTAGATGAACACCACAGTTAATGGGGATATAACCCCTTTGTGTCTTGCAGGATCAATCCACTCTATTTGCCTGCGTATTTTGTAGTTGAGCAAGAGGCTTTATGGTTTTGATTAAAAAGAGAAACATCTTAGCAGAATGACTTTTGCTAACTCTTCTTGCTGATAGCTTTGGATCTAAAGGAGATGGGGAAATAAATACCTAATAATTTTGCGTGAGGTGCTCTGCTTATCCATGGCTGCTGCAGCATTAAAAGCAAAAATACCCCAGAAAACTTTGTATGACATAACCCATTTTCTCAGGATAAGCAACAGATAAAAAATTTCACTCAATTTTCTACAACAAATAGGTCAATGGTTGCCTCAATTCCTATTACTACCAAGTCACTATCACCTAAAAAGAGGTGATCAAGGAATAAGCTTTCTCTGTTGCTAAATCCTCACTCTCCTCCTGCCCAGTCACTGTAATTTTTGACTGGTTTTACTTCTCTCTATTTGTTCAGGTTTTTAAGTCTGAATTACAGACATACAAGTTCTTTGTTTGGTGGTAAATCAGGTTTTTACAATGAGTAAACTTCCAGAAAAAAGCAGGTCTTTGCAGAAAATCACAGATAAAAAAAAATGTAACTGAAAACCAAAAGCAGTTATGCAGAAGTATATCTTAAGAAGCAAGAGATTAAGTGTATCATTTAATTAGAATTAATTTTCATTCCCTGATGTTGCTTATTTTCAAAACGAACTCTTTAAGTGTTCCATGCTTCCAGGCCTAATGCAAGGGTTTTTAGAAACTATGTATCAATTCAGGACTTTTGAATACCAGACCTAATTATGATTAACTTCTGCAAGATAAAGTTATTTAACAAGCTATAGAACAAGTTATCCTAGCTGGTCATAAAATATAGAGTTTTATAAGAGAAAACAGGAAAGAAAATAACCATTGATATCAAGGTAAGTATAAAGTAGGGCCTCTGGGGAATTAAGAAGTTAACCCCTCAGCATCATCTGATGCCGAAAGGACAGAAGAGGCCTGCTTTGCATGAGCAGGATTGGGAGGTAATAATCATACCACAGGCTTTCAATTGGCATGGAATATGCAAATTGAAGTCATTATTAAGCAATTGTATTCACAGACAAAACGTGATGTAAATGCAGCTAGTCCGAAGCAAGGCAAGTCAGGTGTGTCTCTGTGCAGAGGGTGAGCCCGTGCGCTGCTTTCTGCAAGCTAATGAGAAAGGCCGACCTGATGGCCAAGGAATGAATTAACTTCTGAGCCCCACAGCTCTCAAGGAAAGTAAAAAAAAGAGGCTCACAGTGATGTAGTCCTGGAAAACTGCAGCAGAGCTTTAGGAAATTTTCTATGTCATTGGAATAGTAGCTTGTTCGTTTCTACAAAACCCGCAAGTCTATAAAATACACGTTCTGTTGCAGCGACACAGAGCAGAGAACTAGGGCCACTTCCCCCAGCTGGTTATTTTTACAGAGCCTATTTTGAACAACATGCTCACATTGCTGGCTGGTTGTCAAGAGCCACGTTCTTTACACACAACCAAGTGAAAGATACCTTTCCTTAGCCCTTTTCTGGATCTTTTACATAATGGAAGTAGAGAATATTGCTAACTTCAATAGATATCACATTTATGAAGTAAAGTTTCTCTGAGTAATGAGAGCAAACTCCTCCAATCACTGCTGTAGTAGCTTTGTTGGCTGAAAACCTACTTACACACTTTAATGATCAGAGAGAAGTATGTTTTAATCACCAGGCATTTCATTATAGATAATGAGTCTCAGTGACTATCAAACAATGATTAGAGAAACAGCTTTGCCTGCCATGATCTTAGAAAAAGGAAGATGCTGACAAATCCTGCTGCGATAGCGTTCCAGCTCCAGGTAGAGAGGGTGGCTCCCGAAAGGCCCGAAGCCGTGATGAGTTCTGCGACGCAACTACCATTTTTCAAGCCCCATTCGCGCCAAGACATTACCCCAGGAGCAGAACAGACTTCTTCCTGGCCAAGGCTTCAACATTCCTCTTCCTCAGTCTTGGGCTACAAGGTTTATGACATGGGCCTGATCCTGCACAGGCTCCCCACTGGGACGCTTCCTACTCCACCCACAGCAACATCTGTTCTTAACTAGGCATTAGAGAGTTTGAGGAAAAGAAGCACTTCTGGTTTGAGCTGGAAAAGTGTCAGATTCTTTCTGGAGAATAACACCCTTTTCCGTTCTTGTTGCTGGAGAGATAATTTAATTCCCCATTGCCACTGCATCCTCAGTCAACATTTCAGCTGTGTCAGACATACATAATTTATCTATTAAAAATAATAAATTAAAAAAAAAAGCCACAAGCAGCAGAGGCTGCTAATTCCTCTATTAGTTTTTCATGGTTTTATGTGTCTTCCTTTCTCCACTGTCTCTTCAGTACCTTTCCAAACCTGTTTTTTTCCGACAAAAGATCAAATAGTGATATTTTCCGCTGAAAATTTTATCCAAAGAAAAATATGAAACACAGTAAGAGTATCTGTAGTGTCCTACAGATAGCTGCAGAAACAAATGACATCTGTTATATAAAGCTGCAGGAACAGCTATTATAACTAAATATCACTTACTACAAAACATGAAGTTCTGCCAGTGATGTTTCCTCATATCATCTGGCATCGATCTTGTTCATTATCCTAAAAGGGACAATTCCTTCTATAGTTCTAACAATTTCTCCTTCTGCTGAGTACAGCACTGAGTAGGCAGAAGAAACCTTTCTGTCCTCTTCTCTGTTATCATTAAAGACATAGAAATTTAAAAGATCTGTTCCAGTTAGTTTATCCTCTCCACAGTTTTTAATAAAACGTGTAATACTCTTAAGAATGCCGCACGCTTGAATTGGTGCCAGTGGAAATCCAATCCTTGCCACAAAAGTAATTTCAGAATAAATAATAGAGTACATTTACCTGGTTTAACTATTTCTCAACAGCAAGTAACACCAACAGCGTATAAGCAGCTGAGATAATGTAGTAGCAACAATATCATTTCACTATAAATTAAAAGTAAACTTTAAGTCACCGGGACAAGAAAACACTTGGGCAGCAGTAGCTGGACTCTCTTTGAGAATAGTTTCAGGTTTTTTTGCACTTGATCATGATAATTCTGAGTCAATAGTTTCCCATCAAACTACCTAAAGGTCATTAAAATTAGCACACACGAAAGTCTGAACAAATACGGAATTTATAAGTCTTACAGAAAAAACAAACCTGTAATTAAACCTGGAGTATCTTGAACTGCAACAAAGGTAGTTCTTTAAGAAACACAAAGCGTGCCAGAAACAAAGATAACTTCTTCCAGCTCACATCCATGGCCTGCACTCTTTAGGTAGCTTGCCTTTCATAGTTACTGTTTTATGGAGTTCAGCTGAAAAGTCCCAGCTTGCAGAGTTTTAACCTGTTTCTGGATTTTAACCTGTTCCTGTTTTCTGGGTTGTGTCTGGAATGTAATTTTCATACCAAAATGTAACTCATATGCTGATAACTTCAGAGTTTATGTCCACTGCCACTGGACTTCGAAATCAACTCCAGAACAAAATGTGAAGCCTGAATTACTTATGAAAAAAAAAAATCTTGCTACTTGGAAAAGCAACAAACTATCACCTGAGGTCAAATTTTTTAATGTTTTGTTTTGTATTTTTGTTCACAGGTTACTGGTCACTTCAAGTAATTTTAGCGTTTGATTTACCTAAGTTACATTAGAAATTACGTACTAATTCTAAGTTATAAGCAGAGGTCAAGGATTAAAGTTGGAATTTTCAAGCAAAACGTATGCCTGGCCTCATAGGCTTCTACATTTCAATATTTACATGGCAAGTGTATGTGCTGAAGAGACTGCTGAAGTAAAGTGCAGACCAGTAATCAGTGACTCGAACTTTAGTCTCAGTCTTAAATGGCATCTCACTGACGGAGGAAGTCCATTAATTTGAGAAACCCAGCCACAGGTTAAAATGCAACTCACGTGTTACAAGCACATTTTGAGAATCACACTTACACAAACCTTCTAAAACGCAAAAACACGTAACTACATATATGTTACCCACATTATGTGAATTATGTGACTACATAATTATGTAATAGATGAAATATTGCAGATTATGCCTTCTAATTCTGAACTCAATTTCAGTGCTATGTAACCTTCGACAGGAATACCCCATGCCATCTAAATTATACTTACTTTGCTATATGCTATTTATATATATATGTGCTATTAATTAAGTTTTAAAAAAAATTGACAATAAACCTTTAGAAGTTATTTCATTAAAAGCTATTTAAGTTACTTTTTTTCATTTTTGCTCAGACAAGTTAGCAGGAAGACTCTACTTTAGTCAAATACATCTTGTAGCATGTTTTGTGCCTCATGTACCACTGACAGCCTGAAAGGAAGGAAAGAGTCCTAATCAATCCCAGAATGTTATCTGTAAGCAAGTCATAGCAAGAGCACCGAAGGCTGGAAATTAAAGCAGATGACTGCACTTCTTTTCTTAGAACTCTCGAAATTCTAATACTGAGCAAAATCTACTATCGTAGGCTGAAAGAAGAAACCCAAAGAAAGAGATTTTCAACCTGAAAAAAATGGGAAAAAGGAATACAAGTGATAGACTGCTAAGTCGGTGCTATGTTTTCTTCTCTTGCATTATCAGCTGCACCATACTTGGGCTTTTGCTGCAAATAATCCTTTTCCACATTAGTAATTCAATAGTATCAACAGAGAAAGTTAAAGACTCAGAACACAAAACACGCCTCCTATTCAAATAAAAAAAATGCTGCAGAAGCCCAAAAGTTATTTAAACCAAATGGATGGGTGGATGACATCAATGGATGGACAATATCAACACCAAGTGCCACAATTCAAAAAAAAAGAGGTTTGGGGAAAAAATGGTATAAAGACATTTCCTCCCTCATGCTTTATTGTTTTTAGGAATAAAAAGGAAGAATATGCTGCTCTTGGTTCCCAAAATGGTAGCCTCGTTATAAAGCCAGCTATCAGAAATTTCTTCCCAAGCTATTCTACAAGCACAGAGACAAAAAAAAAATTTGATTTTAATTAGAATAGAAATTATTTCATTCCTCTCCATCTACTAATTAATGTTACCAGGAGTAATGCGAGGGGCACTACTAGTGCTATCCAAAGCCTAATAATTTTTCAAATTATTTCTACCAAAAACACAGCACAGAGCCAGGTAAGTGTGCCAACTACAAAACAGCGTTGTAACTAGGTCATTTTCCTGCATTTTCTATACACGCTACAGTAAAAAAGTCACTCAAAAGTCAGCTTTCCACCAGCAGTACAGCTTGGACCAGGGATTTTGGATTAATTCAGCATAGTTCCAAATAATGTCCCCTGGGTGGCTGCTCTGTGATAAGAGTGAATTTTCCCTCAGGATGTTTTTAATTGCCAAGATGCAGGTGACATCCCACACACCAGGACACTAACTTACTGTCGGTATTTTACCTGCGTTGGAACGAGACGTTAAAGAGTTATTAAACAACTCAGGAAAGGGAAGACAGAGATGGATTCATGTGTTCTGCAGCTTTCATTTGGGTTCAGATTCCATAGGACCGCAGGAGAGGAAGGCTATAAAGATTAAAACTCCATAGTGGTTATAGATTTCCCTGTACAAATCTGAAGTTATAAAACTGCTATATTACAAGATGCAGATGTTGCATTCTGTAAACATTCTTACTGCAGGAGCTGAAACCAAAGTATGTCTTAATCCAAATACAGTTAAAGGACTTGCTGCAAAAGGAAATAAAGCCCTTAAAGGAATTTAGAAGAAGAAATATGAGAGATAAACTTGCACATTCTTTGTGCATCAAGATAAAAGCTTTGTACAGCTGCTCTGAGCTGTAATCTCATTAATGTTGTTCTTTATAACAAAATAGAATCTTTATGTGACTTAAACTTCTCTCCCTGCAAAGCTATTAAATCATGTCTATATACAGATTAACAACCACCTAAAATGTATGTGGATTTGGGAGGTAAAACATCCTTTAAATGTGGGTAGGTTGTACAAATAACAATGATTTACTATGAAACATCTTTCAATCACAAAATGCCTAATCAATAAAACTTAACATTTTCTTGTTAATATACCAATAGAGTGTTACAATCAAACCTACACAAAGCCAGAACCTGAAGACAGATGCCAGAAGTACCAATATCTCAGCAATTAGGGCTAATTACCGAAAAAGAGGAAATGGTCTCAGACAGGTAATCTATTTCCCAGTCTGCTTTCCATTTTGTTTCTTTTTTTCTGTGACTTAGAAAAGTAACAGCAGCAGCAACATGAGAGGTCTAGGCTTTCACCTGCCACACCAGGACAAAATCCTGAAACTTTTTTCAAAAGAAAAATTAATATCAATATGTAAAACTCATCTCAGTAATCAGATAAAAATCTGTAAACTGTTCTTGCTTACACAAAATTCTTTCCTTCTTTCAAAACTTCTTATGGGCTTGTACTTAAGCTCCAGAAAATTATAACTTATCCAAAGTTCTAAGTGTGTTCCTTCAGCTAGGCACTTAATTATTTCGCCTATTTCAAAGGATCATTTGTCTATAGCATCAAAAATTATTGCTCTCTGGTATGTGTCACATTTATTTCATAAAGCCATAACAGGAGAGAGGGTATTGAATACATAAAGCTTTATCTTTCTCCAGCATTATGTGCTATTGCTCAAACCATGTGAGACGTCTTCAGTATTTGGTTGGAGTTTTTTTAAATATATTTACATTTCTGACATTAGCTGATGAACAGGTTTTAGAAGTCATTGAGAGTTGTAACAAAGCCAGTGAAAATCAGGTGGCCTTTTGCCTCCCACTCTGCCTGAATTTACTATTAGAACTGGAAAATGTAGAAATCCAGGTATGACTGTAGAGATGACAAGAGTGAAAACTGTCAAAGCAGATGAAGTTAGCAGGACAAACATCTCTTGACCAAATTTTGGTGAAAGACTGGCATGGGTTACAAGCAACCGTATCACAGAGAACATGACAGACAGATGATGAGATGTGTAATAGCAAAAAAGTGAACAGGACTCTTAAGCAATCTGAAATGGAAGCTGAATGCCAGTGAGTGTCTCTAAAGAGTTAATAATCACTTTTCAAAAAGAAGTGTCCCTTTGCATCCTGTCTGCCTTGGTCTAAAGCTAGGGGGAGAAAAAAATTTAAAAAAAAAAAATAGTCTAAGAATAGAAAAGAATGGAAATTGCCATGGAAAATGCAGGACAGGAAAGCCCTGGTCCCTTTGGGCGGGTGCGGGAGATGGACAGACAACCAGAGGTGTCAGGAACGGAGCAGAGTTAATGTGAATATGGAATGGAAACCAAAAAAACAGGGCAGGGAGTGGCTGCCTCGTGCAACCTGAGGGCTCACGGCATCGATACCGTACACAGCAGCTCACGCTGACAGCCACTGCCACCACATCCTGCGTTTGCAGGGTAACTTCTGGTACCTTTACTCTTAACACAATCCCTACAACTCTTACGTGACCTGAGTTTCTCCTGCTGGACACGATGATGTTTGGAACATTTCGGATGGTGATCCTGGGACTGCTTCTGCTCAGTTTGGAGCCAGCTGTGCTACAGACTTCCCTTTTCTGATGTACCTATAGGTCAAGGCAACCCAAATTGCTGCCTTCTCCCCAGTATCTTTGCCTGAAATGTGGCAGCTATAGCTATTGCCTTCACCTGATGCATTGTGGTCCATATACTTCTCTGGGTTTTTTTGAGACCAAAAAGAAAAAAGTCTGCTCTAAATGACCTTAGTAACTTTTATAACCTTGTTTTACTTGGAAATAAAATTTGTTTGTCATCCTTTCATCTCTGAGGTTGTATTTATAGCCTTCTCTGACATGAAACAGCAAATGAAAATCCTCTAGTGATTTTCTCTAAATCACACACATTCAATATGCTTTTGCTGTGCTCTTTATTATTTCTATTTAAACTGAATGAACTTATCTTTCTGATCTCTTCTTTTAGGGAAATCTTTCCTTCTTTAATCTTATTGATTTCCCTCTTCTATCCTGTCTGATTGACAGGAAGTTAACTGGGCATTGTATTTAAGGCAACACAAGCCTTTAACAAGAATACAGTGCAAACATTGTAAATTAATTTCATCCCCTTCTTTCATCATTGCAATATAAAACAATGAAGTCTTTTCATCTTCTTTCCTTAATAATGTCTTTAGAACAACTTCTCATTACTGTTTTGCCACAAGTACTTTTTCCTTTTCCCTCATTTGCACACAAAGCCCTTGTTGCTGATGGGATTGGCTGATACTGTTTTAAACCTTAATTGAAACATGAATATATTTATCACCTATTATTTCTCAGGGGTTCTGAGGAACACTTTACAATTCACAAAAAATTTATTTTACAACTGCAAACAAAACCAGGAAATCCTCTATATAATAACGGTTCCAAAATATATGTAAGTATCTTCAAAGCACAGAACATGTAAAACAAATAAATCAATTATGACCAGCACTTTAATCCATAAATGAAGAGGTGACCTATTGAAACTTAACTTTCTTAGGTGAAAGCAATAGACAAAAATCAGCAATGCTTGCAGTATCAACAAAATACATAAAAACAACCTGCTGCTCATTTAAAAACATTCATTAATACAGCTCCCAACCTCTAGTAATTAATATGTCTGATATTTTTGCAGCTTGTTCTCACCGGACCGTCTCTCCCTGGAGAGCTCCGAGATCCATGACCTTGTGTAGGTGCAGTGGTCAGTCCGGGCAGAGCTCACTGTGGGTCAGAGCAGATTAGCCATCAGGAATCTAACTGCAAACCTGACGTGGAAATTGTACCATGAAAACTGAACATGCCTGTTAATAGCACAAAAAAGCCTTTCAACTGACAGAAAAAATACCCACTTGCGCTAACAGAAGCTCTCTGCCGATTTACCCCAACAAAAGTCGTGTAATTCCGTTTATTTCTACCCGTTTTCTTTAATTGATGCAGCGGAAGGAGGATTAAAACATAAAGACACAGGAGAAAGGAAACCACTCGGCATAGAGACCTATCTCCACCTCCATCCCCTTGAAGAGAAGTATCCTTTCCTGTTCTTCCTAATTCCTCTGCTGCCTAATCTCTTCATGGAGTTCATTCACACAAACTAGGCACACTCTAGCTGCTTTCTTCACTCCAGCCAAGCTGCTTTTCTAGAAGCGTCTGGCAGACTCACAAAGCCAGGATTTCCCCGTCACCCATAAAATATTAAGACAGCGAAAGGAAGTGCCTGAATTTAGAAACTTTTCCACAAACCTTGGAACTATACGGCACGGAAACAAGCCACCGCAGCCTGGCACTGCTTTATTTTTTTGGTAGTATTATGAAATGCTTCGACTGCTCATAAGAGGAACGCTGCTGTTTAACGGCTACCCAAGTCTCTTGTCATTCTGGATGCAGTTTTGTTTATGCTGAAACTTGCCAGGCAGGAAAACAGGTGATTTTTCAAACCCGTTATTTGCCTGGCACAAAGCAAAATAGGAAAACGAACAGGATGTCAAGTTTCATTCAGGTATTTATATCTGCTAATATAAAAGCCGAATATGAACTCTTTTCTTATGTTTTGGGTAGAGAAACAAACTGGGTCCTGTTTGCAATAGCTGGCAATAACAAATAATAAACTGCAGTGTTTTTCCCAGAAAGTCAGTTACAATTTCAGTAAAATTAAATTTTACCCTTCTACTGAAGATCAAAATTAGAACCTACTAGTGATCCAACAACTGCCTTTTTTTTTTGGTTTGTTTGTGTGCTGTGCCCTTGACTGGAATGTCACAAAGTAAAAAAAAATATCCAGGTTACAAAATAGCATATGACATACAGTCTGTGTCCAATTGTGATCACCCAGAATTCCGTTCATTCTTCCTTTATTCCCATCCACCTTCATCCAAAAACTCTGCTTTGGTTTGCTTTTGGATGTGAGAGTTTGACTGGATTCCTTTAGGATATACAGTTCCTCTTTCACCTGAATTACACACTTATAACCTTGAGGTGTTATTTTTGTTTCTCTGGCTTACTCATTTAAATCACACAGCTTGCTGCACTGGATTTTTCTGAGTGAAAAACACATTGCTAATATTTGGAAGCCTCATGACTTTCTCTATGCAGAAAGCAATTTTCACGAGGTGAACACCATTTCACCTTAAGCTTTGTCAGTAGCAAACTTAAAAAAACAAACAAAAAAGAAATCAACCAACCAAGCAAAAAAAGCCAACAAAAAAAAAATATCAGAAAATGCTTAATTTCCTTTGATGGAGCTCATTGTTGTATCCAGTTTTAAATTTGAATATTGTCTGAAAAGAGAAGGGAAATTAATTTGTCTTTTCACTTTCTTGCTTGAGATGCATAATTTTTGATTGAAACTAGAGATATTTTTACAGACTATATAATAAAATCTTGTCAGGGCACATGTTCAACATGCAAGGAATAACTCAATATGTGGAGAGATTACAGAATATTAACTAAATAATAAGTAAATAAATATTTCTTTAATCATGTGGTAATACAGCTATACTTTGTTATGTTTTTGAAGTGAGATAGTATAAGACTTATTTGATTTTTCACGTGGAAATTGGAGCAGAAGCACGCTGCTGGAGCATGGAAATAATATGCCATGCTAGAAGGGAAAAAAAGCTTTTGCCTTTTTTTTTTTTTGGGACAATATTAGGAAGTATAAGCTGCACAGTATGAACCAGAGCCAAGTCAAATCTACCCAGATGTATTTTTTTAGAGACTCAGAGCGGCTAAGCCTCATCAGCTTCACCTCATGTCTTCTGTAAAGGTTGTGACAAGCTGCCTTTTCAGCTCCTCCAGCCCCAGAGTGCAACAGGAGCTGAAAACGCTGGGAACACAGCCTTTGGGAAGCCAGAAGATCAGGCGTGATTAGCAGCGATCACTCAGCAGTGAAACGAGGTTACATTACAGGGGAATTCATGTTTCCATGGCTTTCCTGTCCCTTCATCCAATCCCTACTCTCTTCTCCTTACGACGGAGTGTGGCCTCTCTGGGTAGAAGGGAGAGTTATTAAACCGTACCTTTGTATTGTAGGTTCTCTAATGAGCCCTAAATACAAATCACAATGAAGTTCTCAGCTCAAATAGTTGAGCTGCTAAAGTTCAGATGAAAACAGCAGGACTCTCCAATTTTGAGTGTGTTAGGAACATCTTTCCCTATTTTCCCCAAACATATTCCTAGTGTTTAATAGCACTGATCCATTTCCTTGGGGTTTTTTTAAGGTCTTTGGGCTTGGGCATGCCTTGTGTGTGTGTTATCAACACCATAACAAATACATGCATGCCATTATCTTATAAGAATAGAAGTAGTGACCTTATGTTCAAAACACTTTGATAAGAAGTGCCACGCACAGGTCAGTAATTGTCTAGAGTTGGTTTTCAGAGTTGGATCTGATTTTGTAGTGGGGTTTTTTTTGTTTGTTTGCTTGTTTTTCTTGACAGTGAGGGTGACCTGTGCTGCTAATAACATCTGTCCAGAACAGCAAAAGAAAAAAAGTTATTGGCTTGATTCTTCGCATGTGGTCAGGAAGTGAACTCGCAGAAGAGGGTAAGGGGTCACAAGGAGGCGATGGCTCAACCCATATTCCTTATGCACAGCTGTAGAAAAATGTGGTCAACCATAATTTCACATTCAGAAATACAGGCTAGAAAGCTTCAAACTGCAGTCAGAGGCCAGTCCCGCTGCGTTTATCAATAAATCTGAATGCACAGGCCTCCACTTTATAAACTGAATTAGCCAGGTACACAGAGAAACTGTTCAGACACAGCAAGAAGCTCTTCCTTTGTAAAATACGAGATAAAGTTACAGTTCATGCCATGAGTATTCCCTCCCTAAAGGTAGAATTGCTTGCCCTTCATTTATTATTTTTTGTCACTGCTGACAAAATAAGGAAGAAAACCCCCACTCTTTCTGGCCTTGTGTCCACGAAGGGATTGACATCGCCTTTCTACCCTACTCTGTGTGGCAGAGTATTTATGTGTATTTATGTAGAGACAGGGAACTGTCTTAAATGGAGTGCAGGATTTCTGAGTGCTGTGCAGGAGGAATTACTGGGCTATATTTGGCATACAGTGTCCATCCCGCGTATTCAGGGTGCATTTTAAACCCTTGCAGTGCAGCAGTGATCACTGGAGGAACATAAATCCACTGGTACTTTCACTAGCATGGAAAACCCGGGCAGTTCTGAGAGAGCCCCTAAAATGTTTCCTTCCTTTCAGATAAATCCAGTGTCAATGATTCTGAAGGGCCTGTATACCTTATATCACGTTGTTGAATTTCTGCAGCAGCATTTAATCTGCAGAACAGATTAACTTCTCAAAATTCACTCAAGCAAATCTCAGATTTTTGTCACTTTTACCCCTAATGAGGTGTTCTCACTTCCAGGAAAATAACAACATTTAATCCAGTTGAACATTTTTTACCTTAGACCTAGTAATGGGTTTTAAGGCTTCAAGTTTTGGCATGCATTTAGTAGAGCTCATCTGAGACATTCTAACCTACAATTAAAAAAAAAGAAAAACCAAGAAAAAATCATAAACCCAAACAAACCTCCTCTTTTTAAACTACAAATTCGAGGTACTGCACGAAATGTTAAAATGAAATTCAGTGGGCACTGACACACCAGGACATTTTGTATTCAAACTCCTCGTGCATTTGTTATTTTTGAGATATTTTCTCCGGGAGACCTACGCAACCTGAATTCTCACATCTTGCTCTTTGAAAAAGCCAGTAATTGTATCACTCCTTCCCAATGCCAAAATATGAATAATTCCATATAAAGGAGACACTGGATCCAAAATGCACTAGGTGCTTCGAAATTTCAACCACATTTACATAAGTTTAAGGGTGAAGAGAGATTCGGTGTTTTTTTTAATTAGTAAAAACACACCCTAAAGTACAGAATAACCACACACGAATAAAGAGACAATTTTACACCATTAAAAGCCTTCTATTTGTCTCCCAGCCCCCTGAGTTACACAAAACTGGGCAAAACTTGCACTACTTGTGAAAACTGCATCTCATCAGGGTTTCTGTCCTGCTCTCTGATCATGCAGTTTAATACTAAATATTTCTTCAATAACACCAATTAACATGTAATGTTATAACGTATTAAATTCTATACATCTTATATAGCATATTATTACGTTTTGAGCCAAGATTGAAGATTCAAAGTGTTTGTAACAGCAGCCATATAATTGCCACAAATGGCCTCATTTTCCATAAATACAGAATTCATCTGTGACACGATTCACAGATCTAAATAAATTTCCTTTAAATACCTATAGGTGGTGCTGAAATACAACCGTTCCTTAAAAAAGCCACAATCACAAAGCAGGTGGGTATAAATAAGATAGGTAGTCCTTCTGTTTGTGCAGATTTACTTCAGGAAAATGGAACTGAATCACAGCTGAAGTGCTTTATTTGTGTTTTCCTCCCCTACTTATTACAATAGATTCTCCTCCTATGGTTATACCTTATAGCCAAGACTGGAGTTGAAAATATAAGGCTATTTTCTAATTGATGGAAATACCCAATAAAAACAACAGAAACTGTGAAAATATGGCACAGCTACAAAGGAGAGGAAACCCAAACATGTTTCCCCAGGAATTTCCCTTTCGGCTTGCACAATTCATCCCGATAACCATAAATTTTGCTATTCTATATAAATTGTGACAACGCAGCCACTAATAATAGTTGTCTGGGCATCAGCCCAGTTTGCTGAAACGAAGCAGAACCAGCTAGCTTCTCCACAAACACGAAATGGAAAAGAACGAAATCTTTGCCAGCCATAATTAACACGATAATCAGCAGCAGATGAATCCGTCCTTTCTGGTTTCAGAAAATACATAATAATTCCACATCGGTGGTTATTTATAGAGGAACTGAAGTGTTTGCGATTATGAACATGCTTTATGGTAGAAGTCATGGCTCCAGCCGTTTCCTGCAATGCTGAAACTTAACGATTTCCAAAATATTCAGCCTTGCAAAATGATGAAACTTGAGAAAACAAGTTACAGTAAGAAAATAAATCTAATATTTCTACTTTTTTTCCACATAAACACACAGTAAAGTATTATATCAGAAAAAAATTTGCATAAATAATTGAACAAAGGTTTATTCACATAATGTAAAACAACTGAATGACATAAAACATGAAGAGAAAGGGATTGCTTGGTCCCTGAATCCACCTCCATCCATTTTAAAAGTCAAGGCATGCAGAACATCAAATTGCTTCTCCCTCCTCTTGCACCATAAACTGCAAATCACCCTCAGTGCATCATAAAACCCAAGGCAAGAAACACAGAAAGCTACCTTCACCCTCAGCTAACAAGGAAAGAGCGAGAAAATAATTAAATGACTAAATAATTAAATGTTCCTAAAAAAATAGAAAATTTGATAAAAACAGTGTGAAAATTGATATTTACTTAGTCTAGCTTTCCTTTAATTGCAAAGTTAAGGTAGTTTCAGAAAACAAAGGAATGCAGATTGCACGGGAAGGAGAATCCACCCAAAAAGGAAGACCAGTTATGCTGGAGTTCTTCGCAAAGATGTGCACCACCTTTTCACTTAGCATGTTCTGTAATCCACAGTTTCTTTTCACCCCCACAATCTTCCAGACATTGACCTCTTCCTTGTTGCTGATTTGGAAGTTTAAATCCAGTGTAACATGACTAAGATGCAGTATGGCAGCAAACACAGTGGGTTTAAAACGGAATATAAAATCCACAGAGACCATGCTGCTGCTTTAGACAAAAGGCAGACTCTTGCTCTAAACATGCAAAACATTAACTTCACATCTAGTTCTCAAACAAAAATATAAACAAATATTAAATTTGTCATGACCCTCTCACTGCAAAACGTTGCAAATCTGCACAGGGTGAACAACTTTGTTATTTCCTTTGGCAAATCTTCAGCTACATTTGTCCACCTCTCCTCAGAGATCTTTTTGAATTAGATGGTATCAATATTCAGATTTGCTTCCTAATGTCTTCCTGAACCTGGTGTTACATATTTTAGTAGCAAAGACACGATTACAAATTGGTAGTAGTAAAAGAAAACAATTCTTCAGAAAAATGAAAGAAGTTCACCAACTACTTTCTGATCTCTGACAAACTTCTCTAAACCTAGAAGTAAGCCTAAAACTGACTTAGGCAACTTAAAGAAGCTTCAAAAAAGTGGGCTTCCTTGGAATAAAAGCAGTTCTAATGTCCCTCAAGAAAAGGTAGGGTAGACAGCACAAACGAGGCACATTGTGGTTAATATATACAATTATACTTAATTATACCTCCATTAGGCAGTTTGATTACATGGCGAGTGTTTAAGGTAACATGAAGGAGTCATTAGATTAGAGAGGGGAGCATTATTTAGCAACATTTTGATTAATACAAGTTGTTAGGAAAGCACTTCAAAACATAAGTACAGGTATAGTGCTAATGAATACTGTGACATGGATCGATCACTCCATAGGCAGCCAGCAACGCATCCAAACGCAGATATCATCTGTAATGATATATTTGTATTGAGATGGCAGCTTAAAGAATCCCTAAAATCAGAAAAAAATAAAACAAAACTATTCCAAAACAAAGGAAATTTGAAGCCCCGTTGACATGTAAAGTTACAGCTGAACCTGATGGTTTCATTTTACATTAGATATATTTCAAGGTTTTCCCCAACTTGGAGGTTTAATAAACTAGTCAGAAAATAAATGACCTGGTGGGTGGTCTGGTCATACCCTACTTATATCGGGTAAAAGACACTATGTATAATTTCTGGAGAGCTGTTAGAACGTAAGTTTGAATTTGAATAGTAAACTCCCTCAGTGCTGGGCAATATTTACTGTAGTGTCACTTCACTTCGCTTCTTGTATGAGCCTGAATTTTTCATAATGTCTTTCATAACGGCACTATCTCACCCCTACAATTTCGTATAAATTTAAACATCATCTTTTACCAACCAGTGTAGATAGAAAGGAAAATCTGGCTGTCCATGCAGTCCAATTGTGTAAAAGCGACCCACTTTGGCACAAATCAGTCTGGCTCTTTTGATACTGTGAAATTTAAAGTCATGAAGATGATCAGGGGGCTGGAGCGCCTCCTGTGTGAGGAGAGGCTGAGAGAGCTGGGGGATGTTCAGCCTGGAGAAGAGAAGGCTCTGTGGAGACCCTAGAGCAGCTGCCAGTACTAAAAGGGAGCCTACAGGAAAGATGGGAAGGGACTTTTCACAAGAACATGTAATGACAGGACAAGAGGGAGTAGCCTTAAGCTGAAAGAGGGTAGGTTTGAACTATATATTAGGAAGACCTTCTGCACTGTGAGGGTGGTGAAGCACTGGCACAGGTTGCCCAGAGAAGCTGTGGATGCCTCATCCCTGGAAGTGTCCAAGGCCAAGTTGGATGGGGCTTTGAGCAGCCTGGTCCAGTGCAAGGTGTCCCGTCCCCTGGCAGGGCAGTGGGAACGAGGTGATCTTTGAGGTCTCCTCCAACCCAAACCCATTTTATGACAGGTTGGAAACCTGGTCCAATAACATGTGTTACAGTTTAGCAGTAAGCCAACTCTGAACTGGCAACTACATTCCAAATACACCCCAAGAAGTCAAATGCCAAAACTCCTCATTTGGCCCATTCTGTGTATCCTATTTGTCTCTGACAGCATACTGTGTTTTTGTACTTCCTTATATATTTAGAGTGGGAAAAGAAAAACATATGGCACATATGTAGCCATTCATCTGAGAAGCTGAATGGAAACAAGACAGTAACTACAACCAGATTTGAGCCATCATCGCTGAAGTTGAAGCTTTATCTGAGTTCTTGTTGTTTTTCATGTTATAAAAGAACCAGTGATCTCATTTGTCAAATTCTCACTGCAGACAGCTCAGATAGGATATTTCATTCACTGCTTTCTTTTTCAATGTCCCCTGAAGCTGCTTACTACTGGCAAAAATTGAGGTAAGTTATTATTCCTTCTGTATGCCGTGCATAGATCAGACTCTCCAGTTAAGATCTCGCCTAGCTTGTATTGTCAAAAAACAAGATCACAGCTCTGTCAACGGTGGGGTTTCAAAACATCTTAGGACCAACTACACATTGGTCCTGAGAAACCAGTTTTAATCTAGCGTCTCCATACAGAAGCCACGAGCCTCCAGTAGGGTTGTGCCTGTTTTTTGGGAGCTGCATTAAAGCAGAAGCTCCTACCTTTGGCACGTAGCTGAGCTGCACTGCAGCCATGCCTGTGCCCAGTCACTGATCCCAACCCGAACACTGACTTCTCCGGGCCCCAGAACAACCTGCCTTTTCTTCTTCCTGACAACGTGATGCGTATTTTCTGGAGGGGATGCTGCATTTCACAGCTTGAGTGTGTGCCAGAGTCTAAAAGCTCTCTACTTCGAAAAAAGTGGATACCCTACTCTCTCCCAGCCTCCTGCATCTTGCTTCCTCCTTTTGTTTCCAGCCATCACGGCCCTTCCTTTTGCACCTCCTGCCCTTCTCACTCAACTCACTAATGCTCAGTAAAGGTAATCAACAATTTGTTCAGATAAAAGGGAAGTGATCACAATCCCAGGTGGGTGTGTGAGGGAAGGAAGGAATAGGGACTCTCTCTCCTCTTTTGGTGACAGCAACTTCACTTCCAGTTTACTTCAAAGTGTATTTGAGTTCTCCATTTACCTCTAGTTAACACCTAATTCTCAACCTCAAGTCTCCTGCTACTATAAGAATCTTTAGAAACAAATCAGTGAAAAACAAAAAAAATACCTGTGTTTTAAATACAATCGCAGTTGAAAACGAACAGGAAACACACCTTTCTCACCTTCCCTTTCCTCCCAGCACAATAATGACCCCAGAGGGGTAGTTCCCTTACTGCTTTCAGAAATATCAGGTGACTCTCATCTACCTTTTCTGCATGTCCCCTGACTAAAGAGTCCCCACACAACTACGGTCAGCAATAAAAGACATGTCATACTACTCTCATCAACTCTCCTGCTGCCCCACCAACAAATATATGATGAGTATAGATATCAGCTGCTCAACCAAGAAATCTCTGCCAGAGATAGCTCTCAAAACATGCCACAACCATTGTGTATTTATTTAAAAAAGCATATCAAGTAAGAGATACAAATGGTGTGCCATTTTTTTTCGAAGTTCACATTCGCTCATGATGTTGTTCATGGCACGTATTAAAAGGACACGCATAAAAACATTTTAGAGCTGAAATCTCATCATTTCGGCAAGGGAACACCAAAGTGGCCGCAAGAAAAGCGGGCCACAATTTTAGGATAGGCTACTTGACAATGAATCCTCTGCAAAGTTAAACATTCTACTAAGTAATTACAGAACAAAATAGGTATTGCTCAAGACAGAGCTATTTTGCCAAATTTAAAAATTGAATTTATTCATTCAGTTACAGTGTGGAAGGATTTTACTTCTATCTAATGAGCTAATCTCAGGCTGAAATTTGGAGCCTCTTCTGAAACAAATTTACTGCCCACAGTCATTCATTTTAGTGGCAATACAGCATACAAGTACAAGAAAGGATAAAATGGAAGTAGTCGTAATAATTATCATGGCAATATCTTAAAACACACATAAAATTCTGCATCTCCAACCATAACACAGATATTTCTCTTGAATAAAATAACTGCTAATACTGTTAGTGAATAAGTAATGGTTTTCAGTGTTCATGGGCCCTTTCTCTGAGCCTTGAGAAGGTCACTGGCACAAAAAGAAAGCCAAATCTGAGAAGTGTACAAAAAATGTAACCTGACAACAGCAATTGAAAAATCATCCTTTTTTTTTTTTTTTTTCTTTTTTCCTGTTCCATAAACCCATGTTTTGGTCAGCCTGGCCAAGCCATGATACTTAAATTTGCAAAGCTTAGGATTCATAACTGATTGAGATTCCATAAAGGGAGAACAAAGGAAAAGATCAGTCCGTGTAGTCAGGGTTGGTTGGCAGAAATTAAGTCAAGGTTTATCTATTTGTATGTAGATTTATAGTGTGAAAAAGATAGGAAAAGACAAAGCAACAACCACTATGGAACACTTCTCCTTTGAAAACTCTGTCCAGCACAATTTCTCAGGATTCCGCTGAGATAATCTCTCATTATCCAATCACTTGATAAAGAACAAGAGAAAGCTTTGGAAGCAGAGACTTTCCGAGACTAGTCTGCAGGGAAAGGGAGTTCCATGGCCTGCCCTGGGAACTCCTAGTATCACAGAAAAGAGAAATCCCAAGCCTTCAACACATTGCCTTGTCAATATTCTGTGAATAGTTTTACTTCTAGTCCAGGAAAATAATAAATGCTTAGCTCTGTTTTAATGATTAACCATATCCAACTCACAGCTCCCTTAAATGCACCTACCATTCACATGTAGTCCATCAGGACTAGGCAGGGGATAAAACTGTCTCTTATGTTGCATCTGATGGTATAACTGAAATTTTCATTTGTTCTATCATTTGCCATTAACCCAGACTGAGGTCAGGCTGTTGTAGCATTGTGTTTATGGACACAGAAGTAAGCTTATATACCAAAAGTGCTCCCAAATGCCTATTTAAAACTGTTAAAATGTTTTTGTGAGTTATTGTTTACTTTTCCTTTTTTATTTATTTATGGTATCAACACCTAGACAAAGAGATGTTTTTATACTCAAAGCAGAAGCATTTTTTTCTTACCTTCAAGGAATTTATTTAGCAGTTTACATATATGGCAAACAGATGCTGCTACCCCAATTTATTCATAACACACTGTGGTGATATCTAGAGAAGCACAGAGCAGACTTTTTTGACCTCTACCACCCCTTATCTCTGCTGCAATACAGATGTTTGCAATACCCAAGGAGTCCTTTGTGCTGCTGGCAGCTACTGTTTACAGCCACTAATAAAAACATCTCTTTCCTCCTCCTCCTGCCTTACAGAAGCTAACAGCTTTCATGAGGTACAAAGCAGAACAAAAACATTGTTTCTGTAATCATTTCATTAATAACTTCTTCCCAACCACACACAGCTCTGTTCTCTCTCCTATCAGGGTGCAGCAGGCACTACACCTCCAGATCATGTAAAAATGTGATTAGCTACAATTCTAATCAGTTGAGGCACTGAACACAGCCAACAAAGGCACGGTAAGCTGCCCCCAGCATTTCCAGTATTTCAGAAAGCCCCATTTCCGTGCAAACCTGACCTGAAAGGGAGCATGGCACATGCAGTTCCTGCAGTTTCCACTGGCTTTTCCAGACCTCCTCCACTGGCATGTGCTGAGCAATGAGCAGCTCTTCTGGAAAGCATCTGCAAGGTTGCAGCAAAGACAATAAATTATTAAGACTCGGTCATGCAAGTAAACTGCTAGTTTTCCTACACATTTAGCAAAAGATTGTTCGTGATGTTGGTAAATCCCTCATTTTCTGGCCCTGCTCCTTCCATTAACCTGGAAAGGAGACTTCTGAACTTGGAGCTGCCCGCATTTCCAAGTTAAACTAAGAAAAACAATCCAACAAACAGAAACCATACATAAACCCGCACGAAACAATCCCCCTTCTCGGAAGGTAAACATAGCATTTCCCAAAGGAACCCCTTTTGGGGCCAGTTGTAAGACTTTCAGTGTGCGCCTGCCTCCCAAACCCCATGCAGCGCTGCTCACCTGTAATTACTGGGATTCCCCCAGACCAGGAGAGGATCCCTGGGGTTTAACACGACCCACCCATCACATCTTTTGCGAAGAAGAGCAAGGAGAACACTAGTACAGATCCCCTGCAGAGGCTGGAGGTGTTTCCCCCTGAGGGGACCAACACGCAGCCAAGAACGGCTGCAGCTCAGCAGCCAGAAGCTCTCCACAGGCAGAAGCGGTGCCTTACCTGGAGTCTGTAACGCTCCTCAAATCACACAGACCAAATGCTGGAATATAAAAAAGAAAAAAAAAGAAAAGGCAAGGCAGAGGACCCTTTCTCACAGGATTGAGGGTTACTTTGCAAAGTACCAAGGTTTCAAATGACAGAATAAGACTGTTTTGATACCTCTGGAGAAGAGCTTCTACACAAGAGAGGAGAACAAAGACTACAACGGCAGTCATCCTGTATAAGATGTGGTTCAGTTTGCCCTGCCCTGATGTTATTGCTTTCACCTGAGTTCCCTGGGTTTCCAGGAGCCCTAATTAGTTCAGCTGACGTGACTGTCGACACAGCAGTCGGCACAGCCTGTGATCCCAACCCTGCCACGGAGACAAGCTTCTTACCAGCACAGCCCAGGTGACACCATTTAGCAGTGGATTGCAGCACTCAACTGTCTGATGAATTACTGGTGTTAATTATGCAAGTACTCTGATGATTGGATTTCGTGCACTTCTTAGAACTCTAATGACATCTCATTATTTTAATAGTTGCAGTCAGTTTGGCCTCACTACCTAGGTGGTATTCCCACAAGGTGTTAAGGTTGTTTATAGTGTTCAAAGCACATTCTGTCATTATTCCCTGATACAAGCCAGCTCTGCTTGGAAGCGGTTTGGTGGAGAAGTGTTCCAGAGGTAGTTAAATACCCTTCAGTAGAATTAATTTCATCCAGTTCTTGAACTATATGCCTAAAGTTTCTTTAACACTTGTTGTTTCCTCCATTTTTAAACCTGCCCCTAGGCTTGATTATTTCTCCTTTACGTGCAGGATGATCTCCAAAATATTTGAGATAACATGAGGGAAACAGTTCTCTTGCTCACTCTCTACTCTGTTTCCACCCCAATCCTCTTGTCCAGTCTGCAAGAAAGATAGCATTCGTGGTTCTTTGAATCTGAACATGGGCTTTACTTTCCATGTTCACGAATTAGTAATATTCTCAGTTTGGCAGGAAGCTGTGGTTTACCTCGGCAAGAAGAGTTTGGGTGAGCCACTGAGGTATGTCAGTGAGAAGAGCTGAAGGGTTTGGGTTTCCTCAGCAGAGTCCAGAGGAGTTTGCAGCGAGCAGAAGGAACTGAGACGGCACTCCTGTGTTTAGGCAGGAAACACTAAGTTATTCACAAAAGCATTTAGGTGACAGCTAGTATATAATTAATATAAAGAGTAGACAATCTGACTTACTGGGCAAAAAGGTCTGAAGAATTAGATGAGAAATCCTATGAATACTCTGAGTGAAGAGGTAGCGTGGAACAGGCAGCCTTTGAGGGAAGAACAGTATGAGTAGGAGCAGAAAACTCAGGAAAATCTTTACTGGAAAGCGGAAAAAAGGTAAAAGTCAGTTTGCAAGGGGACAGGTCTAAGCTGGCAAGTGTACAAAGCAGAAGAAAGGATGAAGATGTCAGTAGGAAATGCCAAAGCGGCTTTACAGCCTACTGCTGACAGTTCTGACTCTGGGTGCTAGGTAAAATATATGAGAGCTGAATCAAGGGCCATACCTCATGGTTTGAGACAGTTTAGAAAATAGTAATGCTGCATCGAGGAAAGCAAACAATCTTCTCAGGCTTTTCAAGACCACCTGGGAACAAGAGTTTTGGATGTCACTTTCAAAAGCAATAATTCTTAAAAAAAAAAAAAAAAAAGAGAAAGTAAGACTTAAGCTCCCAGCTGAAACTTTTTATTATTTTTGTATCCTTACAGCACAAGGAAACATATGAGACTGAGACAGAGAGACAATTCTTAAGATATCAGAGCAAAAAATTAGACAAGAGAAGGACTTGGGACACAGGGAGACCTTTGAAGGACAAACCAGTGAAGGACAGACAGACAGCTTTGTAAGACAGGGCAAAAGGTTCTCCTTATGCTTTGGTTTTGGCTGCTTCAGTGAGTAGTACAGAAGGAATACCCTGGAATGACAGAAGAAATTCCTTCTTATTGTTGCTTCCCACTCCCAGAAAATGTGCTCAGAGTTGTAGACTTCTGTTCTCTGCCTCTTTCCTGGTCAGGAGAAAGAGTGCTCGCCTGGGGACTCTGCAGCTTTCCTAAGGGTGAAGGAGTGGAAAGCACTGCATAAACAGTAAGACAAATATCTTAATGGCAATAATCATACTACTCAGGAAAAAAAAAAAAATTCAAGCAGGTACTTCTAGCAGTAATGCACTGGTACAATGGATTCCTGATTTATTTACCAGACTTGCTGCTCTCTTTCAGCTCTAGCAAGAATCAATAATCCTTCCCTCCTGGACTCTGTACAAATTTTCCTCACTGTGAATACGTTCATAACTAGTATTTGTTTACAGTCATATTATAGAGATGTGAGTAAAATGTATTATGACATCCTCCATAAAGCCTCTTGGCCACATAAAACAAGTATAACTCTCAGTCATGTCACTTCCCATAACTCAGGCTGTGAAAAGCATGACAAGATCCATCAATTCTTGTTAGTCCCAGTATTAAATACTGTATGAACATATGAATAGACAAAACAGGTTGCTTTTGTTCATGCAAAGTACACATTCAAGCCCTGAGACCTTTATTAATTTATTTTCTTTGTATAATCTTACTCAACATGTTTCCTGATGGAAACCAGTGGCATAATGTAATTATTTTCAGCCTGGCCAACAGTTTACCGAAAATTCCATTACCAACCTGGTTTTACACCTAGTATAAGCCTTCTGTTTAGTTTGAGGGTAATTTTCCCGTTTTTTTTTTGAACAGCTAATTGAGTACAAATACAGAGAAGACTAGCAACGATATCTGCAGTAGCCAGGGAGTTTCCAGCATTTTCCTTTCTTCAATTTCAAGTTTGATTGCCATAAGCTTAACATCCTGCTCCTTATGAACTGGTGGGTGTCTTGAGAGCCACCTAATGAATCCCTAAATGGTGTTAGAACCAGTAAAGTTCTCTACGTTTGCCTCCAGCCTTTTGAGCTGGAGCATAACAGTTATTTTGTTTCCATTAGGTAGAAGACATATCTCAGTGTCAAACTGTTTAAAAACCCACTAAACTCAAGCAGCACACACATTATTCCAAATCTAAAAAAAATCTATCTAACTTCATGCTAATGAAATGTGCCTCAATGATAATAACTCTCCAGAAATACTCCTGTGGAAATAAAGGTAAAAAAATGCCGAGATGGGACCCAGACTGGCACTAAAACGTAATGCCTGTTTTGCAAAAAGGTACCAGTAATGCCACATAGAAAAGGCCCGGGATAAAACATGTTTTTAATGCATTTATCCTCTTCCATATGTGCAGAGCTCACCATCACAACAGTTTGATTAGGGCATAATGGGAATAAGTATGTTTGCATCTTTCTTCATTTGCCGAGCATTTCCTAATGACACTGAGCTGACTGCCTTTGCTGTGTTTGCTGGTTTTCATTTCACTTGAAGAATAATAAACGCAAACGGTCTCTTTCCTGCTCCTTCTCAGCATGTTTGAATATTGCTGCTTTTACTCTGAGAATGTAATCTCTCGGAATTGAGTGCTTGTGCCATCCACACACTTCACAGTGGCAAACATGAGTTAATTTTATTATCTATTTGTTCATTTATTCCTTGGCATGTGCTGTAGAAACAAAGCCATCTGATTTTGTGATAAATAAAATCTACAAGAGGGAAGAGACACAACTCCCTATTTTCATATTATGTTTTGAAACAGTAATGAAAATGGTGCTCAAAGAAATGGTAGATTGGCAGTTTTAAGGGCCAGAACTCCTCTGTCTGTGAAGATGATGGAGTGGGAGAACCACCGTTTTCACAGTACTCTTCATTCTTGCCCAATTCACTTTATAGGAGCTATTGACAACCTTTCAGTTGTTACTGGTCTCCTTTATATTTAGACTATATGAAGGATAAAATTACAGCCATTACAGAATTATCCACCAAGTCATCTCCCCAGAAATTATTTTCATAGCATGAATTTTTGGGATACATGATTACTTCATTAATGTAATCCTCAATTTTTTACCCTTCAATATCACTTGACCTAATTAGGTAATGCTCAGATTGAAGGAGGCCACTTTCTAAGGATTCACCCCATATTGTTTCTTACTGAAACTATCTCAGACTGTCCTCTGTAAGAAATGAAAGCCTCGTTGAAAGGAGCAAAATGGATTTGTGGACCTTGTTTCTTGAGATGTCTAGTAAGTCAAGGTGAGTGCACAGTGATCTATTTATTGTCCAATTTAGCCTGTGCCAATTTAGTAATCTCTTGTACCCTGCTCGCCAGTAACTGGCAATTTTCACACATTTCTTGGTTCTGTACAAGACTCTTTGAAATAATGTGGAACTAAGAGCAGCTGATGTTATAGACCTTGGGAACATTTGCATTAAAAGTTGTTTGTGCATCGGTGTGCTAGCGAAAAAAGTATCTTCTGTAGGGTTTTAAAGACTGAATGACAGTCTGTTAGAATACACCTTTTGAAAAACTTTTTAAATGCCACGATGCTGATATAACCTGAAATGATTAAATAATTTTCTGACAGTAGCAGAGAAGTGTACAGTAATGAGTACAAATTAATATGGCTTTGGGTTTATTTGGTGGAAAAAACACTGTGTGGAAAACTCATTTTGGAAAGGGATTATGAGTAGGCATTTGAAGTAAAGAAAATAATTTAAAACTGGGACAAAGGAGTTGTTCAACTTTGTGCAAAATTGCTTATCTATCTGGTGTAAACCCAAATTCTGCCTAAACTGCAGTACATTATCAATTTTGTCTGTAACCTTACAGCAGATACTATCACTGTTGATAAAAATCTGCTTTTTATCAAGGGATTTATATTAGTGTTTAGAAGGCAAACATTCCGGCATTAATAGTACTGCATGTTAACAAATACTTGTTGCCCTTATCCATGCACCACTTGAACTAGAAGCTGAAGTAAACTTGCATTTATTCTGCATGAAAACAGTAGTAGCCATCTCATTTTCCCCCAGGTATTAGAAGATAAGGATCATTTTTTAAGACCCCCTGCAATGACCATGATTCATGATCAGTGGAAAGGTCCTTTTTATTTTGTAATGGAAAACTACTATTGTTTACTTCAAAACAAAAGCCAAGAAAATTAATTACTATTTTCTCTTTCAATACTACAGATAATTCAGTGAGTAAATCATTACTGTGGTACTCAAGATGACATCACAGATTTATTAACTGAGATAATGATTATTTTGTGTAGGATAAGATACACACTTTCTCCATTTTGGTTTCCTTTTGGCCCAAGGAAGACAATGTAAATTTTCTATTTTTGTACTGTATTGTTAGGAAAATTAAATTGAATATTCTGTTAAGTAAATCATCACCATCACTACAAAGTGATAATTATCATAACTGTTATATCTGCATTAAATTTATAGAGGGTATGATGAATTCAGATACTGTGAATACCGTAAGAGAGAGACTTTTCCTAATCTTCCATGAAATCATATTGTAAATTGTCAAGGGCAGTTCCTACTCCTTGTCCAATAAGTAGCATAAAGACTTTTTGCTCATCTGTTCCTAAGATTGAAAAGTTTCAGTTGCTTGTGTGTCGCTTGAAATGCTTTCAACAAACACAAAACACTTCATTGCGTATTAAATCTCATCCAGCTTATATGCATCTAGAAGGGAGGACAGTTACACGGAACAAAAAGTGGGTGGATTAAAAGAAGACCAAATGAGTCGTAAAAAGCATTACATGAGAGTCAGGCTCCATAAGCAAGCAGATATATCTACATATAAATTGCCTCTGTTTATTAGAGCTTGCACCTGTGTTGTGTAACAGAACTGAGGTTGGGGGCAGCGGGGGAGAGGAGTAAACCTTGTTGTTAGGTAAGGGTTTGTGGAAGCAAGCTTAAGGAACAGATTAATTCATGAGAAGGCCCCACTTCTATTAAGGCTAACTTTGGAGTTTTCAGCAGCTTCCTCCCTGACTAAAGTCCACCTTAATATTTTCTGTTAAACAACTCCTTCCAGGGTAAATATCTTCATGGGCTTCTTGACAGTATCAGCAATCATTGATCCTGGTGCAACAACCCAGGAACAATAAATTTTGTAGTGTTTGCCATTGACATAACCACCTACTCCCTGTCTTTGTTGGTAAGGACTAATTGAAAACAAAACCCATAAAACACATACTCAAATCAGAGAGTTTCATTTTTTTAAAGTAATTTTCCTTCGATAAAGTACTACCAGAATACATCTCTTTCTGGAGATCAACGCATTAATAAAAAAAAGAGGAAAAAAAGAACAGGTGAAAGATCAAGAATTTGTGTTTCTTGCTACTGCTTTGCTCCCCAACTTGCACCGTGTACAGGCAGGTCAAGCACTGCTCTGTTAAAGAACAGCAAGTTCTCTTCAACAGAGCTTGCAATTTCTGGGACTCCTCTGCTTAGAGTTGAACAGTTTTGACAATAAGACAAAAAATATAACCAAAGTAAAGGCAGGAAACAAACGAAATAAAATTATTTCCTACACAGTGAAAATCTGGTACAAAAAATAATATTTACTGTAATTATAATATGTATAAATAACTCCTTGTTTCTAAATTTGCTCTCCGTAATGGACAAAAGAAAACATAAAAATTTCAGAATGTTATGGGATAGAGAGTAAAAGCTAATCGCGATCATAGGTGTGAACTGATTGAAGCGATCCTCTACTCCGTACTGAGTAGGAATGGCCAGTCAGAATAAAAAAATGGTAGACATTTTTTAGATCAGTGTGAGGAAAAAAGTCAGATTTACCAAACATTTGTTGCCATGCACAGTCTATTTCAATAAGACATGAGTGATGTTATCCGATGAGAAAAAAAAACAACAAACCACAACCTTTCTTCCTTTTCAAAGACTTTCTTCTCAAGTGTCCATATTTTTACAGAACCCAATCCAAACAGAGATCACCAAAGACTTCGTATTATTCGACGTTGTGCAAAAAACATGAAAGGCAATATAATTTATCTTTGAGAAACTGTTTCAGATCACGAAAGGAAAAAGCAGCGACTACCGAGGCAGTCACTTGAAAGTCACAAAGCAAACAAAATGTAACAGGGTTTGTTTGTTTCTTGCTTTCATCTTTCATGCCTCAATGACTAAACCTGACCCCTCCTTACACGAGAGCAATAAATCCCTCCAACTGGCACTAACACACCTTGCCAAAGCCGTGCTGACCCTTTCCCTTGGTGTGTTTCAGCATTTTCCCTTGGTGCTGGTTCACTCACCTCTTGAGAACTGAACGCTCGAAAACATTTTAATAATGGTAATTCTGATAGTAGCCTGTTGTTGGGGTTTTAACCCCAAACACACGGAAAGAAAATAGACAGAATATCATAGAAATACATAGTCTTCTTGCTGCTATTGTTCTACTGTTGATCATTGTTACTTCACTAAAATATATAAATCTTAGCAGGTCAGAAACAGTTACAGAGATGGCAAAGTAGTTAACCAGTATATAATAAGAACTTTTATACTTTAGCATTCCAGTTACTACAAATTTTTGTGTGTGTGTGGTTTTTTTGTGTCTATAGAAACCATTCTCCGGTATTTAGATTTTCACTGCTCTCTTTCATGTATGTGACTGTTTCAAGCAAGATTTAAGCAATTAAGTGGTCATTTCAATTCAAAGACCTAATACATTATATGATTCTCCTCTCCCATTCCTTTGTCTACCAACATCAGCAGCTCAAGAAAGGTGTATTTTAGTTGCTTTGGGTATTCCTGTTTGTGAAGCACTGTATTCATTTCACAAACTCCTTACAGATAGAGCTGAGACAACCAAAATAACACTGGAAATGAGCACAAGCACGTGTTTGACATCAACAAATAGCTCAGGTTAGAGTTTCATTAAAAAAAACCAAATTGAAACACAGTTTGGTTTAATGAATGGTTTAATGGTTTAATCTCACCAGTGGTTGTGAGATCTGCATCTCCCGTTTTGCCACTAATTTATTGAATGATTGTAGCTAAATTGCCTTCACTTTCACTGCTGCTATTTTCCCATCTTTTTCCCTCTTTCTCATTCCCATCTATTTCACACTACAAAGTCTTTTAATGTGGTGTAATCTGAGTTCTCAGAGCTATAAAGCTTCCATCTTACATTCTAGTACTGTAATAATTTGACTTCAGAGAAAAGAAATCATTTAAATGAATTCCAATTCTCCCTCTGATTTGTCTCAGCCATCTGTTTTGTTCCCAGATGATCTGTTATTGGGCCAAAATATTGGGTTTGTGTCTGTGACGTGAACTGGACTTGGTCACAAATAAAAAAACGGGATTCTAGAGGAACACTTTAAAAACTAAATCAGCTCAGTAATCCAGTATGCGCTGCCACATTCCAGTCTCAATCATTATTCTTCCTCTCTGGATACATTCCATATACATATTAGAATATCAGGGTCCTCATTTCCTATCTTAAACTTTTAAATAACCTTATCCCAAAGCTCTAGTTTGTTGGTTTCACCACAAGATTGATCTGAGTTATAGATAAGCTCTATAAATAGTGATCAATGTATCAGAAATGTTGCCAATGTTATATTTCCAAATGAGTTATATGTGATAATCAGAGAGAAACTTTTATTTTTTAGGGATTCTGACTAGCAAGTTTCCCCAGGTGCTGGGAGGTAAAGATGCTTGGCTCAAAAAAAAAAAAATCCTTATGATTTTTATGATGCTTGGCTCCTTTTTTCCCCTAGATCTTCAAGAAAGAATTTATGCCATTAACCCTTGATTTATTTCTTTATTTTTTTAATTCTGTTAACTGGAGTTTAATGTTCTTAT
This sequence comes from Cephalopterus ornatus, assembly GCA_013396775.1. Classification (NCBI taxonomy): domain Eukaryota; kingdom Metazoa; phylum Chordata; class Aves; order Passeriformes; family Cotingidae; genus Cephalopterus; species Cephalopterus ornatus. The sequence goes on from VZRE01000819.1 coordinate 754,208, forward strand.
GCATAGGTTAACAATAATGGACAGTCCTGTTGGATATCATGGCAAGGTGGGTAATCTTGTTGCTCTTAACCTATAATTAAATGTAAGGAGCAGAATGAGACATTCTGCTGACATTTCTTCCTCATGTTGAAAATGACTGATTTAGAACTATTTAAGATAATTATGCTAATGGACGTTCCTGGCACAATTCATATTTATGTTAGAAGGGTTTTTTTCTCATTTTTAAGTTTCAATGTTTCCGGTATATCCCACATTTAGGTTCAGAAGGAGAAAATCTGTGACAGCCTGAGCCAACGAAACAACTTCATGCTCACAAGCAAAAGTAAGATAATAAATTCAAATAACTTTGCCTTGGGTAACATAGGGCAAAGCATTCTCTTTTTAATTACACTGATTCTTTAAAGCTACTTATTTAGATAAATCTGTTGTAAAGTTATGTAGCACTTGTGTACAATACATATTTGGCCTTATAAAAAATGAATCATAGAACTTAGCTTTGGCAAAGTGATAATGATTACTAACGTCAAATGCGACCATGCACCAGTTGTGTAAAATTCTGTCAACTGATTTACCTGAATAAAAAGTTAAGAATATAAAGAACTGGTTCAGTTTTAATAAATGAGCATTATAAATGCTAAAATAATATTTTCAGGTACTCTTTCCTGTACTTGTCCTGCGTACATTTTGGAAGGACAGAACGATTTCTGTATGTGCAGCAGAGAGAGTGATTCACTGCTCAACTTCCCGACAGCTACTGCTAATCAATTCCAGGGCAAAAAAAAAAAAATACCACTGTGTCATTTTTAACTTCTGGAGATTTCACTTGCACCATAATGGAGATCAAAAAGTTAATTGCTCTAGTAATTGCACCTTTGATCAATAGGAAAAAAAAAATCAAATCTGTCATTTATAAATGTTTTTCTTTGTTGTACACCGATTTAAGTCACCTTGCTCTTCTGGAAGGTGCAGGCTTTTCATTACAAAGAAGTAACTGATCAAGTAGTTTTCTTACAGCTCTCAGATAGTAATTATACTTAAGTATATTTAATGTCTCACAGCACTTATTTTCTGCTCTTCAAAGTTACCTGTCATTTTTCTGTGAAATATTATGTTACAACACGAACGAGGAGAGAATTTTAAATTAAAGCATATTCTTCATTATTATTTTTAATCATTAAAGAATATTACCATCTTTCACAATTTAAAAAAAAAAAAAAGGACAAAAAGAAAAATACTTTTTTTTCCCTGAAGAGCACTGGACATCACTTACAAAGGACCAAAAAGACAATTTTGAAGCAATAGGGTGAAAAAGAATAAACGAAACATTTAGGATGGGCACTAGGAGTGTTTTATTAACGTTGAGATCTGCTGAATTCTAAATAATCTCCCTGAGAAAATGGGTGTAGCCCATTAAATAGAAAGAGATAGCATATCAACACTTGATAACATATCATAACAAACAAGTCAATACTGTAACGACAAAAATGTGTGTCTGCTTTCAAATCTCTGAGAAAAAAGGGTTTAAAAAAAAAAAAAAAAAAGTGGATACTTGTGGCACACTTCAGAGCTTTGAGGGTGGATGGAGGGAATTGAGCTGCACTGCCGGACACAGGCACTGGGATGTTCCAAAATATGCCTGTGCTGGAAGACAAGCAAGTCTCAAAAGAATTGATCTCAGCACAATTCTGTTTTGAAGAATCATTTCAGACGAATGACTTCAACAGTTAGATATTTTGCAAACCTATCTGTACTGCAAAATTTTATCTTTCTGTAAGTATATGCAGTAAATCATTAACTTCACCCAGCTATTCTACTACACTCTTTAATGTTCTATTCTCTGTAACAGAAATTTGCATTAAAAAGAAAATATAAAAAAAAAAAATAAAAATCTTGAATTACAAAACTACTGAAGTGACCCTGGAAAATCAACTTTTTAATTGTGGTTTTGCAATCTGTGGTAGTTAATTTCAATTAAAAAGAAAAGACAAAAGTTCAGCTTCAAACATTCCTTTCAAGCAAGTGTTATATTTCCTTGTGTGTTATTTTTAATAGAACCATAAGAAACATATAAAAAATGAACAGCAATGCAACATTATTATGCTTAAGAGAAGCCAGCCCTCTAACACGAACAATTATTTCCCTGGTAGTGATTTTCATTGACCCTGAGGGATGGTTTTCTTTTAATTGCACCTAATGAGCCGGCTAGAATATCATTTCTCTCATTTCCACACAAATTAGCTGTTGTATAACGAGAACGCTGAAGGGTTGAGAGAGAGCATAAAACAGCTCCAATTTCCACATCGCCAGAGCTATCAGCAAAAAACAGCCCTTTCGTTTAGGAAAGCTTTCTATAAGATCAGAATTTTACTGTAAAATAGTACAAAGCAACCTCAACACGTAATTTCTCATCAGCGCAGTCTCAAATTTGAATGCAAAGAAATAAAAAGGAAAAAGAAAAGTGAATGCACTTAGAATAGTTTTAGATGCATTTATATGTTGCAGGGTGGTATCTTACTACCTCTTCAAAGCAAGGCATGTTACTGACTCAGAACCAGCCATATCCCTCACACGCTGAAGACTGTTTTTACTCCAGTGAAGCTGCTTTAAAGTAGACTAGCTAAAGATCTGATTCTGATGAAAAATCCATCAAAAATCAGTGAGGCAGCACTGTGACTATTGGTTGAGATACAGAGTTAATAATCTTAGCTAGAACCACACAGAAAATGTGTGGTAGCCGTGGTTTGAGCCCAGGTAATTTTAGATTTACATCAGCGTCACTGGCATCAAATCTAAGATCTACTGCTTTGCATAAGGATCAAGCAAAATCACAGTAACTGAAGAACAAGGCAAAAGTTCACACTGATCTCTCAACGTTTTTCTGGGGAGCAAAATTGAACAGTAACAAAGCCTCTGCAAATTCAGTATAAGGACATTTGAATTCATACACCAAAAATATCTCAAAATACAAGGGAATTCATGTAGGAAATGAAGACAAATTTTGCCAGAGACAGAAATCATCAGATTACTACTTGTAAAGGATCTAAACTATGCCCAGTAGGAGTTTTTTTTTGCCTACTCAAATTGTGGCTTTGATGTGAAGGTACTGGTGAAAGACATTCATCCTGTGGGATGACAACCATCTTGTTGTTTAATCAAAGTTTGGAACTTGAAATGTTGGGTAACTCTTATAAAGGAGGCAAATCTCTGCTCCTATGCCTTTTAATTTCTCTTCCTAAATGGTGTTCTTGTTCCTGTATTTCTGATGAAAACCTGTAGATGATGGAGGCATTTGTGGCAGCCTGAAATTTAACATCACTTGTTACAACTTTGCTTTTGGTTGGGTATCCCTTGACTCTCCTGCTTTTCTTGATTAATTCACTGTGGTTTTTCAAGGGCCTGTCTCTACCAAAGTACCACTCAGATTACTTAACTGTATATCCCTTAAACTGTGTGTAATCAGGTGTTATAATGTTAAGTATACTACATCTGGCAAAAGCAGAGTGTACAGAAGTAATTGTCTCCCTCACCATTTTATCTTCTGATAAAGAAGAAAAGGAGCATCAGAGAATTGTGTTTGTTACATTAAAATAAACTCTTTTTTTTCCAACCACGTATGTTTTGTCTCAGGAGAGTAATACTTGCTAGGTCACCAAAGCCATTCTCTTTTAATTGGTGTCATATGAAGACAAAACTTAGCATCGGTTGCCCGCTGTTCATTTGAAGCAAGCATGGCAACAATTAAAAAGTGCAATTCTTCCAGGAGCAGGATTTATATATCAAAATTACATTTACCTCTGGTCTTCAGCATAATTTTTTTCTATTGATGTAGGACTGCATCTACAACTACGAAGTGATTTGGAGGTTTATATTTGACTTTAAATCATGCATTTATACTGAAAAATAATCTCTATTTCTAGGATTTGATGTATTTGCTTTGAATTTGGTTATGTCTAATTTGCACTGGCTTTCTCTAAATAAATCTCCTAGAACTGAACACACAATTCCCTCCTCTATTTGATCAGTGTGTCCCCTTGTTTTTGTTAGAACCTATGAACAGAAACCACTGATCATGACTTTTGACTAAGAATACTCCTCTCTGCAGCAGCAGTCAGCTACCAGTTACTGTGCTTACTAAATAAATATTCATCAGCATTGTCTTTAAACTTACTTACCTTTCCAAACTCTTTATTTCTATTTGTAGTACTAGCTGGACGCAATATATATAAAATATCTCACATTTTAAAGTTCTCCTACAAATACTGCAATACAGATTACCACATCAGAATCTTGGAGGTATTTACCAGGTACAGGTTACATATACTATACATATATATATATGTGTGTATAATATACATGGATATAATATGTATGTATATATATTTATATATATGTGTTAATGAGGACCCTGGATCTACAGTGATCTGTTATAACATTTCCTATGTTCATTTCTCAGGTGAATGTCTGACTTTTGCCATGCTTAGTTACGTTTTGTTTTCATTTACTTTTGTCTTAAGTGATCTTGATTCCCAGAATTTGAGTGAGTGGGAAAACAGATGAACAAAGATTGATGAGAAAAATAAAATCATACAAAGGAAGAAAACCAGAGGATTACTGTAAAGCCTTCTTGCAAATTCACCTATCCTTGTTAACTATGGAAAACTGAAGGTTTTAAATGAGTGTGATTCAAGCTTTGGAGAAAATGAGAGCATCTCTGAATATAAGTTTGATAGCTAAAGAATCAACTGGAAAAACAGGTTTAAGTGATTGTATATATGAAACACTGCATTAGGAGATAAGATTAGAGGTCTCACTCTGTTTGAAGTGGGTTTATCAGATGAAATATTATTCACTGACATAACCAGTGATAAAATTGTGATCAAACTGTATCTCTTCAGCTTACCAGGTTTTAGAAAAAGTGGTGTTATGAAGCTACCTACCTACCAAGGACGTGATGAAACTTTCCAGTTAAGTGTGTTTTAGCAGAAAGTGGCTATGAATTTATTCCAGGACACAAGTGGGATTACACTGGTGAAGAATGGTGTCCTATTGACTTGTGCAGAGACTCGTGTGGGTGAGATCACTACCTGCCTCAGGCACTGATAATGAGGCATAATAACTTGTCCTGTAATATTATTCCTTTATGATGAAAAGCAGGGAAGTGAAAAATAATACGTGGTCCCAATGCAATAAAGTAAGGAATGCACTGCTTTGAACAGTATTCACCTGTGACATGATATTCAGTAGATGACGTTTTTGATACAGCATGTGTCAAAAGACATTTCCTCCCTTCAACAAAGTTTAGCTCAATCATTCCCAGCCAGAGACGGTGTCCTTGTAGTTGGCATTCTTTGAGGCATGGTTTTCTGCTATGAATAAATCTGGGCCTGCAGAGTTTGATTACATGCCCCGTGTCAGACATTTTTCATAGTGCTCATTGATGCTCATACTGCTACTGCACAGCAGATCTGGGGAGGGGACAGGCAGCACCTTCCTGATCAGCAATCGTGACATGTTTGGGTTCTGCTTGGGCAGATGTCCTTTGTGAGCATTTATGCCTCGCTATTTTGAACATTTTTCCACTACAGTCACTTCAGGGACACTTGTAGAAAACCTGTGCTGTGAGCTACAGACTCTGCAGTTCAAGCACATTGTGACACGTTGCCCCCAGCTGTCCACTGCAGTAAGTCAGGAAGATCGAATGCAGACACCCACAAAATGCTGTCATTGACTCTCTGGGAAAGGGTTAACTTCACTGGTCTCACAAAACTCAAGAGCTGGCAGAAGGCTCAAGAGGGAGGATGGACTTTGGTCTCTCCTCGTTTGAATTAAAATATAAAAGTCACAGAATATCTTCCCTTCTTTTAATAGACTTATTAAATTAATGAAACTATGATTCTCCCATGTGTTTTAAAGTTTCTTTCTTTACAGCTATTTCATTTTTTTCCCTTAAAATCAAGAAAACATCTGAGCAGAATGAGCTTATTAAAAATCAAGCTGTCTAAAATATTTGATAGGGTTCAAAATTGCAGAACTTCCTCTGTCTGAAGGGGTACATTTATCAGAGCTGAATGCTCCATTGATCCTTGTTCAAAAGACACAGAAGAAGTTAAGTGCCAGTTAGTTAGAGACTGGAATTGATCAATCCCACATATAATTATACTTTGAAAACAAAAATGAGAAGAAAGTGAGCCTTCGATATTAGCTTCTAGGCTGCAAAGGGGCTTATAAATAATGGGATTTTCTTTAAAAGTTGGTATCTTATGGCACAGAGAAGAACAGGAATAGTAAATTGCGAGTCCTGCTAGCTCAATACTAGCTCCAGAACCAGAGGGACATCTCCAGGTAATGATCTGTGTTGTTAAAGACCATCAGACTCCATTTGTTTTGAATCTCCCTTTAGAAAGTTTCATTTTGTGTCTTGGGGTTTTTGCATCTGAAAGTAAGAGTCATTTCCTATTCACCTTCTCATACTTCTTTTGCTAAAAAAAAATTAAATCCATGTGATGTTCAAAAGTAATTAAAATTAATTTAAATTTTAATTTAAACCTGTGGGTGCTGTTCCACAGTATTTCTGCTTATTCATCCCCCTACAGGCATGACCTTGACCGTGAAATACATAGAGGAACATTTAGACAAATTCACTGATGAGGAGAACTTTCAGTGCTTCATTGCTAAGGTTACCTCATGTCGTAGCTCGTTTCTGTAAGGCAAGCCTTGCTGTCTGTGATAATGAGAAAAGACGGTTGCAATTTGTATGGAATGCCATTTCCTTCAGCAGCTCCCAAGAGCAGCGCTGTGCTGAGGAAAGGCAAAGCTCCTTCAATGTTTTCAGGCAATCTCAGCTGGTTTTGGTAGGGTAAAAGATACATTTTGTCCCATTTCCTAGAATAAAAGGAAAGGTTTCTCATGCTTTTCAGTCTTTTTGTTAGAGATTAATCTGTGCAGAGAGAGAGAGAGGGAGAGAGAAGCAAAATCCGAGTCATGCAGTGACAGAGAGGTTTGTGGGGGAGCCTCAAGTAATCTCCACTTGAAGGTTTCTGCACCTTTTTTATACCCAGAGGCAACGTGAAAAGGCAGCTTCAGGAAGCATTACCACATCAGGGTAGCTCAGGCCTGGCCACACTTTTGCCATTTCAAGGTATGACTGGTTTATGTAGCCTTAAATCCACTCCATTGAGTCACTTAGAGTTGTATCTAATTCTAGGCAGACAAGCTCCACTCAAACTGTTGACAGCATTTTACACACAGTTGCCTGCTTGTTGAACGGGAAAGCTTTCCATGAGGGAGCTTACTTGGTTTCAAGTGCTATTGCAATAATTTATATTGATCATAACCATATTTCACTGACCTGAGAGGTGGTAGGAATCTTGTGGAATACCCACACCAGGGGGTCTCTTGAACTTGGAGAAAATAACAAAAAGTCCGTGATGTAGAGCAATGTTTTCAAAAGATATTAAAACGGACTACTCGAGAGAACAGTTTTTTACTTTTTGCCTTTCGTAGTAGGTGAATAGCTCATTTTTATTGTCAGTGGCTATCCAAAAGGACATCTGGTGTGCTCAGATGTCAATGCAATCTGACAGTGCTCTCCAAAGAGAGTTGGTCGCTGTCTCTTCCTGTGATATGGAAGGGGAAATTGGAACAAACTTGTTTTCTAGTACTTTGCAAAAATAATGTATTTTCTGGCACAGTGTTAGAAGAAGCATGATTTAAGACATCAGCATCTTGCAAGGATTCAGCCTGAGAATTAAAATATATTTTACTTAATACCCAGTTTATACATTGAGATAGTGTGGTGAAAGATTAGCGAAAGAGGATTGAAAAGAGGTTAATTTACTACACGCACAGCTTGGATTGCTAACAATAAATATGATTGATGAGGACTGGCTCATAAAGAAGCAGAGCTGTAGTCAGCATAGACCTTGCAAAATAACTTCCAGTCTCTCCCAAGAGGGAAATAGCTTTTTTTGTCCTCCTTCAGCCAACTGGACTCTGAAAGCTTTATGATAAAAGTCTTTCATGTACTAACTTTCTTCACATATTCTTATTTCAACTCAAACAGAGGTTTATAAAAATAAAAACTGAAAACAAACTTTAAAACACTGTTGAATGATTCATTAAGGTACATACATTAATTTTTAACTCCCTCCCTGTCCATTTCTCGAGAGCACTGAGCTACAAATATTATAAACAGGCAATAATTTGTGTAAAAGGGAAATGTACAATGTAAATAACAATTACCAGCTGACAGTTCAGAACTTTATTGCAATAGATGTGCCTGAAGATTCCATCCCTGAGGAATGGCTGCATTGTGACCTAGGAAATATTAGGAAGGCGTCTTCTTGGATCCTGCCAAAGAGCACTTGCAGGGAACAGGACTGAAAATGTAAACATGTGCTCCACTTTTGCATTCCCCAGATCTCTACGTTCTCCACAGACTAGTTTAAACTTTAGAAGTTAGTGTTGTCCTCTTAAGAAATCTTACAAAAATTTCTAGAAATTGCTGAAATGCAAAACCCTTTTGTCCTTCATTGACGTCACAGTCTGGGGAGAAGGAAGAGAGCCATCCCTGTGAGTTTGTGATTTATTCATGCCAAGGAAAACAATTCTCCAGTAATAGCTCTCCATACGCACACAAATGCAGCTACTACAAGCAGAAAAAAATAAAAATAGAAACAAAGTGCCATCAACTGAGGGCCCAGGCCAAGAACCAGATGGTTACTTAAAAAAAAATTATGAAGGCAAAGGCAAATAATTTCATTAAATATCATTAAAACGTTATGATCAAGATAGTTACTTGTATATGTTTGTAAATAACTGCATTGAATTATGCATTTTACTTGTAGGCTGATATTTCCACTCTATTTGGAGTCTCTGTTTTTGCTAATTTTAGGTGCTAATACTTGGGATGTTTTGCAAGCGTCTGCAGAATGTCCTCTCTATGTAAAGAGATACGTATTCCATTTTTCATTTTGGTCCAGTATATACAGAACTGCACCACTGATTAGATGCACTGTAATCATACCACACTTTCTTTATGTTTTTCTGAGGTCTCTGATTTTTAATAACGTTATTGAACCCTGAATTGTGGCTGCATTACTAAAACCAGACGAAATACAAAGGTAGCACAAAATTTCCCAGATTACTAAAAAAAAAGGTCAGAGACTAAGACAACAAACTGATGGCCTAATTTTTATTATGAAGATTTCCCTTTTGTTTCCTCACCAGTCCCCAAAAAGCAGCTTGAAGCCTCAAGCTGCCACTGCAGCGCAAAGCCCCCGAGCGGTGACCTCAGCAGGTAGAGTTCCATGCTGAATTCCAGGTGTATCACAAGTAGGTGCACATGGGTTCTCTGAGAGAAAAGCAGGTAGCCACATCAGCCCAGCAGTGGCCTCAGGTGACACAGTGGCTGATGGCTTGGACCAAGAGCCGCAATCACACTCCTAGAGCAGTCTGTGGTTGGGGTGGTCCCAACACCAGATCGGACTTCAAGGTGAGAGATGCAAAAGAAATGTAAAAAAAAACGCTTAAGAGACCCCAATATTTCCTTGTCAATTCACAGAAATTAACTCTGGCAATGGACTTGGCATCCAGACAGATCGAGAAAAGAAAATACAGTATTTACCAACAACACACAAGGCTCTGTAGAACAAGGAAAGGCACAGGCAGAATATGGTGAATAAATACAGAAACCTGAGCTTACCTTTAAGCAGTTGCTCTAGCAAGTTAAGACTGGACTTAATTTAAAGCTGAACAAGGGAAAAAATGGATTTTGTATAAACAGGAAGCTGAATGGCTATACACAGCTGAAGTACTCCCCTGTAAAACCTGTGGGAAAAAAAAAAACATTGACTACTATTATATTATCTGGATAGCAACCTACAAAGAGGTCAGATCTGGGATTTGGCTCTAGAGAAAAAACACAAGATTATAAAATTGGATTTTAGCAGTTGTTCAACTTCAATGAAAGACACAGACGCCACATAACCAACACCCTGAAAGACAAGCTTCCACAACAGCTGATGAGAATCTGTGGTGGAACATTTATAGGCTGTTTCTCAAAGGCACATATAATGTGTGCTGTAACACTGAACAATATTGCTGACAGGCCATGAAGATTAAATTCTAGCACCGCAAAAGAAGCACTCAGGAACACACTTTTTTTCTGGCACTGTTATGGAGTTCAAGCCGAGGCCCAGAAAAGCAGCACAGGGTCTGGTGGAAATTGATATGTGCCATTTAAATAACTGTCCCATTCTGAGGGCTCAGAGAAGTATTTTATAGCAGTATTTATAAGGGTTAGTTTGTGTGAACTACCTGCTTTGCCCTGAGCTACTGGAAAAAGTGGCAGACAACTAAAAAGCTTCAAGCCTGAGAAAAGCCTGAAATCATCAGGTTCACCTGCAACACACAAGTACCAAAAGGCTGCCCTGAACTGGCTCATCGTCACAATTATGCGCTTCTCCATTTTGCAGCTTTGTTTATTTTAAGGCAGCCACAGGTTTACTCTACAAGTCTGCCTAGTTATACTGTAGTCTGTGTCGTTTCAGAGGAAACCCGTTTCTACTCTGCAGTAAGAACTGCAAAATTTTTAAAAATGTAAATGCCTTACACTACGGAGAGATACCACATCAATTTGAACTGCTGACAAAACATACCAAATCCCCACACTTTCCATGCCACAAAAACCTCTTCAACAACAGGCAAGTTCCTGTTAGTCAAGTAGGTCAGACCCCAGAGAAATGTTCAGAAAGAGAAGGAAACAGGTTGCCCAGAGAAGCTGTGGCTGCCCCATCCCTGGAAGTGCTCAAGGCCGGGTTGGATGGGACTCTGAGCAACCCGCTCTAGTGGAAGGTGTCCCTTCCAGGCAGAAGGGTTGGAAGGAAATGATCTTTAAAGTCCCTGCAAGTCCAGGCCATTCTCTGATTCTACGAAACAAGGCAGACTGCTGGTTAGAATAAAAATACAACCAATTCACCCATGCTTTCCTAAGAGGACTTATTTCTGAAAACGTATCAGCCTGTGGTATTGTTAATTGTGTTTGCTCAAACATAAGCAGATTCATTCCAGTTTTCTGAAAGTGGTCCCCGAGTTAAAACAAGAAATGTAACACCTCTTAATTCAAGAGCCAGAGAGCAGTACTCACACACTGTTAACAAGAGAAAACAAATCTGAAAGGAAACAAAAAAAATCTATCAAATTCACAAGGGAGGACATTTCTGTTGACTAATGTGGAGATTGGACAAGTAAAATATAACAAAAATACTCCAACGTGCTGGCTTCATTCCTTCCTGTGATTACAAAAACAGCCTTTTCAGGCAGTTTCAAAAAGTTGTGTTCACACTATCTGTCTGAAGGGCAAAGGCCTGATGTGTGAGCCAGATCTCACTTCTCCAGCTGAACTTTCCCCAAGGAGCTAATGAGAGCACGTGTCCATGTCTAGCCTAAGCATGCAGAACATATGGGTTTCTAAGGTTAGGATTTGCACATGAATTCAAACTTAAACGAAGTGACAAAGTACAAATAATTGGAATTTTTGACCTGCGAAACCTATGCAAATAGCTACGCAGAGAAAACGCACTATTCGAAGTATATAGAACTGCTATGATACAGAAAGGCAATTTATGATTTAAAAGGGATAGTTTAGGATAAAAAAACCTGCATTATTTCAGCCTTTGTTATTCACCTCCCAGCACCTAAACTGGAAAACATAGTTGTATATAGGAAAGATTGGCTGTTTTGAATGTATTTCAATGCAAACAAAAGGTACACACCAAATCAAATTCCAGAATCCCTGTTGAAATGACCCTTTCAGTCCCAAACCACTGGCCCTGTGGGACAACACTGTTTTTTTCCTCCCATAAAATATATTATTATAATTATTATTATTATTATTATTTTAATTGTTGATTCTTAAAGTTAACTTGGAAAATGATGCATTTTGTCTTGCTTGCATCCTGAAAAAAACTTGAACCATTTATATACAAAGAATAAAATATCTGTTTCTCAAATTAAAATTGTATGGTTGCAGATTCAGCCCTGTGCTCTGTGCATGGAAATCTCTCGCTGAAGTAAGTCTCTCTGTTCATTTGGCAGCAAAAGCTAGATAGGATTATATCCCCATTTTTGCTTTTGGAAATGATTCCACAATCTTTCTGCATGAAATAGATGAGAATTCCAATCTCTCTGTTTATATTGGTCTGTTTTTTTCTCACTTTCCTAACTAAACAGGACGATGCAGGCAAGCTGGATGACATATTGCTTGCACTTAAGCTTTCAAAATCCTTCGTAATTTTTTTCCCTCAGTTTTAAAGAGCAGATTTTTCTCCCAGATACGTGTTAGCAGCTTTCCCAGAAGTCATAATAGTTGTATGCTTGTATTAGATTAAAAGGTTTTTTGCTGAAGAGCATAAATTTAAGGAAGAGTTTTTGTGTTTCAGAAATTTTAGATGCCTGTGCTCAACCACAGTTTGGAACACCAGTGCAATATTCTTCCTGGAAATTCTGTGGCTAACTGTGCCCGATATTGTGAGGTCCATCTGAATTTATTCACAAATAAATGTTTTCATCAGTTTAAAAACATCCTTTCAACTTGGAATACCACGATTATATCCCGTGCAGTTTTCCGGAAAATATCAGTCTTCCTACATAGCATTTTAAACAGAAATATGGGTAAAAGTATAAAGAGGGTACAATAAAAACAAATAGGGGAGTTGTTAACCAAACTTCAAAATGTGACGATTTGTGAATAAAATACATAAAATTGCCTTTTTTTACCTTAGGTGAACTCAAACATGAGCCCCTGTTTCTGCAATGTTGAGAGGTGAGAAAAATCTCCTAAGCAAATAGTCCCAATTTTCCGGACAATATCTGAGCTTTCTCAAACAGCTCAGAAAACTGAAAGTGAGAGGAGAATTTGATTTAATGTTCGTGTCATCGCACTGCAGCAGAAGTGCCTCGCAATGAAATAATACACAGCTCTCCCTTCAGTACCTACCCCATCACTCCAAGCCTCTGCTAAAAATCACCAGGGCCCCAAAACTGTCAGGTATCACATTTAATGTATGTGCAGTCACATTCCAAACGAATAGCTGTACTGATGGAACAACCTAAAAATCCCTCTGAATCCAAGTATCCAAATCTGTACTTACAGTCCACTTTGGACTGCAGAGGAGATATTCCATGAAAAGATTGTCTGTACAGCCCACCACCTGTGTTCAGATGTTCAACCTTTCTCCACAGCCAGCACTCTTTCATTTTGCAGGGAGCTCGGTGCAGTCCCAAGGGCAAGGCTCTGCTTTTTATGGCACAGCAGTACTGTGCTGTAAACAGAATTAACAATTTAATTTTTTCAGTAACTCTGACTGTATTATTGCCTCTTCCTGTCACAGCAACCACATAAATTCAGCAAGCAAGAGGAGTGTGGGACCAACCCAAGCCCGATGCACAAACAACAGACCCGATCTGTTCAGAGTTTGGATCTCAGGCTAACCTTGAACTGTAATTTCATGTCAAGTGCTACCTGACAGCAAGGGGACGCTGTGGGGGACATCCTCCCACAATAAACAAAACAAAAATGTTCGTTGCCTGAAAAGTAACCGGGAGCCACTCGCTGTGTGGCCTTACTGCACGTGTCCATTCCCTTTTTGCTGTTCGTGGTACAATACTTGGAGACTGGCAAAGACCACGTGGGACGTGATCAAAGAGTTTCTGTGGAATCTCCACCTTATGAGATATGTTCCAAAGTTGTACTAAATCTCAGAGGTGATTGAGAGCCTGGAAGGTAGTACCTTTTTTTAGTAGCTTAAGGTAGGCTGAAGGCTTTTATGGCTGAGCTGTAGCAAGAACACAGCAAAACTATAAAATTTATTATGAAAACCAGTCAGAGTAGTTTTTAATTTGTCAAAAGATACATTCCAGCTCCCCGTGACACGGTTAAAAAAATTCTGTAACATCTTAGTATTCGCTAAGTACCTTGAAGTAATTGTGAACTCTTTGTAAATGACTTTGTTTGGCATTCTAAAAAACTTTGTTTTAAACCTTTAAGATCTACAGCCTTGCATATAACCATTCCCACTTCACGGCACTTTCTTTATGGCTCTAAAGATTATTTCTCATGCATAGAGGACAAAGAATACCTTCGAAACAAAAAGTTCTCAAGTAAGGTTTAGTGCTTTCAGACTGATTTTCAGTGGTGTTCAACACATGGTATTTTCACTGTAGTTCATATAAGCACAGGAGCAGTGAATCAGATCATTAAATCTCACTGGTTAAAATCTAGGAAAGTTTCCTATTCTCTGTGTTTCTTTCAAGAGACGTTAAGATGATATGGATAATTCTGGCACAGATAAAGGAATAAGCATATTGACATTTATTCCAGCCAATCAAGATACCAAATATCTGCAATTAATTAAGTCTTTAGATTTACCAGGTTAATTGTACTTTTTTGAAGAGTAATTGTTTCCCCTCTGTGCTTAGACATGATGCTAAGAAATAAAGTTATATCTGTGAATGTACTCACAAGCTCAACATCCCATATATTCGTTTTCCTTTTGATAATCCACGGTGATGACACGCCATTCCTTTACTGACAGGTGATATTATTAAATATTTAGCTCACATAGTAGGTAATTGGGGTATTTCTGCTGTAAGTGTTAATTTACTCATGCTGGTGATTCATGCTGATCCACATGAGAAAAACTGTAACTAAATTCACACTTCAAGCCGCAGGAATCAGAAGCTGAATCAGAAGAAAGCAATTGCCAAGTAACCCACACAGTTGCAGAGAGATGGAACAAAGGCACCTAAGCAATTCATCACGTTGGCTTCATGCACATTTTAATTTTGTTGTGCACTTCCACTTGGGATGCACAGTACATTGTTGGACCGCAACATGTTACTTCTTTTTTCAAATTCTAACTCTCTGAAAAAATAGTGTATTGCTCAAATTCAAAGTTAACTTAGACATTTTAGATTGATGATGCTTGGGGACTGATTTAGAATTCTGCATATGACCAACATTTCATCCAACTTGTGCTGCTTGGAACATCCATACAATAGCAAAGACTTCATGTGCTATTATTAATCCATGAAAAAATCAGGCTATTGCTTAGAGGAAAGAGCTAATCTAACAATATGCAAATTCCTAAATGAGTTGGTTTTCTTTAACACTCTGTAACAAACCAAAATCAAATTCTCCTTCTTCCACATTTACTCATTTTCTTTAGGGTCCCTCTGTTACATTGTAGCTTGAATATAGCTCAGAAAGCCATTCACTATTAGAAAATGGAATGGATTTTAATTCTATAAAGCTACAAACCAAAAACTTCAGCCTGCACATAGTCCAACGTGCTCTGTGTGGCACAGATGAATTTGAGTGTTACACACCTAGAACTGCCATCCACTCCCTCCAACCAGTACGTGGCCTTTTCTGTATTCAACTATAATAAGTGCAGCAAGAAAAATAAACACTGTAAGGACACTCCAGCCATTTATTCTTCGTAGTACGAAGGTAAATCTTTATCTGTTCAGCATATTATTTTAAAACTGGAGGCCTGACACATTAGGCAGGTGCCATAGTCTCTCTGCAAGGGCTGATAGCTCCTGGCAATGAGACAGCAAAGTCTCTTCACTTCATTCACATTTTCATGGTAGTTGAAGAGACAACTGAAGTTTCACGGTTTGTTTAATTTTCATCTTATGTTTTTTTTTTCGGGAAGAATAGCTATATTACATGCATTAACATTTGTGGATTAATATTCTTCCCTATTTCTCTGCATTTGCAGAAAAACAATACTGATGTCTGAGTTATATCTATATGCAGTTTCCACTAAAACTAAGTTGGCATGAGGACTGTGGCAACCTTCCATATGAGGCTAAGATTCATGGAGTTGTACTGATGTAGCAGCAAAAGACTGACCCTTAGAGGGGAATTGGAATTAGGAAAATGCAAAAGAAACCTTTTCCTAGAATTCTTCTAGAACACCATCTACAAGTTGACTATTTATGAGTTGTTCTATATTTTTCTATATTATTTGGAAGTGTCTGTGGTACCCTCTTGCTGTTCAGACACTGGAAATATTAATCTCACGTAAATGATCAGGTGAAAACCTGATTTACCAGGTTACTTTTCATAGGGATGCTGTGAATGCCTCATGTTGCTGGTTGGCTGTCCCTCTGTGTATCAGTGGTACAAAACAAAAGAGAAACTGTTCCTTTTTCCCTCTCTGCTGAACAGATATCAGTTCAGTGTTAGTCTGGGTTTCTTCCAGGCTGAAAGAAAAAACAAAACCTGTTTTAATTGTTTGCTCATCTGCCCTGTGGAGAGTATTTTCATCCTTTTCATACACATTCTGCAGTCATGGTTTGTGAACCCTGCTAATCAACACAACTACCATCTGCCTCTTTATTTTCGTCAGCAGGCTGATATACTTATTTATGTATTGATTTTTTCCTTCAAGTTAACATCCTTCTATCAAACAATCATGAACCTGATGTTTCAAATTTAAATAAAACTGCAGAGTCATTAATCAAAAAGTAACGCATGATAGTAATTTACAGAGAACACAAATATATGCTTGAACATTTATATACCTTTCTGAACTACAAAGTGCGAATACAGCACTCATTATCAAAGATTTTTAATTTGATTTGTGATAAAACAGTAAACAATGAAACAAACAGCTGCAGCTGCTGCTTTGTAGCCACTTCAGTTTGATTCTCCCTAACATGTATATGAGATCACGTCCATATCTTATAAATATACATTAAAAAAAAGTGAGAAGTTGTGTAGCTGTGGAGGGGGGAAGAAGGGAAAGAGGTGGTTCTTGGGAAGACTGGAATTACTTACCAATAAATTGTCATTTGAAAAGCAGCAGGTGACGAAGGGTAATAAAAATTGTGTAAGAGCTGAAGTGAATACAAATGCTGGGGGTGTACGGGAAGTGTCTGGCGGTTCTGTCCTGCAACGAGACTGCTTCTGCAGCAAGCATCAGCTATTTATTGGGATTAAATATTCACTTGTGAGCCCACCTTTAAAGCAAAGTGACCCTTCTGAAGCGATACCGTGGGATCATTAATCTGCCGTGGTGGCGGCCCCGTCACAGCCTGAGCTGTGCACTGTGAAGTGCAATGCTCACAAAAGAAGGTCTACAGTTTGCGCATTTGGGTTATCTTTAAACTGTATTACCACCGTGCACAATTAGACATAAAACATGACATCTTTAGAAAGCCAGATTATATAAAGATCAATGCAGCTTAAGGTCAACTGGAAATGTTTCACTGCGGTACCACATGTTTAAGCTTCTCAGATAAACAACCAACAGCTCAAAGTAAATATAAGGGTTAAATGAACAGCTTTGGAATGAGATCCGTGGCAGAACCTGAGCGAAGTATTAATGTGCTGGAGATAATGCTCTCCGTATGTTTCGTATGTCCAAGCCCAGCAACATGCCAAGATACCACACGTGTCAAGGAACCAGGACACTATGAAAACCTGTAAGTAGGCACTTATGTACTATCAGACAGCTGAAAACCCTTTGATTTGTTCTAACCGGAAAATTCTGAATCCTGAGAAAAACGGAATGCTCCAAGTCCATCTGAAACAGGAAAGCTGTAATGCATAACTGAAGGGACATCAGTGTTTGTAAGCTTGAGTGTAAAAAAGAAATGTGTTCAGGAGGAAATGTGTTTCTGGAGGGAAAAAAGCTTCCTACACAGGGTGTGAGATTCAATCATAAAATAAGGGGGAAAAAATAAAAAAATACTTCTTATAATAACTTTTGCATAGCACTCAGCTGCGTTCGGTTTTAAAGGACTGACTGACTTGCTCTTGACTCTGTATTACAAGTTTGTTGACTGTTCCCTTTGGAAGTGAAACTGCTTTTTTGATTAAAATAAAGTAAAATAGCTTTTGCATGCTTTGAACTGCAGTTGTTCTAAAAATCCCCATCAAACTATTCCTATTTTTGATACTTATAACTCAAATTGACATGAGGATCCAAAAAAGTATCTATATTACAGCAATTAATAATTGCAGATAGTTCTACACAAGCACTGCTGTCAGAAGTACAATTCCCTGTGTGCTAAGGAAAAATATGTGAGTAGCACCTGCAAAAATTAAAAGTATTTTAATAATTAGTGACAGTGATAAAATGTAGAACTAAGTTATGTTCTACACCTGCGAGCCATAAAATCAAGTCATAAATGTAACTATGTTAATTTCCTTTTTTGTTTTTAGCCTAAAATAGCGTAAAAGACATGGAAGTAACTGCCTAAAGGAGACTGTATGCATGAAATAATGCATTATTTAGGTCATGAATTCCTTTCTAGAAATTTGTATGCTGATGATATTAGATTCAAGAGTCAATCTCAGCTGGAAAATGCAGGTCAATTTTTTTGGCATGAGTTTCATACTTTTTATTTTTCTGTCCAATATACAATGTACATAGTCTTGCATCATCAGCTTCCAGTAATCCTCTTTTCATCCTTTACCTGAGTCTTTTTTTATTTTTTTCTTAGAATACTTGTTATAGTATTAGAGGTTTCTAAGTCAAAACAACAGATCAGTAGCTTCCTACCTCAGTATATTTGTTATTTACCTATTATCTAATGCTACATTCAGCTTGATAGATTTATTAAAATGTTTTTTCAAAGAGCAGTTTCATGGCAGTTTTGGTATTCTGGAGTGGAAATTGTCTATCTCCCCTTCATCCTTATTATGACAATTAATTTCCGCCTTTTTCTCAGATATGCTTATTTTCATTTCCAGCAGTTATCCCGTCTCCATCCTCGTGCTCCATGTTATCATCCTTACTGAAAACTGAGTTAATGTATTCCCTTTAGTCCAGGAGCAATATCTTGATCAGCTCCAATCTCATTCTTGTTGTCAAAGCATGAGCACACCATTTTATCTTATGACGAAAATATCGCTTTTATCAGCTTTAATTTCCCTCCTAAAATGTAATTGTGCTTGTCCTTTGACAATTATTGCTTAAGTCTGACAGTCACTTACCTTTAAGCTACAGCTTACTGAGACATACATCTTTCTCTGTGGGCTGCTTGTAATTTCCCTTATATTCTTTTTGAGACAACAACTTTTCCCCTTAGTGGTGCCTTCCCACTGCCTTCTGGAATGCAATAAAAACGTGTTATCAATGCCCAATCTTCATAGCTACGACTTTGTTTTTTCATACTGAAATAGTGCCTCTCCCCTTCCCATAAGGGGCCAATAACTCTGAAATATCGCGCACCTGATGCTGTGCAGACTGTTTTTTCTGGCTGAAATCCTGCACCTTGCTCCCTCCACGAATCCTGCAGGTATTCCACTGTCACAGGCAGTTTATCCTAACACCGAGTCAGCCTTTGCTGCTGCACAGAGGGTAACATTTCGGTTGGAGCTGATGCTCTTTCTAATGGGTTTGTTGCTTGATTAAATTCCCAAGACAAAATAAGTCAGGATGCACAAGATATTTCCCCGTAAGAAGCTCTGGAATAAAGAGAATTTTTTGTGAGCATAATTTAAACTGCACTGAATTTAGGTTTTACTGCAAGTACCTTTAGGTCCTTGATCTCATTTCATAGCTGATCTTCAGTATTTATTCCAGTTTTGTCCGAGTAGGAAACATTGACTAGCACAGTAGGGGAAAAGGTGTTCCGTTTTTTTGTTGGTTTTGGGTTGTTTGGTTTGTTGGGATTTTTTTCCCATTTCTATTTTTAACTTCATGCTTGTGACTTAGGAGCAATTCTGCACCACTAAAGAAAATATTGCCCATACATTTTTAAAACAAATAGCAAAGGAAACTGCCTAAATAAATATCAGATGAGTAAATACAGGAAGATTCTGTGAATTTCTCTAAAGGTCCATCGTGTTGAGCAATGACCCCCTAGGAACTGTCAGCTCTGCTGGTCTCAAATCAAAGTACAACACTGCATCCTCCTTCCACTCCCCTGCCACTTGTCACTGCACTGACAGAGAAACCTGATTTTCAGCTTGCACCTTTCTGAAACGCTTCTCTTCAAGGCACATTGTTAGTGTTTCGTCTCCTATTTAGATTTTTGCCATAATAAATCTTTATAACTTCCGATGCAAGCAGAGAGGCCTTCGCCCAGGAGTTTCCCCGCGGGAAATCAGCTGTAAATAAACAACCAAAGAGGCAGATACAATTACTTGTGTTTCTTAGAGTTTGTAATCTTGTGTTGCGAACCGAACGTCTGAAAGTAAAACTAATTAGACACAGAGTTCAACCTGCCGTTATTATCTTGTCTTTAAAGAGAGGAGAAGACCAACAGAAAGAGAAGTGGGGAATTACACAGCAGAGATTTCTAGGCTGTTGCAAATTTCCGCTTTGAGGGATCAGAATCTCTTTAAGCTTCTGGCCATTATTAATAAAGATCCCCCAACCAGGCAGAACGCCCTCAACATTGGCACCCTCCTGCCGACCTCTCCCAGCTCCAAGTCCCCTGCACCTGTTCAGCCCCCGCCCTCACCGCTCGCTTTCTAATTTCAGCCACAAAAATATTTAGAAATCGTGTTAGACACAGAATTCCAGGGTGCCCTTCTCCTGTTTGTCAGAAACAAATGAAACTGCTGTCTGGTCTTGAATGGAAAATTTAATTGTAAAAGTAAATTTCTAAAATCTTACACGTTTGAAAAGAAGCCTCATAAAATAATGAAGAGTGAGCCTCGGATTAGAGAAATTCTGCAGCAATTTTTATATACGGAAATATCATCCATGTGCAGTCTGTAATAAAAAAAAAAATCCGTGATTTCTTGTTCTTTTTAGCCTTTATAAAATATTTTTTGCATTTAATGGAGCTTTTATTCCTCCAAGAATTGTACAATTAAATGAATAAGTTTTTTCAAAAAATCTATGGAAATACATTTAATCCATGACAGAGATCCCACAAGATTCCAGAATGCTGCATGTGATGCATGTCATTTACAGAACGCAGAACAGAGCATTCCTGAGCGGAGGATTATGGCCCAAAATGATAAAGACTGGAGACAGACATTCTGTTTGGTTACAGAACATCAGAGTTTTTCTCCCTGTGGGGTACATTGCATTTTTATTTCAGCACAGCCTGGGCTGGGTAACTGATGGTTAATGTCCTCTGCTCAGCCAAGTCCATCCCTGAGGATACCACAGCAGGGAAAAGCACGCAAGGAGGATACCACGGCAAAGTCCAAGTTCCCTGCAGCAACACAGGTTGATGCCTTGAATTCTGAGACAAAAAAAAAAAGCAGTGAGATTCCTGCCAGGGCATCAGAGGTTTGCTGTTATGCAGTAAGCAATTAAAAAGTTGCCAAATAGAAAAACCTGTAGGAAGAGAAATGCCCAGAAAACCCACAGGGGCAAAGAGGAATACCCCCTTTCAAATCTTTTTATCTTTGTACAATCTGCTTCACTATTTTCTATATTTTGAGAGTTCTTTTATGCCAACAGTGCTCTTATGAGATTTAATTTTAGAATGACATACTGAGAATCCCATGACCCACCACATAAAATCATTCTCACCATGTATTTGTTACATATATATATATATCTGTGTATTTTTCTATATATTTTCTAATATTCATAATATACATTTATTTATAATTTTTGCATTAATTAGAGAGGAATACTGTTTTCCAGGAGGCTTGCACAAAAGTAACAAACTTTAAAACAGAAGTCCCTCTTCAAAAGGTGTTTGTTTCTTAGGAAAGATATTAAAAAACGGTCTTAGGTGTCTTAGAATCTATAGATGCTTTATTTAGGTGGAAAAACCAGAAGTTACTTGCCCATCATTTACTTTCCCATCGATCTGACAACATCCACAGATGAGGCATGTAGTGGAAAACCCAAGGGCACCACAATAGATGCAAAAATCCTTCTGGATTAGTTCATTTAATGCACATCAGCAGTTTAAGCCAAGCTCACTGACCTTATGCACAGCTAAGTCACATCTACCACCTATAAAGTGAATTTTTCAACCCCTGCTAGAGATCCTGAGCCATAATCTGAACCCAGAGAAGAAAAGCATCAAATAAAAACATTCTAAATCCAGATTTTGGATGTTTGTACAATCACCCCTTCACTTACAAATTCCCTCTTCCCCTCCATTCTACTCTCAAGTGCTGAAGGCGTATTGGATGCCCAGACCTCATGAAATCGGAGGTAAGAACTTCCCCACTATTAGAAGTTCTCTCTCACTTTAAACCCAGCACTTTTAATAACAACTAAACCCCAAAGCGTTATTTTAGTCCGTGAAAGACACCCTGATCACAGCGAGGGGTGGTTTAATGAATCACCGTAGAATGAAGCTGCAGTAACAATCCTGTGTTTTTACAGCTCCATCACCGGTGGCTCTGGCTGGGAATTGTGAGCTGCCGGTGATTTTTGAGAAGGTCTTCAAGGGAAGAGTGCACAAGAATTAAATCTCCAGCTGTCGTTGCCAGCTAAGGGTTTTTAACAGCCCCAGACACTGAAAAGATATCCCTTTAATATGATGTCGCTGTAAAGCCTTCAACAGTTAAGGAGAAGTTTACACTGAAGACTTTTTTCCACCATAGAACTCATGAATAAAACAAGAGTAGAACGACAAACATGTCCAATCAATATTATAATTAACAGGGGTCAATTAGAGAGGCTATGCTTATCAGTTTCAAACATTTTTTTCTATCAAATAAAGACCTTCCCAGTGACAGTGTTTTCAATACCAAACATCTAAATAGAAAAATCCTATAATACAAAGTTTGCCTTGTTTTTAAAAGCTTTTTTTTTTCTTTACAGCTCAGATACTGTAACACCTTTTCTTTAAAATATCATAGATTTTTTTTTAAAAAAAGCATTTTAACAGATTTTTTAACATTTATTTGATTTTATTTTTTGATATGAATATATTTTAATATGAATATTTATAATATGAAAAAACTGTAAAAACTACAATAAAATCCACTGAAAACCCAGAATTAAGCATTTTTATGTAAGGCATTCTAAAAATGCTTGTATATGGTCTATATCAAATCTTATTTCATGAAATCATTTGAAGAATGAACAAGTAACATCCCCCAAATAGAGGCTACGAATACAACTTAGCAGCTAAGCTTGAAACCACTAAACCCCTCAGTATTACGTTCTTATTTCAACATTTGAGTTCTCTACTGTTTCTTCATTTCTTGAGAGCGTTATCACCTCAAAGAATATTATGAAAATGGGGGAATCCAGTTTAGACACATTTACCTTGGAGTTAAATTGTCATAACATTCAGGGTGGGTTTTTTTTATTTCACTGACTTAAAAAAATGCAAGGCCAATGAAACAGGAGAAATGCAATGGTGCAGCCCATAAACAAGCACCAGTTTCTTCTTTAAGTCTGGAGGATATTTCCAGGAGCAGAGAATTATTTTCAGGTTTTACTTCCTACCGTGTATTTGCACCGTTCTGCCAACTAGAACCACATGAACAGATTTTCAGCACACACCAACTGTTCCAGCTCCACCGACAGCACAACTGTTCATGGGGGCACCCAAGGCTCCTAAAATGGAAAAAACACTGAATTTCGTTGCCTGTCTCCCGCAGCCTGACCTTCAGTTAGTGTGCAGAGGTGCCAGAATCATATAATACACAATACCACGTGCTGCTTTCTCTCTTAATTTGTAATTTAGTTACACTTTTAAAAGCTGATAAAGCTTTTGATATAGTTATTCCACTCTTATTGCCTCTCAAATTCAAGATCTACTTCCCTTTTAGACTCTTCTGGTCTTTTCATCCAGTTCCAGTGTCTACTTCCACATTTTAGCAGGATGATTGTTTTCCAAGGACCTCAACTAAAGACATTTACTGCTCATATTCGGATGACTAATTCATTAATATTCCTACGTCCTTCACAGAAAGTTGTTTTTATGCTCTAATCATCTTTCCAGAGGCCAGAAACATAAACCAGGTCATTATGAGTTAATTCAAACAAATGTCCAACGACTTTCTAATTTTCATTTCACACTTGACAGCTTACTGTCTGTTTTTGGCAACAGTTCTACTGAAATACTCTTATTGCATATTTTGGGAAGTTTTTTTCAGCTTTCTGAAGCCATGCCTAATCCAGAGGGCTGCAGCATGAACACATGCCTTCATTTCACACGAAAAATGCCTGGGAGTTGGAATTGTCTTCCATTTAAAGATCTCTGCCCTGAAGCTCCTCTAGGATTTACACTGAATAAGGGCAGGACAGAAAAATGTCAATAAACATTTAGGCTTAAATTTCATTTGAAGTATGCTGTCAGTTGTGTTTGTTGATAATGTTGTGCTAAGGAGCAACACCATCATGAAAAAAAAAATGAATGTATTTACATAGAAAGCATAGACCACATAAGGATTTTCAGCCTCCAAGTTTTGGTACCTACTAAAAAAAACTGATCTTGCGATTGGTCTTGGTCTTTTGGAATTAGGACCTGAGGATCTACCACTGGAGTATTTTATTTTATTTTATTTTATTTTATTTCTGTTAAGTCAGGCAGTAAAACCTCCCTTCCTAAAAGGATCTTAGTGGTTAATGACTGCTATACTCCTCAAACAAACGTGTGTTATTCCATTTGAAAGAACAGAATTTTATTTTGGTGGTGTTGCTCCTCTAGAATCCTCATATTTAAAGTATATCTAATGAGCTCTTTCTTGATTTTGGTTTGCTAAATTATGATAGACAGAGGAATTTACAGTTTTGAGGTATACTTTGAACTTTACCTCCAGATTTATGATCCTTTGCTTGTTTGTGAGTTGTTTTTGTTTGTTTGTTTGTTTTTAATTCTCTCTCCTAATCTCACCACAGGCTGGAGAGATGCAAAGGGTCATTTCCCGGAGCTGGGCAAATCTGATATTTTCATCTTCTGCTTTCTCCTAGGTTGTCGCAGCAACATGCTACGCTGCCACATTTTAAATAGTGAGATAAACTAGGAAAATCAAGGAAGTGTGTACTCCAGCTTTGTTGTTTTCCACCAAAAGTGAACAAAATTCTGTGAACAACCCTTGATGGACGGAGACACGAACAGTTTGCCAAGTCATACCCAAATCCTCATGAATAAGATTCAGTGTACCTACTAAATTCTCCAAACTAGGAGGTTTGAACGAGGTACTCACAGTCCCCCTTGGCCATGGATAGAACTAGTGCTCTCAGATTGAGAATTTAAAACCCAATATTGTTTTGAACGTTTAGACAACTTCTGCTAATCTAAAGATTGCAGTCCTCTGAGAGCTGCAGAGAAATTTAGTAGTTATGTCAAATATAACTCATTTCACTCCTTTATATATCCCTTATTTTATAACATTCCTACCCCAGTCGCTTCTAAAACGAAGGAACATAATTTGTTTTCATTAATTCTATCCTTACACTCCTAGGTAAACCTTTAATTAATCAGTGATGCCTGGCATTGTGTTTGGTTTCAGACTCACCCAGTTAGGAATGGTGGTTTGGATCTGAGGCTCCTTGGGGATTTTATTTTCCCTGGACACAAGGCGCAATTCTGTTGTCTCTAGAAATCATCATGTTATCTCAACAAGCCAAACTCCGGATTTATTACATAATGATACCCCAGTAGGCTGTTCACACAAATTTAATTACTGCTTACAAGCATAACATGAATCAGTGTATTGGTTTATTATTATTCTGTTGTCTGTCTTTTTTCCTGTTTAAGCAAACATTGCGTCGTTAAACTTTGTACTGATACTCTTGTGGGATAAAGTTACACTTAGGCTCTGCATAATTATTTCACTATCAGCTTTACATTCTGTGGTTTTTTCCATTTTTATTTGTTTCTTATAGTCTTTTATAGTCCTTACTTTCTAGATGGATGTATTCCAACCACTGCCATGTTTCTGTGGAAATAAAGGGGTTTCAGTCTTTTCACATTTTTAAATCTTTCCTCTATTCTCTATAATCCTTTTTTTCTCATGTTGTTTGAAATCTCTGAAATAAGATTTCATTATTAATTAATAATTTAGTTTCAACATTATTCTGAAAAACACTCTGACAGGAATGGCTTCATTGATTCATACAAACTTCTTGCAATATACCCTCAAGGGCAGATATATAAATGAGCGATACTATCATGAAGGTTATTTGATATAAAAGTTTGGACACAACTATTGCTAGTATTATGTATTAATGCTCTATTATTCAGATTTAGATTCAAGATCAGAAGCAGAAGAATTGAAAGCTCACTTGAAAAGACTTGAAGATGTAAGTATGCAGCTGTCAAAAGAAATACTCCCAGTTCTGTTTATCATCCAATTCTGTCCTCCCCCTCTCATCCAATCGTTATAAAATGAAGGATCCAGGCTTCAGTGGCGAATTAACTCTATAAGTGGAATTCTAATGAAAACCCATGGAATAACAGCAGATTATGCTCTGGGCTTTCTTCTCTCTACAAAGTGTAATGCTTTAGTTTGTTCTAAAGTTTGTTTCTGATCAATGATGGCATATTCAAAGGCTAGGGTACAAATCAAGGTCACAACATCAACAGCCCATGTTTTAAACCTGAACATACTGTAAGGAAATAAATTCCAAAACCCCTCTTTTCTCCCTTGCTAGTTTACATAATCCATCCATTTGCATTGTGCAAGGCTTTACAGAAATATTGTTCTCAGTAAAAGAGTTTGAATGAAGAGAGAGGTGGGGGTTTTTTGCAAATAAGAAATTATACAAGATATGAGAATCAGAGAAAATAGCTTTCTAAGCGGCAGAGAACAAATGTGATCACCCATTATGATTTACTTTCTATCCTCATATTTGCTTTACTATTTTTTTATTTTGATCAACTACCATATTAGACATCTTTCTTGAAATT
The DNA here is from genome assembly GCA_013396775.1 of Cephalopterus ornatus. Classification (NCBI taxonomy): domain Eukaryota; kingdom Metazoa; phylum Chordata; class Aves; order Passeriformes; family Cotingidae; genus Cephalopterus; species Cephalopterus ornatus. The sequence continues at coordinate 781,022 of VZRE01000819.1, forward strand.
TAAGCTTTCTCACGAAATTTCTGATTTTTACATAAAGCAGCTATTTCTAGTTTCTCTACAGCATTCATATTTCATTTCAAACCTAGCTCAGAGCTTCCAAGTATATATTCCTAATTTCAGGGGGATGCATAAAGCCATTTATATCCTAGAACCCACTCTGCTTTAATTTAGATATTCTTTTGCCTGTGTATTATATCCAGAAATGATGTTCAGGAAAAAAAATGAAACGGCCATAAAAGAACAATGTACTTTAGAAGCAGTGGGAACCAAGTGACACAAAAATAAATCAATGATTTACACTTCTAAGATACAGACACTGAGCTTTATGGTCAATAAAGCTCTATAACTTCATGTCTTAGAAAACTATTCTGTTAAATTAAGGAAACATGTCATAGTGAATATTTCTTCTGGATGTGACTAATGAAGAGCAAGTTGCTCTGCTGGGTAAAAGGTTCTGTTTTCTGCTACCTCGTGATAACTGCATGCTGCCTTCTTTAAATAAAAGGTTGGAGTTTGGGTTCCATGAATCTTCCCTGTGATTGAAAAGGCTGCAGCACAACAGCGGGCATTTAGGCCTCAAAATATCAAGATTCCCATCAAGGAGATTTCAAACAAATAGTGCATTTATGTGTAAACAGTCTTGAAATAATTTAGTGTAAAAAGAAGCCTTATTTATTGTGAGTTCTTTTCATTATAAAACCTTTAGACTTTCTTAATGCCTCTGGAATGCAAAATCTCCCTGCCCCTTGTGAAATCTTCTGAGGATAAGTAACTTTCAGGAAATTTCTATGCTCATTTTCTTCCAGGTTGAGGAAGCAGATGGCTTAGATCTCCTTCCTTATAAAAGTCTCAGTTCTTCGTTGCTTGTTACTCATTAGGTTTAGTACAGCAAAACTGGTACCATTAACTAGTACTGAAATGAGGAATGGCCCCAGACAATGCAGCTCGTGGAAGGATTTTTACTGTTGTGCTGCTAAAAAATTCATTTGGCTCTTCATTAATTAAAGACAGCACGTATCTTTTTTTTTTTAAACTACCATGACAGTAAAATAAAATGCTGTTCGGGACAAATAACAGCATAATACTGAATTTTTAAAGTACCTCTTGAGAGAGTACTGTAGTAGGGAATGTAAACTGTGATGGAACTTCCATATGGTGAGCTGGTGGTGCCAGCATTAACTGAATCCTCCAAGCCAGTATTTTGCTTTGAAACAATAGGGGGGAAAAAAAAAAAAAAAAGAAAAGCTGCTTGAATGGAGAACAAACAAAAAAAAAAAGCCAACACCAATTCATGGCAGAACGGATCTCAGTATAAGTTATCTATATTGATATCAAACCTCCTTTTCTGAGGAGTCTACCTTTGTAAGTGTTTTCTGTCCCGGGTGTGAGGTATGTACGGATGCTGTCAGGCGGTCAAGGATTACAATACTGTAGTCTCCAGTGCTTTTGCTTTGCTTCCAGCATTTGCTGCTCCATCGCTTCCCCTTCCCCAGCTGACAAAACTGCGCCTCAGCAGCTCTTCTGCAGAGGACTCCCCTGGGCCCTGACCCTGGCGTTTCCCTCCCTCTGCTGTGGGCATGTTCTGCAAGGTCAGAAGCAGAGACATATTCAGGCTCTATCTTGCAATCTCACGATTTCCAGATCTATAGAAAAGCATCAATTATATCCGTGCATATTACAGAAAGCACTGATGTCCTGGAATGGATTGTGTGCTCCGCAGCAACATTTATGTCCCACCACAGCAATAAATTTCTGTGCTACGTGCCCTCTGCAAACATCTGGCTGCAAAACCGGAGAGCCAGTCATTACCCATTAAGCCTAACCGAGCAGAACAAGGTCCCTCTGAGCTTTTGTGGCCATGCAAGACTTTTAGATGATTCTGTGAAGGCCTGACCTTGCTGTCCCATTGAGTTATACAGAAGAATTTCACTGACTCCGGTGGAGTTTAATCCAGCTCTGGATAAAATCGTCAATTTGTTTATTTGAAAGTGCATCTGTTCTATGGACTGTCCCTGAATATATCTGTCACCGTAAACACTGAACCAAGAAATATTTGTAGTATTTCTCAAGCCTCAAAGTGAACAACTGGATTTAATTTTCCTCATGGCAGAGTAGAAGATACTAGAACACTTTCAGCATTTTGAAGAGAAGGGCAGTACAGTTCCGCTAGCTTAAGAGAGAACTCCCTCCAGAACCAATGCTTGCTTCAGATAACGTCAAGAAAAAAATCAGTTGCTGTTTCTAATTTTCTCCAAATCAAAAGACTGTGAAGGACAACAATTCCAAGTCTTTTAAAAATAAAAATTACTCTTTTGATATCTTTCACCTGTCTGATATATATTAAGAATCCTATACCATGAAAAACTTAAGATACACATTACAGGACTTACACACATGCATTATAAGTAAGTCTGTTTTACAGGGACAGCAAAGACAATGTTATCTGCTCCAGAAAGCAAGAAATTGGATAAAAGCCTATTAGGACACACATTCAACATACAACAGACACTAAGAAACAGCTCACAGATTCATACGTTTTAGTCAACCAGAGAGATGTTGGATATTCAATACTAGAGACTCCATTCATACAATTTTTATTGGCTTTGCATGCGTATCAATGTGTGGAAAAATATACCAAAACCAGAAATATTTCTCTTTAAAATAATCATTTCTGGAGGAGAGAGGAAGACTGAGGCTTCTTGAATAATAAAAAATAAATAACAAATAAATAATAATAAAAGAAACCTTTCAAAAATTTTCTGATCTGTTTTCCATAACTTAAAGATAATGAATTAAGGTTCAGTTTGGATATCCATTGCCAAGTTTCAGGAGTCCACTAAACTGGAATGTTAAGTGTCTTGAGAAAAACCAGTCCAATGACATTTGTGTTTCAACATGAGTCTGAGACAGAAAATAGACAGATTTAGGCTATTTAACTGAATATTTTAGGATTTTAAAGGAGTGTTGGTTTGGTACCAGGGGATCCTATATTACAGGAAGTGTTTCATGCATCTGTATTTGTTCCAAAATTTTTTCTGTACACTACATCCATTTTGTTAATGCATAATCAGCCCTGGGAGTGCCTAGAGACCCTGGAAATGGAATCAATTCCATTTTATTCAGAGGAAGTAAATAAGTAGAGATAAACGTTTAGAAAACCTACTGTTGTGGGTAGGTTCAAGAGAAGTAGAAATGTCCTAAATATAAGAAGGTTTTTACCAACTTGCAAGCTTGTGTCCTTAACAAATATAGGCCTTTTCATTCTCATAAGCCGCGACCATTAGGACAAAATTGTTTTTAAACTCCAGATTTCTTTCCTGTTCTTGATGTGGGCATTCCCCTCCAAAGAGTCAGTTCAAGGATATTTACTGTTTCATGGTCTCGGAGGTCCACAACAGATGAACATACACAGCCCCAGGGCAGACACTTCCAATGCCATGGTGCCAAAGGGTTGGGGTAAGCAGTAATTTTCAAACTGTGACTCAAACCCCTTTGGGGAATAGAGAAGAACCCAAGCAGCATTACAAAGGAAACAAATGTAAATAAAAAGCAGAAACAATTGGAAGTGGTGACTCGGCTCCCTGGAGTAGGGCAAGGCATTGCAGAGAGAAGAGGGGTGCAGCCTCTCAGTGTTGGATATCTCCCTGAGGAGGGAGCTGCTTACTTCATTTACCTGCTGATGAGTTTTGAGGGTGTTTTCTAGGTCAGGGGACTATTGTGGCAGCCAGAAGTTGCACCTGGTTGCGATTCTGCTGTGCTGAAAACAGTGGTGTCATGACTGTAAATGCTGCAGGGGCACAGATAAACCAAGATCTGGGCATTTGGAAATTGTGTGAAATCCTAATGTAAAGGAAACTAGTGGTGTGGCCAGTGTGGTGGTACCAAAGACAGTAACTGCTTTGCTTTTCATGGATATAAAAGAGGGCAGAGGCTCAGTCTTATCCTCAAAGCCCTCCTTGACTGTCACAGCCCCTTTACTGTCCACGATTTCATGGCCACAGAACTTCCCTGCTTGGTCTTGTGGGCTCTCTATCAACTAAGGAGAAAAGCTGAGCTTTGAGGTAATCAAATTCAGCATTTTTACCAGAGTTGGGCAGTGTTTGGGGGTCTGTTTGGTCAAATGAGCTCAGAACACAAGGAATAAGTCAGCCAGAATGAAAGCAGAAAATTAGGTGTAGGAGAGAAATAATCCTGGAGGGAGATAAGGAGGAAAGGAACTGATGAAGTTGGAAGTAGAAATTATGCTTTTTACCCATATCTGATAAATTGTTTTCTTTTCAGGATTCATAACTCGCATGGGCTTTGAGAGAACGACAAATAGAGTCAACGCTTGGAAACCAAAACTGAAAACAGATTTCTGTGAACTCCCTAACCGGAAACTCTTGGGTATAGGACCCCTGTAATCTGAACACACTTACAGAAGCTTATTTCTTGTAGGAAAATAAGCTGCAATTCATAATCTTTTCCAAATGCTTTAAACAGTCAGCAAATTTCCCAAAGTGCATATTCATTTTACAAAAATCAGAAAACTACGGAGTGAAATAAATCAGGTATCTATCTTCTTACATTTTATGCTTTCTGCCACTGAGAATAATGGGCTCCAGTTATTAGGATTGTTTTTCTTTGCAGTGTTGAGGAAAACATCTGTGTATGGAGTAAGTGACGAATACACTCTGATGGTAGAATGCTCCACATTCTCACTGAAGTTGTAGAAATAATAAGATTTCCAAAACTGACTCTGGAACAAGCTAATCAACAGTTTTGTGTTAAGAATGATTTCCGTGACCTGTTTTTCACTGAATGTGTGCATGCACTCAGATATACACACGAGCACTTAAGCCTCTGATGCATATTTATTTTTAATTACTTTGATACAGCTCTGAATATTACAGAGCTAGGTAAGAAATTGCAAATACTTGCCAAATCCCAGTGATTTAATCAGGAAGGAAGTTCAGTCTCTGGATCAAGTGTAAGACTATAAACACAGCATCTTCTTGATTTTAATAAAGAGAAATAAATAAGCTCCTACTCAATTTGTGTGCGAGCTTATATTACTTATATTAATTACTTATATTACTTATATTACTTATATTACTTGTATTACTTATTTATATTACTTTTCTCTAAACTATACCTCATTTTTGAACATGAAAGTTTTTGGCCTAATGTTACTTTTTTTAAGTTTAAATTAAATCCCTTCAGCTTTTTGGGAATAGATAGAAAATAGACAAAATACTTTAAAAGACGTTCTTTCATTTTTATCCATTGATAGCAAAACATTATGAAAAAAAAAACCAAGGGAAACTCAAATTTTTGCCAATGGCAAACTCAGCATTGCAAAACAAGGGCAGAAAAGTGGAGAAAACCACCAGGAGCTGTACATTTGTGATTAATACTGAAATATCAAATCAAATTTCTACCTTTTTCTACTAAATTCATAGTGTCACTCTAGAATCAAACTCTATATCTGGTTTTTCTGCAGTCAGTGGCTAAACACCAAAACAAGGCTGAAAGCAATTTAAAAAGTAAAGTTCCTTTGTCTTGTAAAATGCAAAGTTCAGTTCTCATGATTCAAACGGCTACAGACTTGTGCTTTTTGCAGGCCAGGAACAGATGTAAAAGATTCTATTAATCTAACTCTATTAATCATAAGTTCTAAAGAAATGAAAAACCTGTGCTTGAATATTCTACTGCTCTTTCCTGCATTTATTCTTTTTGACAATTGTTTTTCTCGAGAAGCCATTTATACAGCTCTAATTACTCACAGTTCCTTTTATAAAGTGAGTCTGAGGCTCCGAAATGGCCACGGCTTTTTATCATTTCACGATACCCATCACACTGTTCCACGAGAGATTGGGCAAAAAGATAAAAAGCCAGAAAGTCAGAAGCTGAACGTTCTTGACGCTGAAATACATAAAACAATTGGAGGGCTGCTGCAAATAGTACCTAAATACTCCCAAGAAAGCTCTGAAAACTGTTTATTTTCCTCCCAGTCAGATCAATCCTCTTGACTCAGAGGACCCACCTGCAAGGTGACCAGTTTCCTCACCAATTCATCAGTGAGAACATATTCAAGTGAACAAGAGACTCCACGAATCATTACACTGCCATCCGAACATGATAATTGTGACTGAGGAAAGCTTTTGCTTGCACTAATTGGGGCAGGGAAGGAATTCAGCCCCAGAGAGCTGCCTGCAAATCCCTCCGCAGTGCAGAAAATCGTCAGGAACCCTACAGCAACATTTCCATAGGGCGAAGCAGTTTCCTCAAGAGCTTGAAATCCTCTCACTGTCCCCTCACTGACATTTATTAAAATAAGCTGCAATGTCGTCTCTTGTCTTAAAAATTATTTATTATCAGTCCAAGGCTCTGCCAAATGCCTTCAGGCTATCTTTAGCCTACTTTTTAAAGCAATTTCTAAAGTAATATATACGGGAGAAATGTTCCTAAGATATCAACGCATAAAGAAAGCAAACAGCACCTTCTTGATTCCAGCTCAGCACTGAAGCAGAACTCTTAGACCTTTGTGCTCATCAGGCTCGCCAGAGGCCAGGAAATGTTGGTTTGAACACCACCAGCAGGTATAGGAGCCAGGTCTCCTCTGCTCTGGAACAGTGCTTTAATCCCAAATGTTCCTCCAACAGCATCTTCTTTGACAGCCAAGAGGTCAAAAACATTTTCTTCGGGAGAAAAGAGATAAGCCTTCAGGTAAGAGAATCTTGCAAGAGGTGGAGGCTATTTTCTTGACACTGGAGAGGAGCTGAAATCTCAGAGGGGCCCTGACTTTCCAACTCCTCTGTATCCTTGCACAGATAGATCTAAGGAGCCTTCTGGCCCCTTGAGACCCCATCCTGAGGTGCTATTCCCTCCACTGGACACTGTTGCTACAAACAGGCTGAACATGCTTTGTTAGGGAGGCTTGTTCCTCATCCTATTTCAGAAAGGTCATTTTTGTACACTGAAAAATTATCGTTATGTAATTTAGATGCATTAACTCTTGGCTGTAACTTCAATGTCTCTGAAATGGAATGGCTAATATGCTGCATCTGAAGGGACTATTAACTCAGATTAAAGAGGGAACTTGGCAGGTACAGCACATACACAAGATGAATTTTTATTTTGAAGCTAAGAGCAACAGTGAAAATTCTCATTTGCCCAAAGGTGATCCTGTCAGATGACATAATGTCAGATAGCATTAAATAACAATTGAATATCATCTGACACTATTTTGCCACACTTGCATAGCAGCAACTGAAATGATAGAAACAGAGTCATCACCTAAATAGGAACATACTGAAGTTACCCGAGAGTGTGAGCAGGTGTCCTTTTGTTCCTGTAGACTAATCTACGTAGAATTATCAACTTATGATGGCATACTGCTGCTGAATAGATCCCCCTACATCTGCCATGCCCATCAATCCCAAATCATTCTCAGTTTTGGGAACCAGCTTGAGAATTAAGAAAAAAAACAAAAATAATGAATACTTCAAATATTTCTGAGCCTTGTTTAGAATCATAGAATCAGCCGGGTTGGAAAGGACCTCTGAGATCATCAAGTCCAACCCTTGATCCACTACCACCACGCTTCCCAGACCATGGCACTGATGCCACATCCAGTGTCATCTTAAACACCTCCAGGGACGAAGAATCCACCCCCTCCCTGGGCAGCCCATTCCAATGGCTGATTACTCTCTCTCTAAAAAATTACTTCCTAATATCCAACCTAAACCTCCCCCGGCACAGCTCAAGACCAAGCCCTCTTGTCTTACTGAGAGCTGCCTGGGAGAAGAGACCAACCCCCACCTGGCTACAGCCTCCTGTCAGGGAGCTGGAGAGAGTGATGAGGTCTCCCCTGAGCCTCCTCTTCTCCAGGCTGAACAACCCCAGCTCCCTCAGCCTCTCCTCACAGGACTTGTGCTCGAGTCCCTTCACCAGCCTTCTTTCCTCTAACAGGCCAGCTGACAAGTTAGGCTGAATTTACTAATGGTTTCTACTTTACACATCTAAAATAGCTAGGAATATACTTCACATCCCATTCTCCCCAGCACTCTTTTTAACCTATTTTGAAACAGAGCAATCCAAGCATCGTATAGCAGTTGTAGCTGAATATTCAAAGTCTTGAACAGAGTGGGAAGAACAAAAAAATAAGTCTTGGTTCATGGTCAAAATCCAGTTTTCCACCTACACTCAATTTTCTTTCCATTTCAACCTTTATGTGAATAGAAAGAGGGCTCATTTTAAAACATTTAAAGAGAGAGACACGAACCTCTTGACTTTTTTTCCTGGATTGAACTTTGATAAGCCTATTATGTATTGTCAAGCTAAAAGCCAAACCACAATTCCAATATACCTTCTAAAGCTACAGATAAATGTGCTTCAATTTAAATCTTTAGGTTAAGGTGCCTTTAGAGATAGTATTTAAGCTTTTGTCCACTCCCTGCTACCCCTACTCCTCAGAAAAAGCATAAAACACAGATCAAAGAAGAACTGATTTGTAAATTTGCTTTAGTAAAAATCAATCTGTTTTTCAAGAGAAAAACAAAAGTGTGTATAAATTCTACTACAAGACATCTGTCAGGGAAGGGGAAGTTCTTCTCTACCCCAGGATGAGATAGCAATGAGATTAAATTTAGAAATGTAGGGCCATGTTTCACAGTAAATATTGCAGAGGAAAAACAAAATTTGAAATGTTACAAAAATGAGATACCTGAATTACCAAAAAAACCCCAGGAAAACCAAAATGACCAGAAACACCAGAAACAAGTACGTTCACCAGACTTCTGTCAATATGGCCAGTGCTGAAAATAGAAACATTATTTTGATTTGATTTCTTAATTTCAAAATATTTTGGTATTAATTTTACTTGAATTTAATGCACTGGTAAAGAAGATATTGAAGATTTGGCTTTCTTCTTTGTGCTGTGACCACAGTTTTGATTCAAGCGGATTTATCATGAGCTGTTGGGGAATTCAGAGCAAACCCTTCCAGCTGGCACAGCAGGATGTGGTGCCAAGGTAAACGTGCCAGGCTTCAGAAATGGAAATCGGACTCCGAGTTTGTTCAGTTCCATTGAGAAAACCGGGTAAAACAAGTCTGGTTAGTCCAGACAGACTGTAGATTTTATCCCACTTGAAGAACTTCCACTTCCTGCTGCTACAGTTCCTTGAGAAGACTCCCTGTTCATAGCTGTGGTTGCTAAACCTTGAGTTCCACGAAAAAAAACCCACACCCAACTGTAATCCATCCCATAAAGGAGAAGGCAAATCATCTACTACTTTCAAGTAGCTATAAAATGGTGTGTGTTAGCAACTCAGAAAGCCATTAAATAAACTTGTTGCCGGGCTTGAATTCCTCAAGGTCCCATTTAAAAGAAATTAGGAGCCTTTTATATGCAGAAAACTCCAAAGTGCATGCTAAAATAATGTCTCAAAAATTATATCAATTTAGAAGCAGTTGGTTGAGTGGAACAGCTTTGCCAGCAATGCGTTTATGAATGTATCGGTTGTTATTAGGAAATACTGGAGCTATTACGAAAGTATACAAATGCATTAATAAATCGTAGCAATTACACAGTATTTTACATCTCTACAATGCTGTGCAGAAGTGCAGCACACAAATATATTTCATCATTAGCCTTTTATTGGTTAGTTAGATGTTTTCCTCCCACTGTTGTGGCAAGCCTCACAACTGACCGGTCCCTTGGACTCCTCCACCTTTTTCCAGCTGTTCCTCACATTAAGCCACTCTCTCATTAAATGACATCTTGCTTGTTGCCTCAGCCTACAAACTCAGCCCACCTGCTGCAACTGAATCTCCCACAAAAATTCTCAGGGTAAAGTTTCTGGGAATTCTTTGCCTTTATCAGAAAATACCGATTCACTGAATCAAGTCATTTTCAGAGCATATAAGTTAAATGGGAGAGATATTTTCAGGCTACAATAGAATTTTCTTTTGGAAATAGGAAACTTCAAAATCTTAAATATTATGAACCAGTTTCAGGTTGCAAACTATTAAACTTCCTTAGAAGAAATAAAAAAACCCCAAAACATCTTGTGCTAATGCCTAGACTGAGTTCCTTCAAAATTTCCTGAAGACTAAATCTTTGTTTCTGTGACGTAAAAAGACCAGCTTTTTTACTTCGTTTTCTGAAGTATTCCTTTAACATAAAAGATCAAAAGAAGGATGAGTAGGTTTCTGTTGTCAAGAAAGAAAAATTACGTTGTTTGGCCTTTATTTAGAATAGACAATCTCTCGGACAGATGGATACTAGAGGTTACACTCACTCAAGTAATACTTGGTTCTGTGTACAGGATTTTCCTAGGAGTCCCTAAGCAAGCAGTAATCCAACAAACACATATTGCTGAAATATTTCTCATTTCAAATGGCTTTTGCAGAGTTGTCAGAGAGTCATAGCTCCACAGAACCACATTCTGGAAAAGATAAGCCTTGTCTTGTCCACGTCCTTTAACCCCTTATGGAAAGCAACACTTGTTTTGAAACTATTTTGCACGAAAAACCATTGCATGGTTACAAGAACCCTTGGTTTCAACTGCGTGAGACGTTTGGATTAGACTACATAGGGAATTGCTCTATGCCAGCAAGGAATACACAGTATAAACCTGGAGGAAAGCTCACTGAATTTCTAAACCAGGCTTGAGACAGAATAGGGTCAGTGCATAGACCTCTGACAAAATGAATTTGGCTGAGAATGTAGGAAATCTCCCAAGGGATCAGCATAAATAAATCTAACCAAATAAGCCATTATCTTCACAATTCTTGTGGTTTTTTCCAATAAAAATTCTTGGCAACCAAAAGAATACAAATCCAAACAGAATCACTTATGAACAGCTGTGACATATCTCTCTACCTAGAATAGAAGTTGAAATAGAAATCCTCTTCAGTATATAGAACGACCAATATGAGATGAAATGCTGACAACAGACGTTTTCAAACTCAATGGAAAAAAACATACATATTCTATAAGTCTCACTGCCATTTAAGTAGTTTCTCTGTGCCCTCTGCATTTATAACTGTGACTGTGGAAGTAGCTCCAAATTTGACAACTAGCTGACTTGGAATCAAAGGATAAAAATGTCTCATTTTACATCAGAACTTCTTTGTGTACAGCCTAGCCAGGCCAATCAACATGTGAAATGGAAAATAAACCTAAACAAACTAAAACACTAAGATAACCATAACTATATACCACCCCCATCATCCTTTTTTTTTTCTCCCAGAAAAATCTGGAAGGTACTGAAATATAGACCAAGGCTTGAATTTGATACAGTTTTCATCACAATTGTGAATTCATTCTGTTACATGCAACAGCAAGATTCCTGGTAAGCATAATGGGATCGTTTCAAGGAACCTGAAAAAATAGGATCCCGTATCCCACCTTTTTGTGAATTGCCCACATGTAAACCTAGATCAGATTCTCGGAAGGAGGCCTACCTAGAACAACCTTTTTTGAATCTGTAGGACTGAATACTTCTCAGGGATGCAGAACTCCTGCAAAACCTCTCCTGGGATTCCTGTCATAAGCTGTAGACGCTGTAGTTCTCTCACCTTATTTTGTTATATCTGTTTGATCAGTCGATGACCCAAATGTTACAAAACTTCCTGTCGTATACTGCTAACAGCTTTTGATATCCAGAAAAATAACTTTGCAGAGCTACAATAGCACCCAAATTTTTTAAATGGTGGTAGATGTTGTCCCCTTAAGCCAGTAAAACCTTCTGGGTAAGACCCTTTGCCTTCCCCCTCTCTGACCCAACAGCAAACTCTTGCATTACTCCACTGATTTGCCAGTTCAAATATGAGGAAAACAAACCAACTCCCTGCAATTAGTAAATGCTGATATCATCAAACCCATCATCCTTTTATCACATGGAAAAGTGCACTGAATAAGCCTTGTGCCATTATTACAAAGTGCCCAAGTTCTTAATTGTCATATAACAAATTTCCTGTCCTACTTCTAGCTAGAAGGTATCTACTACTTATTGCAATTTAAGTGAACTACTCTCCCTGTCTGCTGCTACATCAGTCTTCCAGCTAAATTACGCTTTTTCTTAATTTAAAGAACTCCAGTGATAGCAGGTGCTAGGATAAGGAGGGCTTATTCATCCTGAAGAGACAAGACTGTCTGAGAAATTGCAGAAGATACAAAAAAGGTTAAATGCAATCAACAGAGTGAAATGGTGGGGGAGAACAGGCTGAAAAAGAAGGGAGGATAGAAAACCGGACAAGGACTAGAGGACTGAAAAAGAGACACAGCACTCCTTACATCACTGCTTAGCCTGTGAGAAAGCAACTCTCTGCTTCTATGAAAGACCTGTCCCCCAGGGATTCTCAGTTCCTGAGCAGGGACCTGCCCAGTGCTTTTCTGACACACTCCATGCAGTGTTTCTCTTCCAAGTGCCAGCTGCCCAAGGCTTAATATTTTCACAGTTCCAAGACTCCTCTTAGGTGCAGACACTTGAAGAGAGTTGAAGTGATAAGTCAGTATCAGATCACGAAAACACAGAACCTGCATCTCTAAGGTTTGCTGAGTGCCAGAATATGCCCTTACTGCTCACAGAAAACAGCAGATGCTTTCATCTCCTTCTGCAGTCTACTTGCTTTAGTTTTAGACATATCTACTGACTTTTGGAGTCTGCTTAGGGAGATAATATTGCTGACGAGTTGAATAATAATCTAGATAATTAAATGACAAATATGATGGGAACATGCAAGTGTGAGTTGATATGGCTCACTCTGGATTTCTCTGATTTTAGAATGAATGCCATAAGCTGAATAAATCATTTATATCAGCACTATTCCCCACCAGAGACATCAAAACTCATTAATCCTTGTTAAGTAAAAAACCCCCTCCCTGTCAATTCCTCTCTTGTGTTGAAAAGCAAATTCAGCAAAAGTGTTATTGAACATCCATGCACCTGTGCAACAGACTGTAGGAGGAATTCTACTATATATTAGAAAATGCAGTGACCTTTGGGACAGCTGGGGTCAAGAAAAGAAGCATAAATAGAAAAAATATTAAAAAGTCCTTTAGAAGATGATGGATATTTTTTTCCTTTTAATATTATCTTGATAAACGATAGCCTACATACTATTCTTGATTTGTACAACAGCGCTCTCTTAAACTGGAGCACGCACCACATACATGTCCTACCTGATAAACTCTGTGATCAACTGATACTGGCCTCAATCCAGAGATTTTCCGTGGTCTTCCTGAAGCCTGCTCCTTTTCTATTTAACTTAGTCTGAAGCCTTTCAGCTGCCAGCAGCAACTAAGCACGACAGAAAAAGGCAACTGCTAGTGCAAAGTTAAAGCCTTCTGCTCTTCCAGCGCCGCTTGACAGTGCAGCAGAGCGAAGGGGGGGCTTAGGAGAAACAAACTCTTCAGCCCCGTGCTGGAACAGGAAAGTATTGACAGGCCATACAAAACAAGGGGTAGGCTCAGAGTCTCAGAGGACACATTAAACAGGACTATGTGGGAGCTGTGTCAGCGCTCCCACACAAAGCACAGAAGTTCTTACAGCCAAATGGCTTGACTTTGCATTAAGTAAGGCAGAGACGCTCAGAAGACCCGTAGTATTTAACAATGCGAGCAGTGGCTTTCAGAAACTAATAGTGATTTCCTGAGCCAGAATTTCTGATGGTTTTTATGTTATTCCACCGTCTTCTCTGACCTAGAAGCTTTTGGCAATAACAAAGTACAGAATACTCCAAATAACAAGCAGTGTAGAAAAAGGAGTGACAGCGGCTGACGTTTGGATGTGAAGGTGGTTGAACATGAAGACATCAGGAGAATCACATGACTCTTTCATCAGTATCATTTTGCTAAGAGAGAAGTAAAAAGAAGTTTTCTGACAGAAAATTCCATGCAGCCAACAGAAACCTAAATACCAGTGCTTGTTCACCTGGAAGAGCATTTGAGAGACCTGTCAGCTTGACACACAAATGCTTTGGTTATAAATACATCAGGAAATAAGAGAAATTAGAAAAACATGAAAGTGTCAATAGGCTTTACTGTGAAATTATGAGCTTATCTACTGCACTTTCAACTGCTTTGCTCTCCATAACAAAACGGCGTGTGAGGAAAGCTGCCTTAAAGAGCATATCCTTGGGAACAGTGAGCAGCCTTAAACTTCTTACCAACATGTAAATTTTTGTTGGTTTAGATTTTTTCCTTTAATAGAACGTGCTTGCTAGTGTTCACAAAATTCATAATAAATGTTTATAATAACTGTTTTTCTGAGTTTCAACTTCTGATTTTTTTTTTTGCTTCATTTCAATAAAAAGAGTGAATTTTTTTCTATCACAACATAAGAACTGGAAAATACAGAAAAATATATATGGAGAATAAAAAAGGTCATTTGCAATCTGCCATAAGCAACGCCTAATAAAAACTTAAAATTTATATTGTAAAATTCTTTTAAAACATGAGAATGTGTTTAAATGGCTAATGGATGCAGAGGTGAACAACCAAAGCTGTGCTTCTCATGTGAAATGAGGCACTTACCGGAGAGAATTTTTGCAATAGAAAGACAATTACTTTTTTTTATATCCTTCTTGCAGCAATGAGGTTACTCTAACAAACCTGAACACAGAAAACACTTGCTCTATCCTTTTTTCCCTATTGAATTTAATTCGCTACATTCTGGCTTAAGGCAGCTAAAGAAGAAGGAGTTTTCACATACAAGTTTTCAAACAAATTACTTTTTCTGTGAAAGGAAATTTTCATAATGGCAGTAGTAAACACTTTGGCTCATAAAAGCTTTCCAGGCCTCCACCTATCAGTAAAAAGCAGTTGGAATTTTAAAGGCAATTTGACAACTTTTTTTTGGCTTCCATAGTACTTTACAGTGAAGTTCTCCATTATGCATTTGTGCTGTATATATATTTGATATAAAACCAAATCACGTATATATATATATATGTTCCTTCTCCCCTTGAATTTATATCTTTGACAAAAGACGAATGACCTCTTCTTTCTTGCTACATCTTTTATTTTTACTTTTAAAGAAAATACATTAAAATAGCAAGGTTGCATCTATTTTCCTCCCTGTGAGGTAGGAAGTTGCTGGCACTCATATCTGGAAACACAAGGCAAAACGAAAGCTTTGTGATGAAAAAAAACCACAGGGAATGCACATTTCCAGCCAGGCAGATTTTTCAGTGCAATTAATTATTGGGAATAAATACAGAGTTTGAAATACGGTTCATTTCTTTTGAAGTTGATTTCTAGTAAGAAATCAGAAACATAATATGGGTATACTGAACTGAGAGAGAAATGGAGTTTTAGCTCCTTAATATCTTCTTATGCTCCTGAATTTCCATAAATGGTCCAACAGCAACTGCATTGTTCTGATATTTTGTGCAGTCTGTCCCTTAAGGCATTAGTCTGTGGAGTTAAAATGACAGAGGAGTTGCCAAATTCTTGACATTCTTTCAGCTGAGGTTTTGACTTGGGACATGAGGGACATTGGCCAAGTGACAGGAGAAAGCTGGGTATTAACAGCAGGTTTAGAAGAGTTTGCAGGTAAATTAGTACCTGATCCACCAGCCATTTTTTGGGAGAACAGTCCTGTCTGCTCCCAGAAACCCGAGTTTGAGGTTACACTCCTTTATGCTGTCAAATATATCTTTAACCTTTTCTCTGTTGTTTTTTTTACCCTTCTGTGAAGGACACTCTGAAGAATTTAAGGCTTTTGCTGTTGTTGTTTTGTTTTTTTTAAGAAAAGAAATACAGAGGAACACGGCAAGTTATTTCTTAAGCACATCTGACATTAGTTCAAATTGCTGAAAGTGATTGGAGTTTGGGCTTAGAAGCCCAGATCTAAATAGAAGAAGCTGAATTGTGGCTGAAAATCATTATCTGCAAAATATGAAAGGTCTGACCAGCTTGTGCAGCTGGTCGTTACTGACCCTTTTCATTACTCAAGCCCTAAAACATTCAGCAGTGTCCCAGAGTATTTTTCATCTCATCTACAAAAGGAGATTGAAACAAGGAACTACTGTTGACTGCTGTACCATAAAGTACTACATAGAATAAAGCCAACTAGTACTTGCATATTCAGTTAATAGTTCAGATTCCTATGTAAAGTCTTCAGTTTGTTATTTTTAGATCATAAGCCAGCAAGATACACCCATGCATATATATATATACACACTCATATATATAATTAAAAATTGAAAAGTGAGGCTATACTGCCTTTCGGCAGCCTCTAAAAGTGATGAAACTTGACACAACACACTTGAGAGTTATGTCAAAGTTATATTCTGCAATATCACTGTTCTCCTGCAGTCGCACACACGGACACGGAGGGCAAACGGAACCTTTCTATTTATTTATTTATTTAATTTTGCATGAGGTGTTTCTTTTTTCGTATTTGAGATGAGCAATTCAGGAAGAAATCCAGATAGCTGGTGGTCACCACCCAGAGAGTAGGGGACACATGAAGAGCTTGGTGCTATTTATTTTCTCCTCTTACACTTTCAAGCTTTCAGTCAGCACGTAAATGTGCCTCCTACGGGTCAGCCTGTAAATCTGCTCACCAGGGAAGGTGCTTCATTGGGAACGGAAAATCAGCTCCCACCTGAGGTAAACTGTACAAGGCATTCGTGCAGACCACAAGAACACTTTTGCTCAAAGGAGCTCTGTCAAGGTTCAAGGCAAGCAGTATTTTTCGGTACGTCCTTCAAGTCTGATAGACCCTCATCTGCTGGTTTCAGGAGGTAATGAAACTGCCAATGGCCATGACCCCAGGAGCTATGGAAAGGGCATTCATAAGCACTGGGCATCCATGAGTAAGTCTCCTAGTAATTTCCTCATTCCTTTTACCACATGAAACCACTCAGAAGCGGCTTTGACTTTTTTTTTTTTACTTTGATTTCTTTAATCTGTCTTTAATTGTTTTTTAACTGAAAACAAGGGATGTTCTGCTTTTTGTTAGATATCAAAAACCTGAAATACTCTGCTTTATTTAAAGATTTCCCTCTTTAGCCAAAGTGTGTTGCCCAGACAAAGTGCAGATTTTCTTTTTTCCCAAGGATGATAACATTGCAATTTCTTCTGCTTTTCTGAAAGTATGAAAAAGTAAGAGTCAATAAAATTTATTCTATTATGAAAGCCATTGAAAAGACTTAGGAATTGACAGGAGAATTATTTCATGATCTCTGCCTTTTGTTGCCAATTAAAGCAATGGTAACTGCCCTCCTGAAAATCCATAAGTTACTGAGATTAATTTATTAAATCATAAATGTATATATGACAACTTGTTTTCTAGAACAACTTCCTAAAAATTACAAAAAAAACCGCACAGATTTTTAACCTACAATAATTTGCTAATGAGAAATTGTTTTGAGGAGGAAAACACTTGGAAGCCTTCGGGGTATTTTGGGTTTTATGAAGTCGGTGACAATTACAAACATTTTAAAGAAGACACATAACACCACCTTGGCAGCACTGTCTTTAATAACCCAGGATATGGAAACATGGAAGGGCTGCTCTATTTGTGGATTTTAGTAAACTTTTTTGTCAGTTTTGAATGACAGAGAAAGGAAAGTTATTCAAGGGCTCTAACTGGGGACAAAGACCTGTCCTCCAAACATTTGTGCTTATAAATATGCTAATCTTGCTATGTTTTACAGCTTTTCCTTTACAGCTCTTGACGTGCTTTGATGTGCTGTCCATTTAGCTGGTTTAGAAAATATTTTAAAGAGGAACTTAAGAGCAGCAGACAACACTGTCACTGTCTTCAAAAAGGAGCTTTTACTGCTGCAACCACAGTTTAATGACCATGGCAGAGAGAGACAAGTTCAAAGCAGAGGTGGGGAACTTGGGACCCCAGGAACATCTGGTGCCTTTCTCACAGGTTACAGAAGTCAAATTGCTCAGCTCTTTGGAGAATCGTTTCTATTTGCTTCAATGTCCAAAGATAATGCAAGCCACAGAGAATGACAGAAAGGTCAGGGATCCTGATAAATCAAATATTTAGAGCAGTTTACCTCTTTCTACGGTGCCTATCAAAAATTTACCACAGCTCTTGGGCAGAAAATGGCAAGACGTTTTTTCAATTCCAAGGGTCTTTTGGACTAAATACTCCTGCCACCAAATTTATTCCAGCATGAATATTTACAACACCTGGATGTCTGAAAGCCACCAGCCTTAAGAATAAGTGAATAAATCTTGGGAACTTAACAATTATACGGCATGGTGGTTTTTATATTTCTTCAGTGAGAATCAAATCTGATCCAGGGACTTCTGCAGAGAGAGGGATCCTTTTCTTTGAGTCCAGGCAACTTTGGATTAGGCTCTTGATTTAAATTTTAACTTTCTTACTTTTAAATGAGATCCAGTATTTAGAATTTTCCACGCTGTTCAGGAATCACATAACAAGTATGATTCAAATGTATCATAGGAAAAACAGCTCCCTCCCGTCAGAGATACTGGTTAAAAAAAAAGAAAATATTTTCCAAGTTACCCCTCCTATTGCCAAAAACAATGAACTAAAGAAATTGTGTTAACTCAGTCCACCCAAACCCAACCTAGTAGCTTTATCTTTTTTTCTAAGGAAAGAAAGTTATTAACACTTGATGCTTTCTATTTCTCCAACTGGGCTTTCTCTCTTCTCTCACTAAGGCAAGTCAGAGTTGATAAGAAAAGCAGACAACAGCAAGAAAAGCAAGAAGTTCTTCATATTTCCCTCATTTTCAGGTTGGAAAATTTATTATTTTCATACAACCTCCTTCCCCATTTGTGGGCCTCTCCTACAAGAGCAAACATTCAGCTTCAGGCTCTCAAACAGGCCCCAAGAGGAGGACTGTGGATGATTCTCAGACTCGTTCCTTTCTTGCAACAGACAAAAGCCTTTTTATTTTTCTGATCCTTCCTTATGGCAGTACTTGCATAACATTGTATTTCTGTTTCAATGACTCTCAGCTGGCACCAAGAAGCATCCTTCTTTTTCTTGGCCAGTTCCAAAGCTAAATTGATTATTCTCATCAGCCTCTCCAAATTAGCCTGCTCAAGTCTAATTGGTTGATTCTTATGCTTCTAAGCTTTCATCCACAGGGAAATTTCATCTCTGGGAATTCAACTGGCTGAGCCAAGGATTATTCCTCATGAATTTCTGTTTCTGATTTCAAGGCCACCACAGAAATTAGGTCTTTATAGGGAGATTCATCCCTTAAGCACAGACCACTAAATGCCACGTGTTTTCACCACATCCTGGCAACACCAATCCTTTGAGGTGCATAGCATTGTGTAACTAAAATCTGGTTAATGGTCTTGCTCTGATTACAATTCTGGACTGGGACCTGCAGTTGTGAAAGTCTTGTCCAGAGTGAATCCCTTGAAGAATTAAAGATCTTATGCAAAAAAAGTACTTTAACAATTTTCTAAAAGCCTTTAAACTACACTTTCATATACAAGGTTATTATAAGATATGAGCTACAGTATGAAAAGCTTGTGAAATGAACCCTTTCTGACTTCTCTCTTTCTTTTTTTTTTTTTCATTTTCAGTCACCTCTGACTCCAAAGGTTTTAGAAAATTGATCTCATATTTTTTTATTCCCCAAACTGATACCTGGAATTAAAAAAAGATAATTTACCATATTAGAATGAATCTAGATCTAAGTTCTTCTATTTCATAGAAGATTTGCTATGAGCAAAAGCTCATAGAGAAGAAAACCTTCTGTGGCTTTCCTACACAAGGGAGGTTTAGGTTGGATATTGGAAAAATGTTCTTCAGCCAGAGGGTGCTTGGGCACTAGAACAGGCTCCCCAGGGAAATAGCCACAACACCAAGCCCGACAGAGCTCAAGAAACGTTTGAAAAACTCTCTCAGGCACATGGTGGGATTCCTGGGGATGTCCTGGGCAGGGCCAGGAGTTGAACACAATGATCCTTGTGGGTCTTTTCCAACTCAGAATATTCTATGACACGTAGTAAATAAATTTCAAACAAAGTGAAATAAAATTAAACCACCACATTAAACGCTGCCAGATGCTATCTTGCTTTCAAATGCACAGAAGTTGTGAAATAACAACAGTCATTTTTCTCATTGTATTACCACAGATACCACATAAATATCTATCAGTCCTTTGGTGCAGACACGGGAACATGAGCACTCTGTACATGTGGTTCTTTCCACTCTCAAAAACCACATTCCATGCCAGGGCTGGGAGCTTGATGACATGGGAGTCAAGGATTTATTCTCACACGTGCAATAGTTGGCACACAACATGATTAACAAGGTGCAAGGAGCACTGATATAGATCCAGTGGAATATCTACTTTATTTTATGCTTCTACCTATTTCCACAAACCAAAAGGTATTATGTATTTAAGTGATTTTAATTGTTGAAGTATTTTCCTTGTTTTTTTAGAAGTTGAATTAGAATTTAGGTTTCTTTCATTTTTCTTTAGTTTCAGTTCAAAAAAAACTGCATTGCCACTTGGAATTCCTGCAGTAATCCACGAAGATTGTAACAGAAAGGGCAAAATAGGAGTTAAGAGAAATTGGCTTTAACCTTAATTGAATCAATGGCTCGTTCAATGAAACACCACCAGGACACATCCAGCTCAGCTGGAAAAAGGGGTTCACAGAACAGACCTAAACCTGGGGAATTTCTCACTACAGAAAAAGGCTTATAGAAATATACGGTGAACTAGAGAATTTTTTTTCAGGAAAAGCCTGAAATACTGTTTTCAAACTAATCCAGGATTCATTTACATATTTCAAATATGCTGCTGTACAAGAATAGCTACAGATTCTCTTTGTCCTTACTGTGCTCCATGTTGTTATCCTTAAATTTGATCTTGCATTGATCAATGTAAGGCGTGAGAGTGATCAAAGGCATTGGGATGCCTCAAGGACAGACTTTATGGAAATACAGGGAGATAGATTTGAATAAATTTTATTCGTATCACTTTATAGTCTTTATATTTTTTTTAGACAGGAATCTAGATTCACACATCCCTGGCTGTAGGGAGAAGCAAAACCCTGCCACCCAAACTCCTAGTCCTCTACGTGTAAATGGCACTTTGTCACTGAGTTGCAAACCCACAACACTGACTAGTTTCTCTATTTTCTTCTGATTTATTGTGCAGAAATCTTTTGATTTGGATATCTAAGGCGGGAGTATTTTGTCATAAATTTTTCTCCATTTTGTCAGGACAATACATAGTGTTACATTATGTGGGCCCATTCCTGCAAGTGTCCACCAGAGTCCAAATACGTTTATCAAAACTGTTCCAAGCACGGTAACTCCATTCTTATGTTAACCAGAAGCAGACATGTTCAGGATAAGTATATATTTGACTTTCTTTAGGCCGTGATTTTTATCCTTTGAAAATGTATTCACCGTCTTTTCCAAGCATTCACAGCCTGATGTTACAGGGGCATTTTGCCTTCTCATGATGCAATGTGCCAATGTCAGAAGACCACCACTAAAATGACATGAATTTAAATAGTTTGTTACATCCTAAAAGTTACAAATCCTTTCTGTATAACACTATCATACAGCTGTATGGCTGCCAGTTTGTTCTTGTTGCTTTAGGAAGTTAGAGGAAATAAAAAGTAAAACATGGGAAACTAAAGAAGCAGAATGGTACCAAGTAAAATGAGATCGTTACAATGATTGATATTGAAAGGTAATAACCCTTGAAGAATAAACAAACATTTAATAAAGAAAACAAAAGTTTCCATGTTTATAAAGGTTGAAACAATACCACAGGCAAACATAACACAAAATAAGGTTTGACACCACCTCACAAGACTATCCAAAACCTTATTTTGACAGTCCTAGCTATTCACAAAACTTTTAAGAGAGTATAATTTCAGGAGTTTCTCTATCTGTCCCCCTCTCAATATTAAAAAACCCACCTAAATTAATTAAAGAAAAAAATAACTATATAACTAGAAATTAAAATTAAGATCTATTCACAGTTCTCATCTTGACTCTCAAATACGTTTAGCTGCACATGAAAAAAAACATAGATCCAGATTGCCTGGCATGGCAATGGGTATCATAACAAGGTAAATCATCTATAAAGCAAAAGAAAGAAAAAGAGCCAAACATTTACCCCAAAACACACGAAAAAAAGAAAATCTAAATCTCAGCATAGCTGACCCTGCAATGGACAGCAATAGAGGAAACCCCCAGGAATTCCATCCTGCTAAATGACAGCATATTTCACTTGTACATAGGCCTGTACAGGGCACTAGATA
The DNA here is from genome assembly GCA_013396775.1 of Cephalopterus ornatus. Lineage (NCBI taxonomy): Eukaryota > Metazoa > Chordata > Aves > Passeriformes > Cotingidae > Cephalopterus > Cephalopterus ornatus. The sequence goes on from VZRE01000819.1 coordinate 803,259, forward strand.
TTTGCCAGGACAGCAGCAAAGCGTGGGATATAACCATTGATCTTAACTAGAGCAGCAAAGTTCAGAGGAGTGACTATTCCCTGCTCTCTCCACCATTCTCTCTTGCTGAACGTGCACTACCCGTTTTTACGATAGTAACTGTATGAATATCTTAAATCATTCATCAAAGACCTCTCTGAACAGTCTCTGTGATTTAGAAAAGACAGAGCTTTGACTATTTTCTAGGAAAAAAAAAATCCTGTAAGTGGCCTAAGGCGGTGCCTTAGGGCACAGTTCATTGCTTCTGTGCATCCGACACAATGGGGTGCTCCGGGTGAAATGGACCGGGCACATTGGTTCGATAATGTCCTAAAGCACACAAGGCTCTAATGTCAGAGAGGTGAGATTTTTTTTTTTCCAGAGAAAGTTTCAGAGTAAGACCACGACCTTTCTACAACGGGATTTAAAGCCCCTACTGAAAATGCATCTGCTGGCCAAAAAGAAAATAATACAAATGAAGAAATTCCTGTGGGCATTTTACTGATACCTAATTTTTCCTAACACTTCATCTCCCTGAAAGGCTGTTAGAGCAGTGGTAATGACAAAAGCGGCTCTCCATACACAATAACTATTGGAATAACAGTTGATAAATGCTAACGCTTAACTTGCTATTGTCTGCCTCCACAGAAGACTTAATTATGCCTCTAAGTATCTGAAGTAAATAATCATTTTAAATAGGGTACTGCTTCAGATTCATCTTAGATCATCAGTTTGGGGCATTATTCTTTTTTTTTTTTTTTTTTTTAATAAGCCACTCATTTTGTAGCTAAAACTTAAATCGTTGTTCACTGCAATAGAGAAACATCTCACTGTAATTGATCTGATGTGAAAACAAGAGGGAAATACCTTGACTTCATTTGAAATGATCCTGAGATACTGTTCACTCGCTGTCCTTGTGAAGGAGGATGTCCCCATCACGTGTTCTTGAGAGCAGCCAGCACTATTTCATAGCTTAGTTACTTTATTAGGCTCTTTCAAGCGTCGATAGGTGAAGATAGGAGCACAGATACACAATTCTGCCAACTCTTCAAAAACTGTTCTGTAAACCAGAAAGAAAAGGAGTGTGTGACCTCCCCATATTCAAAGCATTTAAGGGAAAAGAAGAGACTAATAACAAACATCCATGTGATGTGGTGAAGGGGAATGCATAGGATGCCAGGTAGATTAGCTAGACAACTAATCAAAGTTTGCAGTCACGTGGATAAGCATTAAAAACAATGAACCATTCATCTAAGTCATCCTGATACTCCTACTGATATCTGCACTTCTCTAATCAGAGAGCCCAAAGATTACTCACTCTGCTTAATTCTGCAAGGGTTACTTCTTGGCTGGCTGACATACGTCAGCAGGATAGATAAAAGAACATTTGTATCAGACTCAAGCGTTTCTTAATTCTCAGTCTTAGTCACAGTGGCGTTGAGGACAACTCGAGTGACTCAGTTGAGTCACTTGATTTGTGTTTTGATTCCATAAGTGTCATAGCATAGCCTAAATGGCAACAGTTCAATCCTAAATTGCCACTGAAAGCAATGACAGTATAAAATGCATTTATGGCTGAAGAGTAGCAGAGATGCCAAATGTCCATTTAGTACATTTATTGTCCAAAAAAAATTGATTTTGATTCTCTGATTGAAAGTATTTCCCTAAGTAACCTGGCCAGTTGAGGGAATTATATTTTAAATACTTCCTGATAGAAGATTAGGAAACAGATTCAGGCACAGAACTTAAGTACAGGGTTTAATGTTTCCCCTTCTCTGAGGAAACCAGTAAAAAAAAAAAGTGATGGAATACTTTCCAACCTGACGATTTCAGTAATCTCAGTTTGAGTTGCCAGGCTACCATCTAGTGAAGGAACTTGAACATTTGTACCAAACCCAGCAAATATTACCTGAACCATAAATAGCTCTTGTCTGATTCAGGGTGAGGAACCAAGCCTAATCATACAAAAGAGCTTTTAAACACCAACTGATAGTATGACTTTCTATAAATGAAAGATGCCAACAATTCAGGGTAACTAAATGCAGCTGAAAACTATTGCTACATAGTTAGGTAAAATAACTCTGCAGTTCATAGGACAGGAACATATTTTGATTCATTAGGCACATTGAAAAATAATTGATTCCACACAATTCCATTTTTTCTAGTGGAGCATTTTGGAACTCATGTTTCAGAACAAATAGAAAGCAGACTGTACTCCAACAGACTAAAGAGGCTAAAGAGTGAATAATTATTATAGAGAACTGAAAGAGCTTAAAAGTATTTTCTCTGAATTTTTTTAGCTGAAAAAAGAAAATCAGGTTTGGGGTTTCAAAGTCACCAGAAGGGGTGGCAGTTCCTTCTTTTCCCCAGTAGCTGAGTGGTTCAAGAGCTCTTGCTGAGATCCAGACCCATACAGAATTCATCTCTTAGTCCAAGAGAATCAGAGCTGAAATCTTTCTTTAAATATTACTGCCCTAAAGAGTAACTTACAGGAGCAAGTCGCCAATGCCCAGCATTGAGGGGCTTCCATTTCTTATCACAGGTGTGAGATCACGAAAGAAAATCCCTCCACCCACACTCCCTAGCAAAGACATATCCAGGGAATGAAAAACCTGAATAAAGTTGAATCATTCAGCAAGAGAATTCACATAACCAACCAGCCAATTGTCATGTTGCACTGACATGTTGCTAGTGGGGACAACATCTGTGTTGGCAGCACTAAAATCTTTATTGGCTGTCCCGTTATGAATCCCTGGAGCCGTTCCTGCTTTATTTCTGTCCACCACACTTATTGCAAAAAATATCTCCCTTTGAAATAAAATCAATCTGTGAATAAAAGATTATACAAAAACTGTTAATGGTGCACTGCCTTATGAGTCCCTACTGGGTTTTCTCATGGAATCTAAACTGAAGTGAATGAAATTAACTTGGGAATTGTGGGTTAGTATGTGTGTTTTTCTTCTTACACCTTTATTATATCTAGATAAAGACTCAACAGCATATGCTAGCATATCATCATATCATTTAAATACCTCATTACAGTCATTCTTCTGACTTTGTTAAGAGAATGTTTTCAGGTGTTGGCTCAGCCCATCTTTTTCTCTTCATTACCAAATACAACAAGGAAAGGGAAATAATTCAAAAATAGGATACCACGCTGTTAGATATTTCCCTCTCATGAAAGTTCGCTGACAAATTCTCTTCTACCTCACTTCTGCAGTCAAAACGTAACCAAGAACATAACCAAGCTTACTTTCAAAGGATCAGATCTGACTTCTACATTTTTCAAATGCTGAGGGGCTCTTTGTCTCCAATTTTGCTTTTTGCATTAATCAAAAAGCCTTGACCCCCAAGTGCTCACCTGTACCTGCTTACAGAGACACTACAGAACGCATCATACATTGCAAAAAGTTTATCATGTGTTAGAAAAAAGCCAGCCACACTTCTTGTACCAAAATATTTTGCCACGAAACTGTGTTTCGGATAAAAAGAATCCGTTATTTTTGAGCAATGACATATTCCATACCTGAACTGGGTCAATCCTACAAAACTGATCTGCTTCAGGGGCAGAAATGGATAAAACGCTGGTCCTGGTAAAATAGTTGGTGAAACTGTCTTGCCTCCGGTTTGGCTGTGGGGAAAGCAAGAAAACACCAAGTGAATGTTTCCAGTAGATAAAAGTCCATCGATGTTTCAAAATGCACAGAATTATTACTCAAACCAATCTGTTTCTGGCAACTCTAAACAGCTGTTATGGCTGAAATCAGAACTTGCATCATGGGCACATAACAGAGGGAAAGTTGAAGGTTAAAAGCTTACTCGCAGGTAAATGAAGTCTTATTGCTCATTAGTGGCATGCTGCAGTCGTGAATTTACACTTCATGAGTGTAAAAAAACCAATTGACTCGTTATATGCCAACCTCCAGAAGGTGTGGAGATAAGAATAACTAATGCTCAGAGTTTTCCGGGTTGTTAAAAACTAAAAGAACATCAGAAGTTTAGTTACGAAATTTAAAACAAAGCAAATATCTTTTTTATAGGGTAAATTTCAAGCGGGCTGAAAAAATGTTGTGGCTTTAGAATAGGAGTAGAAATATTGACAGAAGTAAAATCTACCTGGGACTTAAACCATTTTGGATAAGTTTGCTCCCCTTATCTGTTATTATTATTATTAATATTAATAATACTTTATTAACACATCAAAATGCCATAATGTCAGCCTGTTGAGATCACTTAAAACTGCATGGACTTAGATTTGGATGTTTCCATAAAGAAATGTTCTGATTACATCTAGTTTATAGCCTTCTAACAGAATAAAAGAACACAGGGCCCTTCTCAGAATTTTGCCAGCTTCTGGGAAAGAAAAGTATTCTCAACAGCATGTTCTGCAAAATTCCATGCAGACACTGTGAAATGAGTCCATTGTACCACCAGTTTGACATATACTCATTTGCAGGTGAGGATTTCTTACTGGAGAGGCATTTCAGCATTTAAAGTTGGGGGGTTTTTTGAGACTATATTTCTTTTTTTCATAAACGGATACAGCAAATCACAGCTGTGCAGTCTGTACCTAACATTCTAAGTGAAGGGATTTGAAGTGAGGGCTCATATTTAATAACCTATGGCCTATCTACAGATCATCCAATTAGAAAAGAATAGGTTTTGAGATTAAGAAAGAAAAAAAAAAGAAGGTAATGAACAAGTAAAATCATAGACTCTGCTAATATGATCTGGACCAGAATCACACGATTTCTTTATTTAAAGAAGAGAAACAGAAATGAGAAACAGAAATGAGTTTAGGAGCCTTTTTCAAGTGTGACTCAAGTAAGGCAGTTCAGGGCTGAAAGGCTGATGTCCTAGCCTGGGTCAATAAAGCTGTTGCTACCAACTGATTGCTTGATGGCTCCTGCCAAGGAGCCCGACAGCCTCCTCCTGCTGCGGGTGGGCAGTGAATGCCTGTGCAGAGCACACAGCTGTCATCGCGAGGGCCATCATCTGGCTTGCTCCTTCCAGACTGAATCTGAAACCAGGATGGACTCAGGAGCTGGCTCCTGTGTGATCTGCAGCCTGTTCATCGCTGCGAGCTGTAATATCGTTCATCAACATCCTTACTGCTGGGGTGTATTTGTGGGGATGATGGAGCCACGGGAGGCTGAGTGGAAGTGGCGGTGCCCCCAGAGCCACCGGCCAGAACACACCTGCTGGGCTCTGCAGGCCTCGCAGCTGCCACTTCTGACACCCTCAGAGGTCTCAGGAAGCTTTAAGAGCAGATTCCTGCTCTGCACTAGAATGGCAGTGATCTGTGGGGACAAGTGTGAGCACGCGAATTGATGGCCAGATTCAAACGCCCACGGTCCGAATTACTCAGTTCAGAAGTTATTATATTTTAGCTCCTTGCTGACTCCCAGAAGAACTGGAAAGACTCAAGAAAGATAGAAGCGTGCAGCCGTAAATAAGAGACTGGTTGTACTCATTACAGCTGAGCACTTGTCATGGTACATTATGATAGTTTCATCTACACAGAATATTGACATAGGCTTGAATTAATATTTCAAATCATTTCTTTGTTCCATCAGCACTTTTCTGCATTTTCCACTGTTCCACATTTAATACAGTAGTGCCAGTCTGAAGGAAAAGCTGCAGCCAATTTGCTTAGTGACCCTTATGAATGAAACAAATTATTCTATTTACTTGAGCAGCATTCTGATCCAACAGCAATTTTCTCAGCACAGCAATTTCACTGCAGCGCCAGTGCAGAGAAATATTTTCAGTCAACATTTAATCATTCACACAAGTGTTATTAAACACTGCTAGTAATATAGCAGTCAACCATATCTTACAACACTCCAATATTGTATTGAAAAATGAGTACGTTATGGGGAAAGTCAGGGAAAAAAATAACAGACAAATATTTCTGAAAATCCAAGACATTTATAAACTGAATAAGATTCCACAGAGTTAGCTTGGATGGTTTTTTTGAAAGAAAATGTTAAAACCACTGCACTTTTTTTATATTTGAGGCTTGAGTATTTTCTGCAGTGACATGCAGATAACATCCATTCATCCAAAATCTTATCATTAAGAAAACAAGATAAAGGATTAGTGAAAAAAAGCCTTAATATTTCACTTAATTTACCCTCATGAAAGCAAAAATAACATTGTTAGATTGGGAGGGATCTATACAACAACACATTCGTGAGATAGATTTAATTGTATAATCACATTAAAAGGGGAAATTCAAGGTCAACTACTTGAATGTTACCCCTCCTCATCAGAAATAGTTTGTGGGAAAGAGTCATCATGAAAACACTGCTTGAATATTACAATTTTTTTTGCTGTGCTGAACTACATTTCTTACATTTTTGGATACCTGTCTCTCCTAATTTGCTATTTGACTACTCTCTCTGTGTTTTGGTTTACATTTTGAAAAGTTAAGAATAATTCATGATGTGGATGTACAATTTATGCTTAAAAAAACCTGATCTCTTTCACAAGCTTGTTATTTGTTTAAAAGCTTCACATATTACAACATTACTTTGTTACAGTTTTAATATACAGGCTTTTTTTCCCCCCTAAAATTGCTTCTTTAATTGTTTTAAACAAACAATTGTAGGCTGAAATAAACATAGCTTAAATTGGGTTTAAAATTCACCCCCATTTAGATGGAAATAAAATTATCCCTAAATTAAATAAAAATGAAATTCATATGCAAGCGCAGTCATGTGAACGCAGTGTATATGAAAACAAGGCAAAAACCTTTTTCCAAGGCAAAAGCCTTTTTCCAGACCATCGCTTACTGCTGCTAAAATACAACTGTGTTTCTGAACTGTGCAATGCTTTTATGAAGCTATATCTTCTCCCACGCTTCAGCCCTGGCTCTCCACATCCCTCCAGCCTTCACAGAAACATCACCCTAAATCAGAGAGATGACACTCTAAAAAACATTCTTCTGATCCCTACTATTAGTTTGTCACTTTAATCATATCTGACACCAGATTGTGGTGCCAGCCATACACTGAACACGCGAATAGCTGAAAATTACCTGTGGGATGGGAAAATACTAGCGATAAGTAAGGGGAAAATTCCAATTTCATCTACCTCTAAATGACAGGTATTTGCAAGGTTGTCCTCGAGGGTATATTTGTCTCTTTTTGGATGTACTAACTCGCATCACAAAACACTGCCAACGTTTATTACTGGACAGAAGACTGTCATTTAAAGCTCTATGAACTATTAAAATTGTAGTTTCCGTTTGATCATTTTTTAACCATTATTACAAAGGTTTTACAGATGGCTTTGAATTTAAGCTTTCCATGGATTGGTCATGTCATTTATACAGTTGGATCCCAGAGAGGTGGTGGACATATTCAGCAGTCCCCTATCACATGAATATATCTAAACTCCTTAGAAATCTCAAAGCCTTAATGGCCATTTAATACATTCCTGATGTTAATTATTAAGCAGTCAAAATGGTAAAACGATCCTTTACTACCAAAATAGCTGTAGCATGTCCTTTAAAAGTATTTGCACATGCAGAATTCAACTATTTATATCAATATTTTCTTCGGGTTCCCATCTGGAGTAACCACACAATATCATTTGGAAGGGGCTGCTAGAGATCACACTGCTGCCAAGATACAACCCCAGACTCACCTGAGTTTGACAACCACTTTGGGGCAGTTGGTCACAAGCGAAGACAAGGGTCTGAACACCCAGCTTATGCAAATCCTTTAAATTTTGGTGCAAAAGACACAGAACAAAAGTACCCAGAGAGACAACTATCCTCACGTAGCCTTACCCCGTAGGGGTGCAGGGCTAGAGACAGGCACAGGCATTTCCAGACTGCGAAGACTCCATTTAGGAGTCTCTTTTTAAGGCAGACATTTTTGGAGTGGGATTTACTTATCCCTTCTTGCCATTGGCAAATAAAAACACTTGCATTTTGGAATTCTGAGAGTTCTTGTTTTACTAAGAATATGCTCAAGTCAAAGTCCTTCTAATCTAGTTGAAAATCTATCAACTCACTAACCTGTTTCTTCTAACCACAATGCTATTTTAATATTCCTTCAAAGGTTCAAGAATGTGACTGGTAAGTCTGGAGAACAACCCAGCAATACTATTAGAGCTCTTCAGAGTGAAAGTGTCATGGAAACTCAGTCCAATATTGTTTATAGTAATATGATTATTAATTTGAACGGCAGATAGTAACCCAATTTGTGCTCTAAAGGAAAACTATTTGCATGATATAGAAATGCACATAATTAAAAAGAGAAGATGCCAGGAGAATTTCAAATTAAACTATCCTAATACAGTATTGGTATATTACACCATTTCATGGGATTTAATATCAGATTTTCCTCTCAGAATGCTAAGTCAAATATTGTTGTGTACACCTTACTAATTTATTTGTATGTACTGTTTGATTTCAAGTATTTAATTTCACTTTCTTCACCCCAACATGAGATTCCAAAGATCCTTTGCCAGTAATCTCAATTATTCACATACTCAACACAGGTATCTAATATTAATAAAATGAAACATTTAATTGCATTTTGTTTCATTTATTCTATATTACCGTTTTTTGGTAGGTTGTTTGTATAGATGTAAGCATGTCAGATTAAGTGAAAGATAGAAGATAGCTACTGGAAAACATTTAGTTCTTTTTTCCCTTCCTCATTCAAGTATTTTTTACGTAGCAGACATCACTATGCTGCCTTTTCATTGCCTTTAGAAAACCTTCAAACACAAACACTTTCAGAAAATAACTTATAAATGGAAAGGTGAACTTGATTAACTTATATATAAGACCAAAGTATTGTAAATCTTTCTTGTGCAGCCCTGCAGGACACAAGAAGTCGTACAAGTTCTTCAGCTGGGAAGCACAGGACAAACTGACAATAATAAAGAAGATTTTGAAGTTCTGTTTTTAGTTTACAGTTCCTACACTTCACTTCAGTAGTTTACAGTTCACTTGGGGTCCAAGTGAAGGAAATGATGGAGAGTTTCTTTTAAAATCAGCTTAGAAGCTAAGGACTATTATCAGAAGCAGCAGCCAACAGCAGGAATGGCTATTAACTGTTCATAGGAAAGAAGAAAAATAAGGCATTCTCAATGTTAATTGTTCTAGAATAAGTTTGGATGGTAATCATGGCAAAAATCCAGAGTCCTCCTCTTAGTCTGATGTCAGTTTATCTACTAGAAAGTTCAGGAGAGGAATAGTTGTGAACTTCCTGTTGTGTTTTGTATTAAAAGTCAGCAAACCTGATAAGAAGAACCCAATGCATTGAAAAGGATACTTTTGGTCCAAGAGGGTTAATTTCCTTCTCCTGTTGACTAGCAATTAAGTAAAATAATTTTTTCTTTCCCAAGGAGATACCCATTTTCTTGAAATTCCCTACATGCTGGGCGGGGGAGGGGGATAATTTTTCATTCAAAAACCCAGTTTTAGTTCAACAGCTTGCAGAGCTGACTTACAACTGATTTTTAATTTCCCCACGTGAAGTTTGCCATTTCGGACATTTAACATCCTTACAAACCCTTTCTTTTTTTATCATGCCCCTCATAGCCTGGGTCTATAGTTTATAATTCTTTGGGTATTTAAGGAAAATTCTTTGCTTATGTAATTTATTTCCATCGCCTAAAACAGTCTAATGGAAAAACTTATCACTTGGAATTCAGTTTGCCCCGGATGGATTCTCTCCTTTTACCTATGGTTGTTTCCCCATCCATTTGTTCTCCTTCACAATGTTGGACTCCTTAGGCTGATCACTCGCTCCATGAAAGCTCCCAAGCGCAAACCCCTCGAGGTCCCTTGTCACTCAAAAAAGGGCCCTACAGCAGTTTCTGAGGTAACCACAACAAGAATGTGCTAGCAAAGTATTTCCTCATCTTGCAGTTACAAAAACTGAAGCAAAATTTGAAATGCTTGACCCAGTCACAAAGACAGGCTTGAGTAAAAAAAAATTAAACCCAAACCTCTTTACAAGCCTAGTCATCTTTGTTTGTCAAATGTTGAATTTATAGGTAGTAAGTTGGTTCTGTCTTTGAAGCAAGATGAGGAGTAATGTGCATTCAGTGCATTGAGTCCTCGGTAATCCAGAGGTTGAAGATTGTAATGTATCATCAGACTTTTTTTCATTATTTAATCTTCTTTCTTTATCCCAATCTGATGTCCACTGAATTCAAAAGGATCAGATCAGAGACTTCAAGGAGCATTCAATCAGCTGCAGAACTGAGATAAGGCTCATTTCAGAGTGTAGGCAAATGTCAGAGGCAGGGAGTGAGGCAGCATCACCATCAGGGGGAGGAGGGGTCACCATGGGCTGTCTGAATTGGGTCCTGCCACCCTCAGCCCTTCTTGGAGACCAGCAAAATGCATTCCTTGGCTACGATAAGGCACATTCTTACTGCAGCTTATAAAGGTATCACACATTGATTAGTATCCTTTTCGTAGCAGCCTTATTGTTGTTGTCACAGCTAAGAGAAGGTGTAGTGATACAAAGATGTTAATGACCATAAAACCAAAATATTGGATTCAAAGAGCTATTTCATTCCCACAGAACTGTCCAATAGGAATAACACACTGTGCAAATGTACAGTGTATAATTAACTGGATATTTTATCTAATCTGTTTAATCATGAAAGAGCAGACTTTATATGCAAAGCAAAATCATAACTTGGTATCTTCTCCCCCAGAGTGCTAAGCAAAAAGAGCAGTTGTTATACATATTCATAACAGTTAAGAGCAGGCAATTCTTCCAGTTAAAACCTGGAAACTTTCTTTTCCTGCACTTCGGGCTCACAGCTGAGATAGATAATCTGCATGGAAACAGAGACTACTTTTTCCAGTCTTCAAAGATCCATCCATTTCAGAAAGGAAAAGTTGATGACACAAAAGCAAGGAAAGCTTAGCAATCACAGCTTAATGCTGTACCTGAAAACAAATCACAGATTTTAAAAAGGATTTTGATAGTTAAACTCTCAGGCTTGAATAAAAGGTATAGGAATTTATTGACTAGATTGACAGATAGCACTAGAATCTATAACATTAAAACCAATGATTTTTTTTTAAATATCAAAAAAAAATCCAATTCAGCATGTGTTTGAGAGAACTAGTCTATCAATAGAAATCACTGAAGTTCAGTTTGGAGCCATAAGCACTGGAACATACAAGCTAATTGCACAACATTAGTGTTCAAAACTTTTTTTAAAAACAGGGAATCTTGTACATCGTCATCCTTTACAGCATGATTCAAATTCAATTCTACCATAACATTGTCATTTACTGGTTTGAGAACTACTATTAATTAAACATTTAAAGGAATGTAAATCCTTATTAAAATGTATTCAAAATCTAAGCTTCAATTCACATTTTTTTTCACAATTACTTAACTGATCTCAGTGGCACTACCTAAATTTACACTGTGTAATTAAGATTAATTCCAGACTCCAACTAGTGCCAAATTGACAGTCTAGAGAGGAACAAAAAGTTTCTATTTGTCTAACAGAGAGAGCATAGAAAACCACTCACTATGGTCGATCTTGGATTTGATCCTTGCTCCTCTCTCTTGTCAAAGAGACTTGCTCTAAACTCAGGGGATAAAACTACATCCTCACTGAGATCAGTGAAACCAGAGTTTTTCATGAAGGGCTTTACTTTCAACTGATGAAAACTCTAGGCAGCACAAAGCTAATGAAGGTTCAACCAGTTGCAACTGTTTATCTTTACTACTTTTAGTCCACAACTAAATACAAAGACATTTTACAAAGGTGGTAAGTTCTGCTGGAAAGGAAGCAGTAACTGCTTCTGATTGGAGCCAAAATCAGAATAAATTGCTCACAGTAAACAGGCTTGTAACACTAAAGCAGTTTAGTTTGGAATCTTCATGACATTAATGCCCTTTAACAAGAACCGTTGCTTTTCATTGACTACCTTTATATTACAGGATTGGTTCATATTTTTGCCACTTCCTCTTGATAAAAAGTCACTGGTAACATAAGGGTTAGGTTAGTCCATAGTCTCCTTGGATTTCATATAAAAAGATTTCTTGGAGGGATCTAACACATTCTATCTCCTAGCAACTGACTTAACAATTACTTAAGTAACTTAAAAGTACTATTCCATAAGCCTATAACTGGGACAGGGGAAAACATTCGTATTCTGCAGTGCCACCAAGGAACTACTGGTCCTTTGCCTCACAGTGACATTCCTGCAGAGGCTGTAACTGGCACAATTACTTCCTGGCGCGTTTGCATTGCCGGAAGTAATGTGACATGATTGCTTTGCATTTGCTCCTTTGTTGCAGCAATGACAAAAGCGCTATTACTGTGGATGCAAATGAGGTAGCAAGGACAAACTTAACCTCGCTAAAAAAACTTCTCATGCTTCCCTGCGTCCTGTTTGCCTCAGAAGTGAACCAGACTATTCAGAAAACGTAACACTACCGAGTACGGTTGAAAGAAATCCTTGACTTGGGAATGAATATCTGTTGTTGTGACTCGGGGTGTTACTGTCCAGACAAACCAAGGTGGTGAACAGAACAGGAGAACCAAAAACTGGAAAATTTCAAAGGATAGCCTGTAGGATTGATTCTTTAATTAAAAGGAGCAGCACAGGAAACTGAGGCACAAACTGCAGGAGTGACTTGAATTGCCAAAGCATTCCTGTCACGTTAGATACTCCAGAGAAGAAGCTTGATAAAGCTCAAGGGCATAAAAGGGTATACTCTATAAAGACCACCTAAATCTTATCGACAGAATATCGCATTACATGTGCTGCACACAGGAAATAAAGCATCAATAATCTCTAATCCACATAAAAGACTTGGGGTGAAAGCAGTTTTAGGTAGACTAATTTGATAAAACTAGGCTGTATAGTCAACTTCTTAAAAGCCACACAGGAGTTATGGATTTTCATTTCTCTTTAGATAAATGGTATCTCTGTACTACACTCATTAAAGTTTTGCTTAACTGGGGAAAAACAAAACAAAACAAAACAAAACAATTACATCAGCCTGAGACGAGAGGGAACATAATGTGGTCAGACAACAGGAGGGCAATAAAAAGATACAGCAGCAGAACAGACAGACAAGATGTGGGTGGCAAAGACACCAGTTATGGTATTTCTTCTCAGACCAATGCTATAGCTATTTTTTACAACTTCAGTTAGGAAATAAGATGTTTGACCTTGATAAGAAGTAGCTAGCGCATAGAACAACGTTTCCTGGAATAAAAATTTACAGTAACAGCCTGAGACGTGTCTCAGGAAGGAGGCCCCGGCAGGCAGGCCCAGGGGTGCAGCACTACTCAACACCAATACTGTGGTGGTGTGGCATCACGAAGCAGAAACTGGGCAATATCACAGTAGAAAATGTAATAGCTAACAGGCTGGATTACTCTGCCTGCCAACACAACAAATAGATGTCTGGTCTCATGAAGATCTCTTTAAAGTCACCTCCAGCCTGGGCCAGAAGATTTGGGAGCTATCAGTCTCTCCATGATCCCCTCTACTCTGCTCTTGTAAGGCCCCATGTGGAGTACTGTGTACAATTCTGGTTTCTCCAACATAAAAAGGAAATGAAACTGTTGGAACAAGTCCAGAGGAGGGCCACAAAATTGATAAGAGGACTGGAGGACTTCTCCTACAAAGACAGGCTGAGATAACTGTGTGTGTCAGCCTGGAAAAGAGAAAATTGCATGGAGACCTTATAGCAACCTTCCAGTATCTACGGGGAAGCCGGAGAAGGCTTCCTACTCTTCCTCAGGCACTGTAGTGATAGGACAAGGAGTAATGGGTACAAGTGGAAAGAGGGGAAATTTGGGTTAGATATTAGGAAGAAATTTTTTGCTTTGAGAGTGGTGAGACACTGGCATGGGTCACCCGGGTAGGTTTTGGATGCCCCAGCCCTGGCAGTGTTCAAAGCCAGGCTGGAGAGGGTCTTGAGCAACCTGGTCTAGTGGGAGTGTCCCTGCCCACAATGGGGGTTTGGGACTAGATGATCTTTAAGGTCCATTCCAACCCCTTAACATTCTGTGATACTTATGAGTAGTAAATAGTGCCACAAAACAAAATAATGGTAGAGCAGGGAGATGAAAATCCAACTTTCCAGCCTACCCCCAGGGCTGTCAAAATAGAGCAGCTCAATACGCCCATGAGGCAGAGAGTTATTTTCCCTCGAAACTGCAAAATTCATTAGTAACCAAGACAAGAATCAGAATGGTACAAACTCCACAACTTGAAGAGCTCAGTGAGTTCAACTACTCTATGTATTGGAAAAGACATCGTCTTTAGGGCCAAAATGGAAGAGACGCTGGGATCTCCTGGAGGAAGCCCTTCTGCATTAAAGATTAAAAAAGGATGAACAAACAGAGCATTCAGGCTACCTCTGCAGTAGAAGCTGAGCAAACAGTGGCATTAATAGACTCGTGTTATATTTGCCCTATATTACCCCTTTTTCATTATTGAAGTTGCTTAATGATAACGGTTCATTTCAATCTTCATCTGCTAGGGAAATGCTGATTATTTTTGTATTTATTTCCTAAATTGAATCCAGGAGCTGTGAAAGATGCAAGATTGATTTCCCTGTGCCTGCCAGCTGCTGAGAAGACAGCAGGACTACAGCCAACCCCGAGCACTAATTCCGCTGCTTATTGCTGCTGATAAACACCCAGAGCGCAGCCCTCTGTTCTGCCTGCCATAAGTCAATCACGAGAGTCAGAAGGCAGTTTGCTCTTTACCAGAATAATGGTCTAGCAATTATAAGCTTGCTTCACCTCTCTCTACACGTCCCATTTTTCCCCTGAATGCACCTTGTGCAGACCGCAGCCCAGCAGCTTTCACATCTTCATTTCCATTCCTAGGAAGGCAAAAGGAAATCCTGGCAGACACGTTTTATTTCAAACTGTTGTTCTGTAAGGAAAACCTGCCAATCACTGTCTCTGCACAGACCTTTCTATTCTCATTTTTAGTGGGCTGCGGCAGCTCTACCTGTTAACTGACACCTGATTAACTGCTTACAGACTGCAACACCTTAATAACAACTGCGGTGAAATGTAGCCTGCATGGCCATGAACAAGTGAGCAACTTGATATTTTAGTAACATGGACATGTTTTCTCTGTGAACTTCAGACAAATTCAAAGATCGCAGAATGATCTCTCTCAGATACATTCACCTTAGACAGTAGAAAAATACAATTTTGTTACACCAAGGGCTTTCCAGGGCATCACGGGTGTTTGTAGGGCAGTTCACGACCTGAACTAATTGTTGAAGAAATCTTGCCTGGTTGCTAGATTTTACATCTATAGTCATCACTGTTGTGATGTAACTTGTTTAGGAATGAGTTTACTGGTGTCTTTAAACCCCAGCTGCCAGCAAATTTCAGCTGTATGTTAGTGGAGTCTTTGAAAGATTTTTGCTGACTCAGAAAAAGTGGGAAAAATATACTTCAGAGAAATGGAGACATAGAATGACCAAAGAAACATAAAAGTCAAAGAATTCCATACAAAAAAAACACATTAAAAACATTGTGTGTTGAGATCATAATCTGTAAATATGTAAATAATGCAAACGTATTTCTATATTTTAGCATTTAGATGGTTTACATAGGACCTTCTGAACAATCCTAGGTAGAAACATCAATAATATTGTTGAAAGAATATTGTTTCATATATGAAAAACATATATGAAAATATGTTGAAATAATATTGAAGTTTTATAGCCAGACTTTTCCCCTCCTTTAACTTCAAGACTTTTTCACTTCAGTGAACCAGCTGAGTTTCATGCACTATGCTCTGGCTGGCAAGAAACTGAACGTTTTTGTCACCTGCTGTCACATAGTCTAGGTCAGTGGCTCAAGATCCAAAGCAACAACGTTACAGGTGCTGTAGTATTTCCATATCATTCCTCTACATAAAACTGAAAGTGTATTACATTCTAAACTCAGAAATGGTGCATACCAATTATCTGTCCAACCACAAAGAGCAAGAAACCCGTTGTCCTAAATAAAATCTCAACCCTCCACCGCAGGCACCAGCACTGGAAAGGACAAAGCACAGCACTGGCAGGTGACAGCAGTCACTGGCAATGAAATCCGGCAGCCACAGCTGGCAAACATTCTTTGATTCTGCCACCCTTACAAATGCCACCATCTAATTTTGTTCTGTACGGAGCGCTCCCAACAGCACTGTGAGAAGTCGGCCTTGGCCGAATGAATAAAGAGGTTGAAGCTCCAGGTGTCACGTCTTCAGGACGTTGCAACCACAAAGAATTAAACTAGATCCTCAGATTTGACTGCTCGGAGGTTCCACAGGCTCCTGTAAAGGTCAGACGGATTTTGCAGTTCAGAATTTTGGCTAAAAGGAGCCTAAAGAACAGTTGTTGCTGGTGTAATGCCGATGTCCACCACAGCTATCACTGCACTGATGGCTCCTGTATGCGTAACCATAATAGCCATTGAAACAATAGGACACAGAGAAATTCCCTAACAGATAGCCTAAATAGCTCAGGAACAACAAAACAGATATTTGTAGTAAACTGCTACTTGTGTGAAATGTGATAAATACAGCTTAGACTCATTAGACAGAATTATTGCTTGCCCAAGGTATGGTTGCACTTTCAGCTGCTGAAGCTTTTGTATCCTTTTATTGATTTTAAAATTGCCTGCCACATGCCCTGGAAAAAAACAATTTATCGTCTACAGTAGTCTGGATAAACAAGTATGATTAATCCCAGGGATAAATAAATACATTTGTACCCAGTCCCTCTCCTTCCCTTTGCCTCTTGCTTTCCCATTTGGCAGCAGTGTGATGATGATGCTACACAGCACATGGAAATCTTCTTGTAATGCTGCTTTGATCTGTCTCCCTTGCTAAATTCAAAACCAAGAGAAGAAATTTGTTTGCTCATTGTTCTGAGGAAGAGGGAAGGTGTTAACCCCCTTCAAGCAGAAATTAAACTTTGCAACTCACAGTTAAATTGCTTCAGAGAGAGTCTTAGTAAAAAAAAGACTCCTCTTGTAAATTAGCTTTCTATTTGTAGGTATCACAAGAGTCTGATTGGAAAGATTATATTCTTTTCTTTTTACTCCAAAGTAATAAATTATAATACACAATTATTTCTTAGTTTAGAGCAGCCTGCACAAGCTGAGGCAAACTGTGATTCTCCCATCTTGTTTTACAGGGATTTATGTACACTTTGAGCATCACTTATGTGGAAATATATCTTCAGAACTGAACTGTGCTTTCCAGTAGTAAGAAGTAGTACAGTAATCTTAAGCAAAACAAATAAGCAAGCATGCTGTTATTGAGTGAATGTCAACAGGTCTTCATTTGAATTGGTGCCTGAACTTTAATTACTTACTTGTGGGGTATATATCTATATTTATATAAGCTTTTCTTGGTATCCCCTTCTCTACTCCAGCTGGGGTTTGATTAAAAACTCCACTCTCGGGTCAGCTCCAAGTCAGCAAAATATTTAAACTAACCAGGTCTACTGGAAGCTTCACTAACGCACTTAAATGAAAAATATCCTCCTGAATTAGTGCCCAACTGTCCCCTCTACAACACCTGTGTAACACAAGGCTGATTTTGAAAGGATGCATGGTTATGGTGGGTTTATCAAGTCGTCTTTGGTGTGGGTTGCTAACTAGTTTTTCACCACCTTTCACATAAAAATACGATTTTAATGATGAATTATCTCCTGATTTATCAGTTGCTTTTAACTGGCAAATATTGGCAGCAATTACCTCCTCCAGTTTGACTCAGACAGGGTGAGTCACAGCCTGCCCTGGGGGATTTAACAATCACATAACTCCGTTTAGACCAACCAACAGCACCTGGAGGTCAAGTCACTGGAAGTATTCCTATCCTCATAAATAATGTAACATTATAATGTTGCTAATTACGACATGTGCATAATTTACTGCTCCCGAGAGGCAACAGAAATTTCTCTCCTCTACAGAATTCATTATATTAGTTTTTGTAATGACAACTTTGAGGGCAATTATCTCAGGGCAGGGAGATGACTGAAATTCTTCTCTTACCTGCTGACCTTACACTTTCATAAATACGGTGGGAGTTTTCAGTAAGTGGGCAATGTCTGACTCAGAACAGTAGACTTGTTTAAGTCCAAATATGCAAATAGACAGAAATTAAGATTTTTTTGAAGAATTCAGATAAGCAAAATCAAATTAAACAGGTGTTTATTGTCATCTTTGACTGCTTGACTACCCTTAAAAAAAACTATTCCTTTATAAGTACCCATTTGCACTTCCAAGTGCATTTGTCTTCAAAGAATTTTCAATGGCATGTTTGGTAGTACCTGCCTTTGACATCCCAGTTAAGCCAAGAGATTTTTTAGTAGAATAAATAGCAATGATTCCCTGAAGGTTTTTTGCTTTTGGAGTTTGTTTTTTTTTAGTTATTAAGAAGTTGGTATACATCCACTCGGAGATCTGAAGAGACACTTGAAAAGTCTAGACGACAAATTAAGTTCAACAGATTCATTACATGACAAAAAAAATTGAATGAATGTAGTAGGTTTGTGTTGATACTATGTAGTAAAATTGAGAGGATTAAACACACTAAATTATAGGGAATAGAGCAGTATAGGATTTTCATCAAGAATTAACAAACAGGGGCATGATTGGTTTTCAATATGCAACCTGAGAAATGTGAAAAAAAAAATCTGATCTTGATAAATAATTGTTTCAGGCTTCTTATCCACTACAAAAGACTTCAAGTTATTATTCACTCTTGGAAATCCTGACTATGAATAGACTATCCTCTCTTTCATTAAGAGGATTCATCTTATTTCCTTTATTTACTGGGGAAGGGGGAAATTAATTGGGTGATTATTTTGACTCTGAAGCTGAATTCCTGCCATCAGTGTTCTGCTTCATCTCAGTGAACACAAAGTTCTTGTGCAACTTAAGCCAAACATGCTCAAGTTGTTTCAAAACCGAAATGTTTACCCTCTTTTTATATCATGATATGATGTTTAGTATGGGCAGTTAAATCTCAAAATAAACTGTAGGTTTTGTTACTGTTTATACAAAATTTTCTAGAATCCAAGTAGGCACATTTCCAGTAAGCTAAACTGACAATCTAGTAATTCTTTGGTAAAGAACAAAGAACTGTTTCAAATTTCACTAATTAAAAAAAATAAACAAGTTTTATAAAACAGTCTTTCCCCCCCCCCCCAGCAAATTACTATTTGATGTCCTACAAACCCTGACAAGCTCTTCAAATATATGCTTTCTTTTAGAAAATGCCACTGCTATTGAATTTCTGATGCAGGTAAATGGTAATATTATTTTCCTTAAATTCCTTGAATTTTCTCATGTTTAACAGAGCAGCCTGGATTTTTCCTGCTTTGTTGAGAATGCCGTGCCATGAAGTTAGTCTTTTAGGATTGGGGCTGGAGAGGAAGCAGAGAGTGAAAGTGAGAATGAAACAAAGATAGCCAGCAATGCTTTTTAAACATAGAGCCTCGGGCTTTATAAGATTTGCTGAAAAATAAACGACTGTTTAAAAGCTTTGACAGGATAAATCTCATAATATTGACAGTTCTAGAAGTCCAAATACTGAGGGAATTTCAGCTTAGCTAACCTGCTTTTATATATGTATTTATGTTTTCAGGAAGATTAATGGGAATAGCAACCTATTGTTTTTCAAACAACAAAATATTAGAAAAGACACTGTTTGCAGGACACATGAAGCCTTCTTTCAAGCTCCAAGGTAATTAAGAATTTTCAGTTTTGTTCTGATTTTCTGTATAAAAACTGGTGAAAACAGTCTTGCCCCACTGCCTCCATGTTTAAGCCTCCTGTATTTTCCAAGCCATGGAGTAGGGGTTTGTTAGACCAAAAGGCACAGTGTTCCTCCTTTGGGAAATCCTTATTCCTGCTTCTGGCAGGTGGATCACCACCCTCAGGCCAACTATATGCTACTAATTTCTACAGCAAAAACACATTTCAAACACCAAGCAAGCTCTTCAGGCAGCAAGTAGAAGTAAACTGAGTATCAAGAGCTTTAAAATATGCATAAGCTCCTTCTATTTATTTCTCAAAAGATCTACAAGACACTTAGTTTCCTTCTTACAATATCATTGCAATGAAATTAGGCACATGCTACACCTTAAATGGGAGAGAACTCACCCACGGTCCAAACAAAATTATCTCATAATGTTTAAAATCAAAATGAACGCACCATTAATTTATGGCTCACAGGTATAGAGACCTTGAAACAACCTCAATAAAGTAGTGTCGAAGGCAGCCTTAATTATAAGGGGTGTCAAGAGAAGATTTTTAGGAGTAATAAGAGAGATCAAGACAATAAATTCTACTAGACTTTGTTCCCTGATTAATGCCACATAGAAATAAAGTGACTCAGCACACCAACATCGCTGTTCTTACATCCTTTTGCACACCAAGAGATACCAAGTTGCTTATGAAAATGCATCTTTAAAGTCCTTCATTTGGGATTAGCATCTACCATAAGCCTAGTTGTCCATTTGGGCAGCTTTTACCACTCCTTCAATTAAATTTCCTTTCCCAGTGTGAAATGCAATCAACATCAATCAATTATTGTGTCAGACCAGAGATGGGAAACCAAAGTCAGCCTTGGCTCGGGCTAAGGAGGCTGCTTCTTCATTTCTGTGATTTGTACAGCACTACTCCAAATCCTCTCCTGACAGATCATTTATAAGCATTTCTCTTTGCAATTACGTTCCCGACTTGTTCAGTGAAATTGATTTTAAACTAAATAATTACTTTAGACAAAGTCATGGATTTCTGCGCTATGACTGATACAGAGAGAGCCAGCTGAATGGAATGCGTTAATGAATTTGTGAACTACTTTGAACAAGTTACACATATTGTTACGAGGAAGATTTACAGCAATAGCAGATCTAATTAAGTGCTTCATAAAGCAAAACACTGAGTGAATGTCAAACTGATAAATCATGTCTTATTTTGTTACTTTGATGAGTTTTTACTTCTCTTAAGAAATATTTTCACCCCACCTGACAGTACTGAGCTGTCCAATGGTTTTTAACATTTGAGAAAGATGAAATCTGCAATCTCTCATTTTGAGTGAATTCAGCTCAGTTAAACAAAATTCTTAACACAAAAGTATTGTCAGATCATGCTGTAGTTTGTATTTCAGGTGGTACTACTCCATGCACAATCACGATAGCCATCTTTTCTAAAAGGACAATTGCATCTATAGAGAAATTTTTACAAAACCTTTTAATTAAAAGTAGGGACAAAAATTAGAGAGTAGGCCCATGGCTGGACGGATAAATTTTGTTATAATTATTTTATGAGTGAGCAAGTCAGCATTTTCACATCTCCAGAATTTACCATATCTTAATAGTGTATATTTATATTTTTTTATATATATATTTATATATTTAGAAAGTATTTATATATTTAGAATGCATTTCTATGCACATTTCTATGAGCATTCATGCACCATGGAGAGGATCAATAATCAATAATCTCAAACTTATTTTTGAGCGAAGATCTGCAGAAATGCATACAGCCACACAGCTTGTTTGCACAGAAAGTGTAGTATTCACGGTACTGCGCTTTTTAGACCCTGATCAGATGAGCTCTGTCTACTTTGGCAACAGTGGTGCCCAAAAAGACCAGTTCTGTGCTGCAAAATAGCCCAGTACCAGCTCTACACCTCACAGCCACACCAGACACATTTTGAGTAGCTTATTTCCCTTTCTGGTGGCTCTCGTGCCGCCGTGTGCTGACTGAGCCCTGGAGTGCATTCCGAGCGCACCTTGCAAATGAGCTCCATCTGAAATGAGCCCCATCCACGCACTCCCAGAACACACACTGAAAAGCAAACACAAGCAGCAGGGTCGATTGCAAGAGCCTGCGGGGAAGTTCACTCTTGACTCAGACCACGGCACGAGCAGGGAAACATGCCCTGATGTGTTATCATCGAGTCTGCGTTCCCCCCGTGCTTCAGGGTGCCGTGAAGGCAAGTTGAAGGAAGTGGATGAAAAATATAAAACTGTCATCAGGAGAGGATTTTGCAGCAGGCTGGGGAAGCTTAATGCCTCTTCGCCGTTTAAAGCAACACTCAAGACGCTGATCAGGAGCAGGCAGAATACAGGAAGGAAAGAATGTGCAGCTCGTGTGAGCCTGCAACTATTAGACTGCTGTTTAATCTTTGCACACCACTGATAGAAGGACATAGGCAAACTGAAATTGGACAACAAAACAAAGAAAATTATGGAGAGACTAATTAAGATCTTAACTGAAAAAAAGAGTATTTATTTATTCGTGTAACAAGAAAACTGTGACTTGATAGCCATCCATAAAGTTCTGCAGCATGTAAACACACACTGGAAGGAGAAGATAATAAAAAGTGCCTTAGGAGGGGATAAATTGGAATAAATTGATGAAGTAAGAGAACAGAAAACACAGGTTATCAGAACAAGAGAAAAATATGACTACAGATCCCTCAAAATAACTTTCGTACCTAGAAGGATTAAGTTTCTCAGTGCTGGATAGTTGAACTGAGTTGAAGAAGTAATACTATTCCTTTTCAGCTCAATGGTAAACATAAGGAATGTATTTTTCTGGGGTTGTCTATTGGCAAAGTTAGCATTTAGCTTCCATTAACTTTAAGATGAGTCTCCCACTGCTTAGGCTGTGACTTTCTGTTCAAAGAAGGTACCCAAGAATCAGGTTGCTGGCTCAGGAGCAAGAAAAATATTAAAAGGATTTCATGATCCAAATTATATCGTAGGGACGAGAGTTTGCATTCAGAGTAAAGATATCTTCTAAAAGAGCCAAGTTAATAGGACTCTAAACCTGTACCCTGTCCATTCCAATATTGATTTGGTGCAGCAGCAGAGAGAAAAGGGAGCTTCTGAAAGAATCAGGAAAGCGAGAGTCAGCAGATCTTACAAAGACAAATATAAGTTTTAAGTAGAACACCGGTGATCTGTATCATTGATTTTTCTTCCAGCATCGGCATATCCCAGAGGATGGCCCAAGTCAGGAAGGAAAAAAGTATGCTAAATAAAAGAAAGGAAGAGTTAGGTGTTGAGCCTCTACCTCGTAACCAGGAAATGAAGCACAAATGCCTTGTGCTATCAAAAGTAGGGAAGAAAGAGCTGATGTTTTCAGAACACTGAAATGTTCGTTCATGTCCCCCCGTACACTGGAGCACAGTACAGCAGCCCCAGTCTGGTGTTGATCAAGGCACTAATCAGGTTAGAAATACTTCAGCAATGTCAGTGAGGCTGCAGCCACCTTTCTGTGCTGAGAGCAACACTGAGGCTTCTGGCTTACACTGAAGGATCACCCCTCTTGCTGCCAGTTTACCTTTCAGTGCAAAGTGTAGCCAAGTGCACTGAGAGTCTACTTTAGTCACTAGAGAGGCCGCTGATTCCGTGTGGAGCCTGCATAATACATGGAAATCAGTATCTGCATTAATCAAAATTAATTACGCAGCGTAAATGAAAACAAGGCTCCAGCAGCTGAACTGCCACACGTATGAGTGTCCTGTCAGGCACTCCATCATCTAGGAGGGGAACACTGAGCTCTGTGGACAGAGGCACTCGCGCATGTCTTGCACGTCTGCAGCCATTTCTGAGCGTGATTAACAGCACAGAGACAGCAGATAGAAATTCAGCATTACATTTACCTTTTATTAGCTACGTCGAAGCTTTGGTAGGGCTGCAGGTAATGGGGAAACTAAGTAAAGACTTGGACCAAAAAGTGGAAGAAGCAAACCATGTTCCGTGCGCCTGTTTCCTCCAGATCGCTTCTCACTATTTTGCTTTCAGGTGGTAGAGCATTAGTCTTTTCTGCCCCATTTCGTTATTACTGTAGAAGCACAAAATAGGAGGGAGTTCTGCACTTACATAGGCAAACTCTGTCTGGGCTTTTTCCTCTTCCAGTGTGAGCTCAGCCGAGCTGGAGTGAAAGGGCAGGCACCACGTGCATTACAGCTGCAATGAGGCCAAGCGTGGCCCACAGTTCAGGACACATTCAGTTGAGTTTTCAGTTATTCAGCGGCACTTTTCAGCCCAAATTTTAAGAAGTAAAAGCTTGTTTATTTTGCACAGTTATGCTTATGCTTCCCTTTGCCTCATGTCTTCTACCATCTACACAAAGATGAACAAACTGAAGATTTTGGGGCTGGGCATGACCTATAGTCATACTGGAGGCCTGATAGAAGAAATCTGAAAGTATACACAGGGTTCCACAAATGCTCTCTTGTGTGCTTATCAAGTTACTGAGTCAAGCTAATTTCCATCATTTTAAAACAGATAAATGGACATCTTTATTTGTATTCAAAATTTTTTCTTCGAATGTGATTCATTGGAGAAAGATCACAATTCTGGCCAGATAAAGGCATAAAACAACTGAACTTCACAGTAAAGACAACAAGCCGTTTAGAATTCCCACCCCATAGGATTCAGTAATATTCAGAGGATTGAAAAAGATTTAGACAGATTCATTAGTCTAAGTAATTCTCCACAGTTAAACAAATTAGGTCAATGAAAAAATAATTCCTTAATTCCAATGAGTTTTGGATCAGCTCTATTAGAAGAGAAGGCAGTAAAAAACCTACATGAATTCCATAGGAATTTTAAGCAAGGAGAAATACTGTGACCTGACGCTGAGAGCCACACTTCAGGACATGGTCACTAAAAAAAAGAACCAAACTTTAGTTACTAAAAAACCCCCAGATTCCCCTCCTAACTCAGGATTTTTTTGTTTTTACTACATATTATGGAATTTAGAGGAAACAGATTTCTCTAATTCTTTGACCAGGATGAAAAACCTTTTTAAAAACTGTTAATTACTCTCCAACACTCTTTTACCTCATGATCTTGCAGGATTCAGTCTCCCGTAAACAACTATAGAAATAACTTATTCCTTTGATGCTTCTCCACTTTCTAGAAATACCTAGAAGAGAGCAAAGAAATGCAGCTCCTTGTGAGGACTTGTCATAAAGCACCCCATGTTATTATTGTTTCTATTTTATTCTGAAGGATAAGAAAAATCCTATTTCACCACAAAAAGCATTAGAGCCATTATTATTTGTAAGATTTTGCAGTCACTGGTAAAAAGTTACAAGGCTTTTAAAGCAGTTTCACTCCTCCCCTGATTCTGAAGGTGTCAGATCTGCTACAGCTTATGAAATCAAGGGGAAGAGAATCTGAAAGCGACAGTTTGCATTAAAACCAGATGATAACTCTTAGCAGCACATATTTTGTTTTAGGAAAGCACTTGGCAGGATTTGTCATAATGATCTTTTGAAGACTTTATTGTTGTTGATGCTCTTTTGGAAACTGGGATTGAAATCCAGATAGGAGCTTTACGGAACAGCAGCTACAGGTTTCTTGGAATCAATCTCCCTCAGCAGCAAGGAAGCGTTCACGGGGTTCCCAGATACTTCTGGGTTTGCAAAGGAGGCAACTTGCATTAGGTGAGTTGTGAGGGGGCAAATGTTAATCTCATTTTATCTACTGTTTCACTCAGGAAATTATGTCTTTTTTGGCAATGGGCAGTGCCAAACAGATATGGATGACTAATGATGAAGGTCATTTGCTGAACGTTGTTCCTTTCTGAAGGAGATGTTCGTTTCTCATCTGCCATGGATGGAATTAGAAAATTTTGTCCAGCAGGCAGAATTTTAAGAAGCAATGGATTTTTCTTTTTGTAAAGGGGTTTTTTCCATTTTTGGTCTGCAATTGTAAATGTACAGTCACAAACACATTTTCACAAACTTAAATGTAAGCACGGGTAATGAATTAATACAATGGTTTGAGTGGCAATGAATTCAGTGTTTAGTTATACTGATTTATTTGGAGAAAGCACCTTCCTCACCTCAGTCTACTTTACTTCTCTCTTGGTAAGAAGAAAGGAAGGTTTATACAGTTACGATCATTATTAAAATTTTTCTAGTGAAATTTTTACAACTATATGTTCACACAAATTTACAGCTGGATTTCAGGGAACTCTTAAAATCGTTCTCATTACTTCAGTTAAAGGCTGGCTTGAAAATACAATTTGTCAGCAGTCAAAAACCAATCATGACAAATCTAGGGTAGTATTGGTAGTTTCAAGTGTTGTAGTTTATCCCCAGCCAGCAACTAAACACCACACAGCTGCTCCCTCACTACCTGCCCCAGCAAGGTGGGGGAGAGAATCGCAAGGGTTAAAGCAAGAAAACTCATGGGTTGAGGTAAGAATAGTTTAATAATTGAAGCAATAATAATAAAACCCCCAAGCAATAAATTTTAGTTAAAAGAAAAAAATACAAAGAGAGGGAAAAATCCATGAAAGATAAGTAATGCAGATAAAAACAACTGCTCTCCACCAGTGCCAAGCGAGTCCCCGAGCAGGAACCCACCCTCCCTACAGTTTGTATGCTGAGCGTGGTGCCATATGCTCCCCATATCCGCTATCTCTTGGGTCATAGAATCATAGAATCAGCTCGGTTTGAAGGGACCTCTGAGATCATCAAGTCCAACCCTTGATCCACTACCACCACGCTTCCCAGACCATGGCGCTAAGTGCCACATCCAGTCTCTTCTTAAATACCTCCAGGGTCAGAGAATTCACTCCCTCCTTTGGCAACCCATTCCAATGTCTGATTACCCTCTTTGTAAAGAATTTTGTCCTAATATCCAACCTAAACCTCCTCTGGCACAGCTTAAGACCCTGCCCTCTTATCCTACTGCTGGTTCCTGGGAGAAGAGACCAACCCCCACCTGGCTACAGCCTCCTGTCAGGTAGTTGTAGAGAGGGATGAGGTCTCCCCTGAGCCTCCTCTTCTCCAGGCTGAACAACCCCAGCTCCCTCAGCCTCTCCTCATAGGACTTATGTTCAAGTCCCTTTGCCAGCCTGGTTGCTCTTCTCTGGACCCACTCCAGCACCTCAATATCCTTCCTGAACTGAGGGGTCCAGAACTGGACACAGCACTTGAGGTGTGGCCTCACCAGTGCTGAGTACCGGAGAAGAATCACTTCCCTGGTCCTGCTGCCACACTGTTCTTGATACAGGCCAGGATACAGGGTCAGACCCTTGATACAAGGGTCAGTTGGGACCAGCCATCTCTGCTGTGTCCCCTCCCAGCTCCTCGTGCAGCTCCAGCCCCCTCGCTGGTGGCGTGGGGTGAGGAGCAGGAAAAAGCCTTGACTGTGTCAGCACCGCTCAGCAACGACCAAAACATCCCTACATTATCAAAACTGTTTCCAGCGTAAATGCAAACCACAGCCCCACACGGGCTACTGTGAAGAAAATTAACTCTGTTCCAGCCCAAACCAGCACAGCAAGTCAGCTTATTGTTTACTAAGAGTGGCATACTGCAACTTTTGGAAGAAGATAACACTGTGCCTTTACACCCAGTCACAGAGACTCAAAAAGCAGAGTTCGCCATCCCATTCAATTATAGGTATTTTCGCTAATGGCATGCTCTTCACAGACACGTAATAGGAAGCCTTTGTTGCAAATTGCAAAGGATACAGTACACAAAAAAAAGAGGAAAGACTTCTACTGGCAATCATGCAAGAGTCTTACACGAAGTTGAAAGGGCCGAGGCACTTTGGAACTCTGAACCAATGTGGAGGCAACTTGGGTCCGCACAGCAGAGCAAGTCACAGAAGCCCTGTAACTGCGACATTGCTGGGCATTCAGATTTATTCAGAATCCTGGTGACTCTTTTTTCCTGACTACCATGCACATCAATTTCTAGTTCTCAGAAGTGGTGCCGGGTCTGCGTTGGCTGCACACACACAGTTTGTACCCGCCTGGGACCCCTGTCACAAACAGGGCCACAGCCGGTGCTTCTCTGCCACATCCAGTGCATAATGAAAATCTATAAAAAAAAAACTTCAAAAACTAAAAATCAGAGTAAGCAGTTTTGATCACAGAGCAAATCTGTTTCACTGTTATGATTAAAACAATCTGGTTTTCACTTGTTTTAGTGTTCATTCAGAAAATAGAATATAGCAGAAAAGAGCTGCGCATTAATTCGGTCTCAATTTGTAGTTACACACTGTCCTTTCCTCGATATGGATTCCACTGCTATAAGCTAACCCACAAGCACATAGAATTACCACAGAGCTCTATTTTCCATGGCTTATACTTCTGTGGAACTACTAAAGTAGCAACATATTATCTCACGGGAAGGATATTATCAAAGATTAGAAAAATGCCTCAGGAGAAAGCAGATTTCTACATAAAGGCTGCTGTGATTTACCAGTAACCTTTGTTGAAAAGGTTGCTCATCCTTTGTAACAGTGAAATAGAAAAATACCCTTTGAGCCTGTGTAACACCTTTAAATTTCCAAAATACTAAAACAAAACCACCAACACAAACAACAATTTTCCAACCACTACATGCAAAAAAATTAAAAAAGATTGGGGAAACCAATTCTATGTTGTCTTGATACTGTTCATCCTATGAGTCATACTTTAGATGGCTCATAAAATTTAGTATTACGTGTAATAAGCATTCAATACTATAATACATTTGCTTTTCCCATAAATATACTCTTAAATATTTCTTTAAGAATGTAATATCACTAATGTTCCTGAAATGAAATTCAGAGTTCAAAAAAACTGCATTATGGATATTTGAAAGACACCATTGTTTCCACACTCCCAGTGACTCAGAAATCCTCTATGAATAGTAAACTACCAGCTAACTCCATAGGATTGGGATTTTAGCCAGTGAGAATGAAAGAAACAAAGAAAAATGTGGAACTTGGGGTATCTCAACTTTTTCTGGTATCTATTTCTGGATTCCTGTTTCTTGAACAAAGAGAATTTACTTGGAACATTCTAGCTTCCACTTGGATTTTAAGTATCACCTTCTTTTTCATCATCTGCAGGATTTCACAAATCCTGACAACAATTAACAATTGAATCTAGCTTGCCTTGTGCTTTTTTGCTTTGCTGAATTGACAGCTTTTGAACCGGCTCTGCAGGGCAGCTCCAGGCTCCAGGGAAGAGAACACAGACAAAGGAAAAAAACTAACCGAATAAGCAAAATAAGAATCAGGTGGGAGAAAGAAAAATAAAGCTATTCAATCAAATCAGGTGGCTACCAGGTTCACTTTGCTCCATGGCAGAGGACAGAAAGCGCTTCATGGTGCAAATGTCCATAAGTGAATTTAAAATGAGTGATAAAGCTTCCCTTCCACAGAAGTTATAAATTCCGTTCATCCCTGTAATAGCTACGTTGCTATTTATGTAAATGTTCTAAGTAGTAAAGTGCAAGTTTGAAAGGAGCAGCCTGGGTGCATATTTTGATGAAGTGGGGACTGCAAAAATGGAATGCCATGAACTACAGCAGCTAATCCCAATTTCAACTGGATCCTAGCTCTCATTAAAATACAAGCTGACAAAATAATTCAGTGCTGCTGTGACACGACGAGATTGAGGTTGAGAGTGTTAAAATGGCTGCAGTACCCTAGCAGTAACATTTACGATTAAATCTAAAGGAAGATTTTTTTTGGCGGGGGTGGAAAGTGCCTCTTTCTTTAGGAAAAAAGGCAGAAAAACATGTCAGAGAAGAAGTTCCATTGCTAAACAAACTCTCAAATCCAAATGAGAAAGAAAGGAGCTGACAACCCTCCTCTTAGTCAGTATTTCACTCTCTGGTGACCCACCACACACCACTGGTTTATAGTTTCAGTCCCTGCCTTGCTCTAGTGGAATTTTAGTCTGCACCCAAGGCCAGTATGCTGCCTGGAGCAAGTCACCACAAAATACCTAATTCCAGTCTTTCCTCTTGATATCATCTTATTAGACAGAAATAGTTGAATATTTATTGGAGTAATAAGTAGTACTCAGACATAGAAGATCTGGAGCAAGTGCACATGTTTACACTCTCTTTCTTTGGTATAAATATTGGTGCAATATAAATATTGGTATAAATATTACATATGAATATATGAATATTCATACCAAGCAAAGCAGTGAGGGCCACCCAGACACTGAGGTGTGGCACAAGGGCCCCATCTGAGGCAAAGAACAAACCATGTCCAGCTCTCGAGGAAGGTCTGTGCCCAAAACCAAACATTCTGTTTATATTTACACTCTCTGTATTCCCAACATCCTTTTGTCATAAGTAAGTTTTAAAACCAATCTTTCACAGTAAAGCCGTAATAAAGCATTTTAATTTTAAAAAGTATTTGATTGTCCAAAAAGCTCCTTGCCTATTTTATTCAGATTTTACCTACTTTCAAGCATTTCAGCATCACTGCTTACATAAAATTAGACTTAATGTCTGAAGAGGATGTTTCTTCTGGATTGTTTGCAAAAATTTTGGAACCCATAGTAGACCAAAACAGAACTTAAAAGCATAACATTTATTTGGTGAAAAGCATGACAAAAGTGATTTGCAATTCTTAATTGCAAATTTATTAAAACACATTTCCTTTAGTTGTCCTCAATCTATACCAATAATTCCCTTTAATGATCTAGTCATCAATACCAGTGACAGCTGAATCGTTAAAGGTAAAAGATGGACATAAAAAACACATCAGCACGGGCTTCATTCAAGCTGCTGTGAAAGCAAAGTATAAGATTTACAGGATCAGCATTACCCAGGCATCTATGCAGCTCTCTCAGTGAGTTAAATGCATGGTCTATATTTTCTGGTCTGTGTTTAGATTCTGTGGACAGTCTCACTGGCACGTCTTGTGGGGCTGAAGCTCATTTCAGGTACAATTAGAAATTTTTAAATGAATGGTAGAAAGATAGTAAGGAATCCAATAAGGGAAACTGCAAATGGAAGGCAAATCCTTGATGCCAGAGTAGTCCCTGAAACTTTTTTGACTTTATTTGTTAAACATCTACCTAATTCTGTTGTTATTATACTGCACCAACAACTTATATTTGTCTCTGTCAGATTTTTAACAGCACCTGGAATACAATTATATGCCTCATGATACGTTAGCAGCAAAGGGGAATTCATTTGATATTTTTAACTTGTCCTTATGGGATGTTACAAGGGCAGGATGCTTGAAGGAAAAATGAAAAAAAAAAATTGCCTCAAAATTCAAAATTCTCATGTTAAAATTCAGGAAATTAACACAAATCACCATTAATAAGTGTCATAGCAAAAATACGTAATCACATATAATCAATAATATTATACTGTACAGCTCCAACTCTAGGTAAAGTGTTTATTTAAGAATTAATATTTCATTCTACTTGTGCCAGACAACTTCTTTGTATAACCAAAGCCATGGAAAGGAAGACAACCTGCTTAGCTTCATGAAACCAAATGGACTATCACACCCTCCATGATCTTTGAGAAAAAAACAGAAGTGTACCAACTAAAATCAATGTCTCCAAAACCCGGCATATAACCAATGACATTTTTGGCGTTAATTTGGGTTTTCTTTGATTTTTTTCCCCCCTATCTCTGGCAGTTGCAGGCAGACTTTCAGCAATGCAGATACAGGCAACGTCATCCTGGCTGCTCCAGATTCAGGAAGTCTCTGGATAAGCCAGAAAAAGCAACAGAACACATCTATGGATCAAAATCCTTAACTATTTTTCTTATGGATCAAAACCCTTAACTATTCTTCTTAAGGATCAAAACCCTTAACTATTCTTCTCACGACTGGTGGTGCTTTCGCCTCTGCAGAAACTTTGATAAGGCAATGTAAGATCTAGCATAAGCTCAGCAAAAAGCTTGGGTGACACATTTCAACATGTGCTGAACTGCAGAGAGTGTCTCAGAAATCAGCCTAATTCCTGAAGCGTGCTGCACAGTTCACAAGCCATGCAAGAGTCTCAAGAGCACAGACCTAAGGGTCTGATAGTCTCCAGGGTCAGTATGGAATAATCTACCTATCTCCAGATAATTACGACCATCTCCTTAAAACAACCTCTGTAATACTGATGGCCCCCACTCTCGATATGCCAGAGCCCTTAACTTGAATCTATAATTACATATTAAAATAAAGGATAAGCACCCAGCTGCTAGAGTAGCATATATAAAGTGTGTCATAGCAGAATAATTAGATTTCCTATCTGAATCTTCTGCAGCCCAGTTTTCAAACCATGCAAGGTACCTTTCGGCAGCATGATGAACCCTCCTCCTGTGTTTGTGGCTTGGAAAGGAGAGGAAAAAGGACTTTTTCCCTACCACACAACACAGTATCTTGAGGAGAACTTCAGTGGAGGGAGCCTTAGGCAAAGAACTGAGGAGTAATAATGACCCTGTGGGATGCTGGGTTACTGCACCGTTGTATTAACAGCGTTAAGCTGACAGACCCACACTAACAGCTGCAGCATCATTTACTGTCTGATCAAGCAAGAGCTCAGCTCCTGCAGAAAACAACCGAAAGATGTTGCAAACACTGAGTATTCAGACAAATTACATCAAATCCCCCTGTGGTAAAAAACAGCGCTTGTAGCCAGCAATATCGAATGCAAAGCTGGGAAATTTGTAAAGTCTTCTCTGCCCTTTCTTATCCCTCACGCTAATTACTCTCAGTGGGATTTTGTAAAATGGTGAGAACAGTAACTGTAAAATGGGATTAAACAATCAGACATTTCGAAATTGGTAGGAGCTGCTTCCCCAGCCACTGCAATTTAAGAAACCCCAATCCCATTAAGAAACCATTAACGCAAACCAATGACATCAGGACATCACACCGCAGAAGCCAAGTCCCTTCAGAAGCACAGAGTGGCTCCATGTAATGGGGGTAAGGTTGAGGAAATTGTTTTGGGGGTTTTTTTGGCAGGTCTGCTTTCAAGAAGGTGCTCAGTGTTTCTTTTTGAAGCAGGGTTAGTGGGAGACAGAGTATTACATCTGAACTACAGCATGACTGTGGAACAAAAGAGGAAGAGACTTGTGCAGTTATGCTTAACTTAATGCAGAACTGAACTAATGCAGATAAGAATGAAAGATATGGGCATAATTTATTCAGGGATATTTGTCTTCCTTCCTCTTCCCCATTAAATCACTTATTAGTTTCTGTCATTAGAGCCATTAGCTCATTTTAGGAAGAATTCCCATGACCACAGCTAGAGAAAGCATTGGTTAGGAAATCACTTTCCATTATTTACATTGCAGGACAAACAACATCAATACATAAGTATAAATATATAATTTCAGTATATGTACAAAATAAATATTATCTTCCAGCTTTTTTAGAGCTTACTAAATCACATGTATTATCTTTTGACTGAAATATATAGTATTAAATTAAGAGACTTTTTGCAGCATTTTTATTTCTTCAGAACAGATGTTGGACAATGCAGGATTAGCACCAGAAAACATGGGGAAGTCACACCTACAGCAATAAGAACCAGGGGGGAAGAAACATCTAAAGGAACTTGGCGCGAAAAGACCAGAAAACACAGGGGAAAGATACTGATGAATTGCATTGCAATTTCTTTTTCCACTCTCCTCACCTTCCATTTTGACATTGGAGAACACTGTATGGCTGCAACTCATACCTACAGGAAAGTACAGGGACAGGGAGTCTCAGGAGTCTCTAAATAACTAACAGTGGACAGAAAAGCAGACTACAGTGGAATTCTCCTCAGCCACAATCTCAATTTTACTAGCATTTTAAGCTGAAGTTTAAACTAACACTTTAGAGGTTCAGCTGCGGTTATAAAAAAGGCTAATGAGTTTTTTTCATCCTAATACAGGTTTGTCATAACTTCAGCATTTCTTCGTGGATTAACAAATAGATATTGGCCAAAAAATGAACGTAAAATCTATTAACAAAACTCTACAAAGTCAGTTTTAAATAACGAAACAAGAAATCTACCAGTAGGTTTAAGTAAGTTGTCAAAACACTCTTTATAAACCTTAACAGTATATGGCATGACTTTGATTTCAATTCAAGCCAAAGTAGCTGTTTCACTGACAAAATGTTTTAGTCTTTCGGCAACTATTTAAAAACCTACTATTTGCTTATATTTGTAACTGGACTATAGCCCTTCTGGAATACATTGGAGTAGAGACAAATACATATTTAATTCCAACCTTCCAAAATACCTGAAGATTGAGCTTTTGATTTAAAGTCCTTTAAAGGCACTTCATTCCCCCAGCTCTGCCCAGGTAGCTCTGGCAGTGCTGACAAGCAGCGTGGATGGCACTTACCCAAAACCTAAGCAATAATTCTGTTACTTTCACGTAATCAAAATGGTGAATTTCAGAATTTATAGTAAATAACTGTGAAGCTCAGGATTTATGTTTTTTTTAAGCGTCTTCTCTTTCCTTTTGCCGCTGTGGGATTTGCAGTCAACCAGAAGAGTAAGTTGGTCTTTTTTTTAGGAGCAACGTCAGACTTTGTGCTGAAATACCAGCCTTCAGCTGTTTACACAGCAAGTTATACTTGTAACATAAGTCTAGGGGAAAGATAGCAATGATTTGCAGAAGCTTTTTTTCACTGGTTAAACTGACTTCTCTGTGGGTTTTAATAACAAGGAAATAAATATTAACCACTGAAAGCTCTTGATCTGCACACATGCACATCTATATCCATATAATTATCATCATTTTACAGTAAATTTATAATGTTTTTGCAGCATTTTTGTTTATACACAAGCCAAGTCTCTCCTGACTCAGGTTTGCAGCTGCAAGGACAAAAATGTGTGTATTAAGGGTCTTCATAAAAGACAAATATCCCCCACTGTGCTTCATATCGCAGTTCTCTTACGCTATATGGAGCTCTCAGTGCCTTATCTACTTCAATTATAATATCAGGATCCAATTTTATTAGGTCTTGTGATTTTATTAGTGTCCTTTAAATTAGCATCTGCTTGCAGTTAACCCCCGGCTGAAATTTTTTTGCTTTCTTTATGTGGGCAAAAAAAAATTAGCTGGCTGAGCTGTTTTGCCATCACACAGTTGTGTTACTTTTTCAAGTTTCAAACTTCATACACACGATGCTATAGACAAGATAAAACAAAACTGATTTAAATACATGCATGCTATAAATACATAGTTCTCTGCCCTAACAGCCTTATTCTGAGGGGTACAACACGAATAAAATCACACACAGGCAGCACTTGGACAGATAAGACAGCACAGTTCTGCGCAGAGACTTCCATAAATTTTTTCCTGCCTGACTCTGCTATGTCTTGTGTGAAAGGCACTGGGTGTGTTTGGCAGGGCAATTAAAAGGAAAAACCATTAATGTTGCACAAATCGGCACTCCATCACACAGTCTGATCCAACCAATAAAGGCAAGTAAATACTCTCTGGTACAGCATTTGAGGAAGAGAGGTGCGTGTTTATTATTAACTAGAACAATCCTGTGTTCATTAGCGGAATCACAGAGCTACACAGAGTGAAAACCCATCCACTTCATCATCATATTTTACCAGGCTACAGGGAGACCAATTCAATCAATAGTAATGCACAAAAATTATAAAGTCTATGATTAATTTTTTGTTCATGGCTAAGAATCTTCTAGTTTTGAATAATAAAATACCATACTCCTGTCAATGGGACAAATTATAGACACAACAAGAATTGTAAGCTAAAAATGCAAAATCTCCACCCGTGACTCAAACATTCTTTCAGCTTGTCCAACCAACTCAGGCACTTTCAAAAACCATTTAATATAATTTTGCAATTAAGGGTATTTGTCCAAACTACCCTATAGACAAAACTATGCTGTATAGCATTCTACACTTCATCTTCCCGGGCCAAAAATGGCATCACACATCATTTATACTGTTCTCCTGAGTCCCCTTACTCTGTCTTCACCAATATAAAACAAATGGAAATAAGCTACATCAAAATCTATACTTAGTCCACTGGAGTAATAAATAGTTTTTACATTCTTCTGCATGTTTTTTCATTACACCTGCCGTTGGGGACAATCTTTGTAGTACAAATTTATGGGCACATTAGTTATAATAATTCTGTTTTGTATTTTATCTCTGCAGGAGCACTGTTAGGAGCCGTTCCAATCATCTTGAGCGCAATAAAAGCCTTATGCTTTTAACACATCTTATTTGCCTATGAATAGTTTTTAGCGAGACAACCACAGGCTCCTTTTTATCAGCACGTTAACATCTAATACGTGTTTGGACTCTGGGCCTGCATTGTTTGTTTTACAGTGAGATTATGACACTAAGATTTGGGAAGAACTCCTCATTGCCGTCAGTAGGAAATACTTAAACACGACTGACATGACAGTGAGTCAGTCATAACCTTGCCCAGCTTTCCTTCTCGTGTAAGGCATTCAGTGATATGCTTAAAATATGTTCTGCTTGCTCACACTTGCTCTGGAGAGAGTAGTTTCTAAAGTACAAAGGGAAATATCTTCACCCACACTACAAGCATCACCCTCCCCAGACTGGATAACCCTAACAGTATCCTAAAAGTGGTTGTTTTTTTTTTGTTTTTTTTTTTTCTTTTAATTCAGTCAGAACGAAAGAGGAGTGAAGACCTGCAGTTTACAACATGAAACTGGGTTAACTATAAACTAGGTTCTTTTGCCTGAAGGAGAGAGGTGACCAATTCAGGCTGGCAGATCCAGGTTAGCAGTCTTTTCCCGGGGAATACCTAAGCAGGAGAAACGCCTGTTCCTCCACTGACACCTGTGCCCACAGGGGAAGTAGATTTAACCTACAAAATAAGCACCTAGGCAGGTTAAATGCCATGATAAATATATGCAGCAACATCCAACTCTAGAGGGACAACAGCAGCCGGTGTGTTCTCAAGACAGCAAAACATTGGTGTGCTGAGATATATTACCAGTGTTAAGCATTTCCAAGAAGGAGGAGCTGACTTCCAAGTGTGTAGCTCAGGTCCCTTTCGGAGGGAGGCAACACAGCTGCAAAACTGCAGATGCTAAGTCTAAATCTACTTAAATTCAAACATGTTTTGCAAATATTGACTGAATTTCTTTCTCATGGGCAATCCCAGCTGATATCAAGTGATTCTGCAGTCAGAATACACATACACATGGAGGTACTATGTGCAGAAAACAGTCCTTAAGTAAAATACTATATAAAATATGGAATGTATATTAATAAATAATACAAAATTTGTGAAGGTTGACTAAATTAGGCCTAAGCACTCTCATAACAAAATTTCTGACATGCTAGCTTTTTTTGCCCTCCCTGAAATAGTACTACAACATTAGTTAAAATAGAAAATTTCAGCTGGAAATAATGAGACTCGAAAATAAGTTCAGTCATCAACCAAACTCATTTTGGCTAATGTTGTCTTCCAAAAATTTAACAGAAACTGCCTGTTCCAGTCATAAAAAGACTAAAAAGTTTAACTCCATTAAGGTAAAGTTACAACCGTTTGCGCACAGACAGTAATTATGGACCTGTTAAACACAACTGATTTGAAGTGAGCTACTCAGCCTTTCTAATCCTAATTTTGGTAGACAAGTACAACATATCATTACAAAACATCACATCAGTAAACTTATGACCATGGAAAAATAGCTGAATACATTGGGGCAATTGAAAGCAATTCCATTCAAATAACACTCTAAGTGCAAATCTGGGCCTGCAGACATGAGAATTAGAATATGGATGACATGTGCATTTCCTCTAGATTTTTTGGTTTTTTTTCTGTTTGTTTGGTTTGGTTTTGGGTTTTTTTTATGTATGTCTATGCTGATTAAAATGAGTATTTGGTGAAGTTACTGTACTGGAACAATAAATACCAGCAATGTAACAGTATCAAATCCCATTCTAATTTGTCACATCTTTAAAAAGCCAAATTTTCTATGAAGTGACTGTAGAAATTTAAAAACTATCAGGGAAAGACAGTGGAAAAATACTTGTTTACACAAGGAATGGATTTAATGCCTATTTTCTTCTATTTTAAAAAGACCTTTAGTACTAAATCAATGACAGTTCCATTTAAGAAAATAAACTCGTTCCTCAAATACACATTTCTGGTGTAATAGCAGGAGCTAATATCCTGATTAATATTGCATGAACATTTCCATTATCAGTTCAAGCTGACTGAAAACATAAATGCCTTCATAAATGCCTATTTTCAAGCTCAATGTGCTCCCCTTTTCTAGGTACAATCACTTTTTCTGTAATCAAAAGATTTCAGTGTTTATCCTACAGAACCCACGTGGCAGCAGATCAGTGCCCGTAAACACGAAGGGACTTTCAAACCCTCTCCCCTAAGTTCCTACAGGAGTAAGATCTAAATACTATTTTGACTTGTGCAGGTGAAACAAGTTTAACAAAATTCCATGTGAAAGCACAGCTATTTGCAATTCTGATACAAAAGTCTTTTTTTTTACTGAATAACCCACAGCAGTTATATGAATTACAACTTATTAATTCATTTTCTTAACTCATTTATCATTTATATCAAACAAGTCCTAACTGTCTTTTTTTTGCACTGTTCCTAGAAACGGGAGAAAATGGGATAATCAGTCTTGAAGCAATAGTGGGGGGAAATTAATATCTTCCTTGCATATATATTTTCTAATAGCTTTTTATTCAGCAATGATAGAAAATATTTCATTTTGGCTGCACTCCTCAATTTTATTGTGTCCAACTTCCCAACGCCCTAAAAAGTCATTTTTTTCAGTGAAAAGACAGCTTTTGTATAAGCAAGAAAAATGTAGCAACATAGCTACGTCGACACCATCTTTTCTCCTCCAACCCTGTGAATTGTGAGGCAAATGCTTTCATTTAGTTTGCTTCAGCATGTTTCTAAAGATTCTACTTCTGTCCTTGAGGGAAGACAGATGCTCTTCACTCCCAAACCATGAAGTGATATTGTTTTATGTGGTAAACTTATCGAAGGAGCGTTGTGCCCTCAAACTGTAAGCAGTAGAAGTACACATTTTTCTGGCTTTAAAAAGCAGCATGCCAGGTGTTTTACAAGCAGCAGACAGGAGGACATCTGACATGGTGTTATCTTTCATGTACTTTGATTTTTTTGAAAATTAGGCCTAAGCCCTTCGGCCAAAAAATGTGTCCATCTTTTACTGCCTCGGGTGGTTTTAGGTTCAGATACTCCAAGGAGCTGCAGAATTTTCTGACAGTGACTGATGGAAGTGCTGAGCACCTCTGACAGTGGGACTATGTGCCCATTACTTTTCTGTTGTTTTTCTTACCATAGAGTGCTTTTGTGGCTTTTGTTTTTGCACAGCTCATCTCTTCGTAGTTTAATGATGCATTTCCTGTATTTCTCATGAGAGTTTAGGTTCAACATTTAATCTGTTCCTATTTTGTCTTCAAACCTCTGTCTGACTAGAGGTTCTTCGTTATAGATTTTTCTACGTTCTTACAAAATACAGATTCTATAGAAAAGATTTGTCATGTCCAGAACTACAAGTTGCAGCAAGTGAACTAGAGGCAGTTCAACACAACCTCAGGACCTCATCCCAAACTCCAGACTCCAACCAATTGCTGAAACTCACCCTCTGCAAACTCAGGTCCCAGGACTGCCTCCTTCTGCAGGTGGAGGACCACTAACTATGAGCTCCTGGGAGGGGACCTGCACAAACTCTGTCACTCCAAACCAGCTAGACTTAGTAGTACTGCACCTCCTGAGCAAAGACAATTCACTAAATGATTCCTCTTTCATGCTTTCCGGGCAGATCTGAGAGGAAAAAAGATTTGCTGCAATTAAAGATTTGAGAACTGCAACAATGCTGATGGGAAGAGACAGACAGCAAAGAGCAGGTACGGGCAGCAACAGGTGAAGGTTCATCCAAACCTTAACTGTTCTCAGTTTGTGCTCAAACCACTCCTGCTGTTGCCATCAAAACTGCAGAGTCTGGCTGAAAGCTGAGATCCTGCCCCAAAACTATTTATTTATGCACAGTCCCTCTATTTATGCACAGTCTCTCTATTCCTACCTCAGTAGAAATGCAGCACCCAACATTAGCCCATTTCAGCACAAAGGAAAGAGTTATACAAGTGCTTAAAGAGCTCCAGCCTCAAGTATTCCAAGTTTCCTGCAACAAAATCACACCCTTCAGCCATTCAGGACACAGGTAGAGAAATAAACTTGCTTGCTGTATCAAGGATCTCATTATTAAAAGGAGGGAGCATTGTAAAAATGGCATAAGCAGTTTTTAAGATTGGGGAATCACACCGATGAAGCCTGAAGTGGAGTTAAGGTGACACAAAACAAGCAACCTTCAGGAGCCCCATTACAATCACATCATGTCCTGAAAACATCAAACTGAAAGCGACTGAGAAGTGAGGAAATGACAGCAGCATTTTCAGAGTTTAAATCCAATTTTTCCACATGAAGTGAAACTAAACCAGGAACAAAATGAAGTCATGGCTGAAAGAGGTAATTTGTAAAGCAACATTACAGCTGGTGCATTTAGAGTTGAATTCTTTTTTTTTTCTGTAAAATATGCCACACTGTTAAAGAACAAGTTAAATACATCTGAATACATCCAATGCTATAAAAAACAAATGCATGATGTAGGAGGCTTTATTTGCCCATAACTTAAGGGAAAAAAGCCTATACTTTTATCATCCTATTTTGTGCATCTGAAAGAATTACAAGTTCTGTGCTTATTTGGGATGGAAAATCTGAGTAACTGATAAGAATCCATTTCATTTATATTCTTGACACCTCTTGAGTATTTTAGAGCACATAATGTATTACTTAATTATATCATTAACGTTCATGGAATAATCAATAGTAGAGTGATAAAGCAGCAGAGCACATATAAACCAGCCAAATCATCCTGTGTTTTCAGAAATAATTTGATAATGAAAGCAAAACTCATTTTTATTCTGAAGCTGAACAGGACACAGAATCCAAAGAGATTAAACTAACAAGTTTTTACTATATAATACAAGCTATCCAAATTTGCTATGTTGTTGCAAAAAAAAAAAAAAAAGGACCTAGAAAATGGCCTGGAACCTGATAGGGAAGGACAAAATTAGGGCAGGAAAAGGAAAGAAAAATACATTAGATGTCTCACTAAAAAGTTAAAGTACTTCCTCCCTGATACCACTTTTGAAAGGGGCAAGGATTAGAAGCAGATTAACATCACATCAGAGTCAATAATTATGTATCCTACATCTAGACAAAGTGCCTGATCTTAACAGCACTTGTGCTGATTAACTCATATGTATAATTGAAAGGGAAGGACAGTATTTGCCAGTCGGTGTCAATAAAAGGGAAATCTGCAGGCAATTGAGGTAACTAATCCTAGAACCAAACCTGTTCATAGGCGATCCAAACTGAATAACTTTTCGGTTCTGTTTTCTGCTAGTTCCTATGTAAGTAAATGGAAAAGTAATAGACATTAAAGATTTTCATTTCACAGTACTAAGCATTCACCCATCACCCATGAAGCTCATTCCTCATCCCCTGGGCTTCAATTGCAGCAGTGCCTACTTAATAAATGAGCACTAATTATTCAAGATTACAAAGAAATGTAGTACTTGGCACGTGCTCTCCTCTTTCACATATATTCAAGACTGTATAACAACAGTCTGCCATGCAGAATAACAAGGGAGAGGGTAATTACAACACATAAATAAACTTAACACAGAGAAACAATAGTGCTAGTAACTGTATCTCTAGGACTGATTCCACTGATTTTTCTTTAAGAAAAACAGAGCTAGAAAAATATCCTTAGAAGTTGTGTTTTACAGAAATCCATAAAGTGATTGCTGCTCCTCTGAGGAAATTTTCCATATAACATGCAAATACACATATTGTATCTCTTTCTCAGGCAATTGTTATATGGAACTACAAATTAAACACTTTGAATCATAAATTGTTTAATTTTTATACTGTTTGTTATTTAAAAGAAAAATATCTTCAATATTAAGATGTAACTAATAAAACAACTATGGTCAGCACCATCTGACAAGTATCACAATAGCTCAAACATCACTGAGTCTCCCCATGCTCTGCACAGCAAAAACATGCTGAAAAGATAATAAAATGTTGATTCAGAATGCTTTTTAATGAAGGAAACCTCATAGCTTCTAATAGTTTTTAACAGCTTCCCCTGTACTTTCTTATTTCTGGATAATTTCCCGCAATGAGCTTATAATGATCTTAATTTAAATATTTAACATTTGGAGATGGCTAATCTGCACCCAGACTAAATAAATAAATAAGTTTACCTTTTCAAATTATCTACTTTGAATCAAATCAGTCAGACAGCATCTTTCTTAACAGCGAATACAGAGCACATTAATCTAGTAAGGTATTACTCCTCCTCCCTGTAAGGCAAAGTTTTGCCTCAAAGGATTTTTAAAAAGGACTGTTAGCTGTGGGGACTAAAAAAGGAATTCAAATTATCCCTCTCATGTTTTTCGCTCTCAGAGGGTAATATCTTGCAAATGGACAGGTTAATTCACACATACAGGTGTGCCCTAAGCCCGCACTGGGCAGGAATTGATCTAACAAAACACATCTGAACCGATTTGTAGACTCCTATTCAAGAGCACCTAGTTATTACTCCCTTGGAAAGCAGTGACTAGCTATAAAAGCAGGAGGCTCCTAAACCGTAAATCTCTGCAATCTCCCAGTGTTGCCTCTAGAAAGAGTGGAAATGACTTTATGCTTTACTCCTTCTACCTCTTCTCCAAACATCTGCTGTTGCTCGTGTCAGAGACTGGATATTGGGCAAACCAGACCCAGTACGACCCTTGTCACGTTACTAATCATCCACCTTGCTTTCTCTTCACTTTTTGAATATTGATTTTAACTTCAGTTTTAAGTTCCACACATAAGCAAAGTTGTGGAAGACAAATTTCATTTTTACAATGAAAATATTTCTACTTTTGATGCCTTTTTCTGCCAATACAGTATATTCATGCACGCACAAAAATATAAGTTCAAAACAAAAAACTAATCAAAATGTTTCATAAAAACACTACCCCTATTCAAATTTCATCCAATTTTCCTCTGAACAGACACTGATCTCACAACTAGTCAAAAGTAATACTTTTTTTCCCCGCAATGCTTTCCAGTTCAATTGAATTATATTTTCTCTAGAGTTTTTTTTTTCAGTCACAGACGACTTTCTAAATTTTTACTCAGGTCTTCATTTTCAATCATTCTATCCTTTTCATTCAATCATTCACCTTTTCTCACTTTTTCACTTCATTTTTTTTTCCGTCCGTGCCTTCTCCTAACAAACCTTTTCAAACCAGCTTTTCCTGAGCAAACCTCCAGTATATAAACCACAATAGCCCTTACCTGAAAACCCACGGATTGCTGTCTGATTTTTAGGCCTCCTCAGAAGGGTTTTATTCACACAGCAATAAATTCTGGCTTTAAACAAGACTACACATCTCCATTTTTCCCCAATTTCTACAGCGTGAACACAGAGGTGTTGGACCAGGGGACCTTTGAAGGTCCCTTCCAACCAAACCATGATTCTGGAAATGCCGTTTTAGCTTTGGGTCTCCCAATCGTACACAGGCAAATAAAAGTATTCTGAAGTGGATAAATAGCACATGGGACTCTAACATGACTCTTGAGCCTTTTGCCTCTTTCTCATAGTTAAAGTCCAGAGATCAGCTTTAGTTTACAGTTTGTTATCTGCACTGCATTACTTTGTTATACAGTCAAGTGCATCCATTATTCAGAGCTGACAACACAGTCCCATATCTGAGAGGTTTTTGAGCTCTCCATCACAGCAGCTCTTCTATACATAAAGACAGGGCAGTCACACTGCTACCAGTGCTTGAAGGGGTTTGATCAGAATTAAT
This sequence comes from Cephalopterus ornatus, assembly GCA_013396775.1. Lineage (NCBI taxonomy): Eukaryota > Metazoa > Chordata > Aves > Passeriformes > Cotingidae > Cephalopterus > Cephalopterus ornatus. Next base: position 846,951 of record VZRE01000819.1, read on the forward strand.
TTGGCCATGACGATAGGTGGAAACATTAATTCGTAATGCTTATCTAAGAAAATTTTTGTGTATTAAAGAAAAAAATCATGCATTTTATTTCTGGGCACTTTTACAGTTTGTCTGCTTGAGAAGGAAAAAAAGGCAAAATATTTCAGATTAGAGTGATATTTTCTAAGGCAGTAAATAAATCCATGCAGAGTGCTGACAGCAATTACAGCAGATAAAAAATAGCAGCACATAAAGGGAGTGGTTTCTTCACACATGTCACAGCAAACAATGTCATTTCCTATTTTCCTGTAACGCACTGTGGTCTCCCATATGGCATAATGGCACACAACTGTTTTATTACTTTCGTTATACTCCTTTCTTATTTCCTCTCGCAGGTTTTCTGACTTTTCTCTCACCAGGAGTCACATTAGTGCCCTGAACGCGGAGTAGTACCAGCAAACAAAAAGATTTCTGTAGCACCAAATGCCCAAGTGCTTAGAAACTTACTGTCTTTAGTATTTTAAAATTCAAAGAAACAGCTGGAAACATTTTCAAAGTCGCAAGCTGCCAAAATACAGTACTTTCTCATTTAAGCACCTCTTCATATGACTGCTGAGGAGGCTCATCAGACAACAAGGCTACACTGTAAATCCTATTGCTCTCAAGAGGACTGGAGCTCCATGACTAGTTTAGATGTCTCTTACACTGATTAAAATTACCATTTAAAATACACACACAGGGAATATTTTCCAAAAACGAATAGTTAGAGGAAGGCTTTGTCTTGGTCTGCAATTCAAAGTTTCACTGATGAAGTTGCACCTGCTCCATTCGAATCACATATACTGCTCAGCAGGTTTTGACTTCATCAGAATTTCTGATACAGGCAATTTCCCTACAGAAGTGTTATTTTGCCTGATTAGTATTTGGGATGTTCTGATGGCATTCACGCCATCTGCACTAGAGGAATAAGAGGGCTTGGCTACACTTGCATCTGCAGCTATAGTGATAGCCAGTGCTCATCACTGCTCTGGCTCCTAAAAGGTAACTAAATGACTCGTGAGTTCTTCCCAACCCCTCTTGGATTTATGCTGAATTCCAGACTTGTAAAGGCAGCGCCAGACAACTTAAATTTTAGGAAAACGCAGACAAAGTGCTATAAACCTCCTTTAAAACCCGCCCTTGGATCTTTCCAACAGATGTCCTACATCACGTCTGCAGTGCATTCCGCCAGGACTCGCAGCAGCACAGTCAGGGTGATGTAAACACAACTCTCGTGGCAGGGGACGCGTGCCAGAACAGGGATAAAATATCCTTGTAGGAGCCACAAAAACCTACTGTGTAAAAATGACACAAGTGTCACGGAACTGGTACGGCACAGGGCATAATGAGCCTGCCGCTCTCATGTCTTCCCTAAATTCCAACACACATCCCCCTTACCTACCAGATTCTTGGCAAGAGACTTGACCAGGATCGTTTTATGACTCTCTAATGCCCAGGTGGTCTCCATTTTTCAATTTCTATTCGTGTGAAAATATTGCTCCAAGTGGCAATTTAAATTCATTGTTACTTTTATCTTTCTGAATATTAATTAGAATTATTTCCTTCTCTCGGTAACATCTATTTTGGCCAGTGCCAAAGCAGAACTCTGCAGCGGGGTGAGGAGTGCAGGGGGAGGTTGGCTAAAATGCAGCAACACGAAGCATTCTGCAGAAACTTGGAAGTGTAAATCAATTTATACGATACCCCAATGAGCAAGACACATGTTATCCCATTTTATGGGAATCTGAGACACAATATAAGTGACTTGCCTAAAGCCAGGACTGTCAGACTGAGGATTAGAGGCCCTGGTTCCATTCTCTTCTATTTACTACTCTGACTTACATCGTAATTGCAAAAAGAAAGAGCATCAAAAAAAAATAATAAAAGAAATTCTAGTGTCAGAATATAACGTATGTTTTGCCCTGTGAAAGAAAATTATCAACTGATAATTTTTGGTTTTTTGGGTTTTTTTTTTGCAAAGGGTGTAAAACAAAACTGTCAAATACCTAAATTCTGTGTAAAAATACCTTAAAATGAGATTAACATTTTTATGTAGAGGTGTGAGGGAACTTATAAGACAATATTGAAAGACTAGAAAATCATGTGCAGAATGGAAAACTGGTTAAGATCTTACAAGTTCTGTGAAAGCAGCATTGGATATTTCTGAAAATCACTCAGAATTGGCTGTTTGTTACCAGTGACACAAACCTTACTTGATGCCAGGAGAGAAAACCAAAATGCAAGTACCCTGAGAAGGTTTTTCCTGGGTTTCTTTGAACCATGTTTCCTCTTCAGGAAAGCAGTGGCAGGGATCAGGGCACCTATTTTGCAGCTGTGCTATTTTTAGTATCTTTTTATAATTTCTAAACAATTTATAATTTCTTTAAATAAGTGAATAATTCAGTTTCACAACATAGCTGCTGTAAAATTCCTTTTAGAGATTAGAGAAAGCAAACCAAAGATGCAGCATTACCACCCAGAGCAGGGGATATTAGTACTCAATACTGTATGCTAAGCTAACAATGATCTGATTCTGTCCCCATTTCCCCCTCTCCCCCAACTCCCTCTTGTTTTTGTCTGACAGAGCCACAGCCCTACAGAAAACGATTTTGCCAATAAAGTTCAATAAAAATAAAGCAAATGAAGTGGAAAACTTCCACAAAGTTTACGTAAAATTTTAGGTACAAGCCCCAAAAAGCTCCTATTTTTCAGCAGAAGCCACTACGTACTAAATCTTACCTTCTGGAGGCTTCTCTTTGGCTTGTTCTTGGCCTCAGTTAGAACTTATTCTGCATGGTCAGACCTATTTTCTGTCTTATTATAAGTGCTTTCAAAATCGAGGGAGATGGTGTCCCAGCTAGGAACACAGCAGCATTCTCACTTCATTCAATCAGTAAGAGGCAACAAGAATTGCACTTTTACAGAGTGAAAGAATCAAGAAGCACAAGAAAAAGAGGAACAAGATAAGAGGGAAGAGCAAGCCTAGAAATCAAACACACCTGTTGTGCTGTTCCTTGCCCAGTACCCATGTCTGGAAAATAAAAATTATTTTTCCAAGTAAGTTTATCTTGCTTTCATTAAACAAAAATCATACGTGTTCTGCAACATTTGGCCTTAAAATCCTTTTTAATTTGTCAAGCACTTCAAATTCCTGTCTTTGGTAGCCTCTACACCTCTTCATCCTGCTCAGCATTGCTACAGCTAAAGCAGCACCTTCTCAACTGCTGAAGGCCACAGCAAGGGATCCCAGGCTCCCATGGGAATCGCAGCTGACACAGCAGAAGGATCTGTGGCAGAGGGAAAAACTCCCCATCACTGTCATCACAAAGAACAGAAGATACGAGGATCCTCCTCGCTCCATAAGCACAAAAGTTTGTCTTTAAATTAAGAAATAAAAGAAGCTGGAGTGTTCGTTTTTGTTGTGGTTTTTTTTTCCCCATAGCTGCTGAGTCTCTAACTCCAAACTTCTTCCCAAAATTAACTAAAAAGTAAAAGAAGAAAGTTAACAAACTGAAAGTTATGGTTCTTAACGACCTCGGGAACAATTTTATCTGAAGACAAAACATCCTGCCATAAACTCAGAAGTACGACACGCCAGAGACTGAGCAGCATTCCAAGGGCAGAAAAAGGGTGATCCATTTTGCATTTACAAGGAACATTCTAAAGTAATTGTTACAGGTATTTTGTTGCAGTTTCAAAGAAATTTTCAAAGACTTCTTGCAAAGAAATTGTTCATCAATATAAACAGCTCTGCAGCAAAAAAATGTGAAGTTCCTGCTTAACTTCAGGAGACGTGAGAAGGAAAAAGGGGATTTTCTTCCATGAAATTACACGTGCCATTACTCCCCATAGATGGGAGAGCTTCCAAGAAACCAGCTGTTACACAGACTATTTTCAACCGAGTTGCACTCTTACCATAACAGCAAAATCATTTGAAATCACTTCTTCAAATCAGAACTCTTCTGCAAACCAGATTCCCCTTAACTCAGAGAAAGCCAGGTTCAAATTATTGCATGAGATAACATAGGCATTCTGGGGAAAATATAGCCTCTTCCAAAGAAATCGGCAGGCAGCGCCTTTTCTATTTAAGGAACAGCACCAAATATGAAAACAGCACCTGCCAACGCTTTGTGTAGTGCAGTCTGTGTTCCAATACCTACATATCTCATACATTTGGTGCTAGGCTTCAGCAGCATTTGGAAAATAACTGTTCCAAAATTAATTCTGTCTTTTAAGTACAGCTTTCCCAGAACTTCTAAGTCGGTGTGTTTGGTAAAATAAATAAAAACTTTTACTCTTTCAGTTGTAAGCAGAAAAGCATTTTTAGCAGAGTCAGGGATATGAAGCCAGGCAAACATTCCACAGAGCTGCAGAACATCTCACTTAGGAATATGGTCATGGACTAATAAATCTGGCATGTTATTTAACCGAAAGGAGTAAAAGCAGCAAAACTGCTTCATGAAAAGTCCTGAAATCATTGCAGAGACTAAAATGAAGATATTTTCATGCATGGGGTTTTTTTTTTCTGATGTTTCTAATTTTTTTTGGCGTGGCGTAGAGATTGAGAAACCTGAAGTTGAATTTACTTCCATCTATCAGAATGGTTGTAAGTGCTGCTTTAAGGCCAAAGATAGGGAAGTTTATAAAGCATGACAGACCATCAGATCAGTTTGGAGATCTCTGTCCATGACAGAGCAATCGATATGCCAAAGAACATGCTTTTTGTTTTCGCAGCATCTTACTTGTCTCCCTACAGGGAAATGTTCTCAAGCACAAAGAAAGACAACTCCCTTCTTTCTACCTATTTATATATTTCTTTGAAAGTGACAGTTAAGTCATTCCTATCTTACTTCATTTTTGTCAGCATCATCTTTAAACTGCATGCTGCTTATACCATAAACCACTCAGGCAATAGAATTACGGGGAATGAATTTTTTGTTGCATTAACATCTGTTCTTCCCTTCCTTAGTTTGATCCTGTCTCCAAACTACAGACTTTAGCGTCACTACCCCGGTGGTTTTATGACTCATAAATTAAAAGTCTTCACATTTCGGGTTGAAAATCAAAATAAATTTACAGAGGTTCTTCAGTACTCCCATATATATCAAATGAAGATTTCTGGAACATTTTGAAGGGAGCAGATTTGTAATAAATACTGTATATGTTTTAAGTCAGAAGAATTCTCTTCGTTATTCAATATTCATAAGGTAGGATTTCAGGGAACCCAGTGGTTTTTTTTTGGAAGACATTTTTATTTCACTATTTTGTTCAAAAAATTAATTAGGAGTGCAAAATTGCATCAGTCCCTGTCTAGGGGAATTCAAATATCTTTACTGAGACTGGAATAACAAGTCAGCTTCTTTTATTTCAAATCAGTTCCTGGAAGTAGAGTTGTTGTAGGTCTCTTAGTAATAATTGTCCTTGCCTGCAGAACAAAAGTCCAACAATCCCACCTACTTCCGACATAGCTGGGTCTGTGGAAAAAGGCATCAAAAAGCCAAAACAGGAGATAAACTTTCAAAAACACTGCCCAGAAATCATTTAACGCCAGGAAAAGGAAACATCTAAAGGAGCAGTTTGATAAGATACATCTGCAACTCAGCTTTTGGAGGTGTTTTTGAAACCCTTGGTAATCTAGCCAGTGACTTGAGCTGGCTTAGTTAGGTTAAACAGTTGGGTTTCTTTTGTTTACTCATCACCAAGAAATGTGGTGTAGTTCAGCAGTCAGCAGGAATCATCACACATAGACTGAGGAGAAGAAGAAAAGTAAAAAGAAAAAGACAAAAAGCAAAGAAGATAGGGTGAATACCAATTTTTCTACATCAATATTTGTTTTGACCACTGAGGTATAGGTAGTTTTACCAAAAAAAAAAAAAGCATAAATACAATATGTATCATTGCTTTTTCCACTTCAAAACACCCAATACTGTACACTAAGAACTCTTCACAGTCTTCTGTGTAACGGAGCAGAGGCTACTTCAAGAGCCTCAAACAGCATTAACCAAGGACAATTCTTTAGCAGAAAATTCAAGATGCTCCTGAAACCTAACAAATATTAGTTAAAGGTATTTATTTACCTTTACAACACCCTGCTTCCCGTTCATTTTGTCTCACAGGGCCTCTCTATTCTTGCTGGTCACATTGAAGGATGAGCAGATTCATGTAAAGAGTGAAGTGAACACCAAAGAAGAACACTGTACAGCAGAGAGAGAAAAATGTACAGAGAGACAGATACACAAATTACTCTTCAATTAGGGAGAATTACACACAGTGCTGACAGGATGTGTCAGGTGCAGGGTGTAGTAATAGCATCAAAACAATCCACAACATAGTCTTTCCTTTCCAGTTGTTCCAGTGATTTTATACTGAAATATTTTTTTTCTTCTAAGCATCTATTAATCTAAGAGGCTTTCACCAAGCAGTCATAGCTGATATTCACATATATCATATCCACTGCTAACCAGACTGAAGGCCATTGATGTTACATAAGCCTATATTATTTTTGCTCACAAAATGAATCTTTGTGCAATTTGTTGACAGACCAACTACTCTGCATAATGCTTTTAGAGTCAGTATTTGTGATTTGACCAACCTGACATACATGCCCCCAATTTCTCTGCCTGTCTTGGTTGCTAGATTTACTTTCACAAGACACTTCAGGATCCTTATTAATGGGCAAACACATCTTCATGTGAATTATTAGAATACAGGAAACTGAAATCCATGTTCTTACTCCTAAGCATAAAATAAAAACTCACACAGAAATTGTACATTCCTGTGCGAAACATTTCAGCAGAATGCCAAAAATCAATGATGAAAGAGTTCCCATAGGACTGCTTTTTTGTACAGTAGACTCAAGTCTCTGATCTGAAAAAGCTGCACCTTCCCTGAGAAATGATTCACACCTTGAACCGTGTGTGCAACAGGACTATTTGCCTCTTAATACAAAAATATAAATAGTACCATGTTTCCTTTAAAAGTACCTGTGATTAAATCTTTGAGTGACCCTCCTTGAAACAAAAATAGACACAGACATAAACAGAGTTAGTCTGGGCTTTGCTTTGGGGAAGTCAAGGCATAGCTGGAAAAAAAGTTGCCTACCAAACCTCAAAGAGAAAGAGGTTTGCTAGATAATTGCCCATTCTTTAGTGCAATCCTTGTCCAAATATTTCTGGAGGTTTTCACCCCCACTGTCTCTTACTGTGCGTTTCTAGAGGACCATGAAGAGAACCTCATCGTGACAGCGCTTCATTGCAAGGTGAAAATCAAAACGTCACAGAAGGCTGCTGAAACAGGACCCGCATTTCATCCCATTTTAATGCAAGTTGCAGGGAAATAGTAAATACAGGAGTATCCCCCAGCACACAAAAAATTTATAACACTCATTTCATAGCACAACCCTTTCAACCACTTCAGACCAGATTGTTATTTAGCTTTTTTAAACCCCTGCAGCTAGCATTGCCAATGGCTTTTGACTGCACCATATCAAGCTACTCCTAAAGAATGCTTTTTATTTACTGATTACACAGACTGTTACAATATTTGAGCTAAATAGTCTGCATTTTGGATCAGGAACAGAAATGGCTTTGGGAAAAACAAAAAAATAACACCAAGTAACCGTAATGTATATAAATCAAAATTTATAGTTCAGACACTACCAAATTTGGCAAAGCAAAAAGGATGGAATGCTGGCAAGGGACACCTAAATTCTTCCAGATATCACAAAAGACATCAACGTTGAAAACAACTCTCTGTTCTGTAAGCTAATGGCCCAAAAATAAAAGTACTCTTTAAAAATATGTACCTGATGTACAAGAATTTTAGACCAAAATAACAGCTTGCTATTGGTATTGATACCCAATACTTGAAGAAAAAAAGAAAAAAAAATCTTAACATCTGTTTATATCGGTTAATTCTGTAAATAGTGAAGAAAGCACATGCCAGGTCAGAAAAAAATATTTAAATACAGAATGATCTTTGGGTAACAGGGATCTTTGGGTTTACAGCATTACCCAGTTCCTAAAAATGCTTGTGAGAAGACCAGACAAAAAGAGGTCTGGTCTCTCCAAGAGCTCCAGCTTTCTCAGAAATTCTGCCTTTTCTAGTGGGTCACTTTTTCCCAGCATGCCTGTTACATTAAATCCTTCCATGGAGCAAAAATTAAGAGTTAATTTCTATTACACCATTATATTTCTACAAACTGCAGAAAGTAGCATAGTAACTATATTCCATTTTCCAGCTAACATCTACAGTGTTTTATGAAGAGATCAGGGTGAGCTGCACTCGTAAGTGCAGCTTAATTACTTCTATTTCAATGTTCACACAAAAGTAGTAGGGGATTCCGAGTTTGAAGTGTCCTTATTGGATAACTAAGAAAGAATAAGCAGAAACCCGAGGTACTGTCAACAAAAGAAGGGATTTCCTTGGTCATTCCCTGTAAGTAATCATGACCATAATTGTCAGATACAGATGGAAAAAGAAATGCTTAAAATATTTTGGGCTTTAACCAGCAGTACCTGGAAATCAATTCCTCTGCCCACAAGCTTCAGACATGATTTTCTTCAGTGCGTCCTCAGAAAATTGAGTCCCCTCAGCCGAACAAGAAAAATCCCAAACCTACAACAAAAGGAACCTCTCGGTTAACTTATCTCTGCTCAGCTCTTTCTGGAGACCTTAATTTTTACAACAGGACTTTGCCTATAAAGATATCAAGGTATATAAAGGTATAAAGGTATCATACATGGCTAAAACTAGTTTTTGCTGAAGTTCTGGAGCAGGGTGTGAATCAAGGCTGGTAATGAACTACAGATTAAACCCTGGAGCAATTTAGGCCTCTGCATCCAAAGTATAGATTTCAAGGCTGTCTGCTTAATCCTGATTGAACTGGAACAACAGATAACTAAGAAGTTTTTAGCTAAAGCAATGTAAGTTTAATTTCATGGACTTATTTAAACTTTCAGTTTGGTGGATTTTTTTTATCCTAAAATCAGAGGTAATGTCTTTCATCTCTCAAATTGGACAATAGGCTTGAAAAAGCCCCACCTGAGCTTGCAGGAAGTTGTATTGAAAGAGGTGAAAGTCATGCTGCTCAAACCTATTTTAGAGACCTGCCATTTCCAGAACTCTCAGACGTTTCTCACATTTACATATATTAGGATCCAAATAGTGATCATGACAATTTATCATTCACCGAAACCGTGTCATGGGATTCACAAAAATCTTTTTCAGCAAGTGCATTTACTTTTATTAGAATCACCACGGAGAAAATCTAGGATATCAATGCAATTTTTTTCATGTTTCTACTGAGTTTTAGCTGGCTGAATGGTTAATTTCAGAAGCTGTTACAGCTATAACCTCAGGATGAACCCCTTGGGAAAATGGGAAACGTGGAGAAGTTTCCGTTGGCTGAGCAAGATTCTGCTCTTTTCAACCACACCTTTTAATTGCTGAGCAACACAAAATGTAAGTAAAGTAACAAAATCAAGACAAATCATTGCCATTTGTTAATGTCACAAGAAGGTAGCATATTGGCTTAATGATTTACTCATTTTGGTCACGCTTGAGGCACATTTACCCCACACACAGAGAACGTCTGTGCACTAAATGCACCTGACAGTTTTTCACTTTTTCTAATAAGAATAGCTTTTAAATGTATTTCTTAAAATGGGCTCATATTTCCAAAAGACAAGAAAAATTACTTTCAGTTAAATATGTACTAGATAAAATACCTAGTTCCCCTGAAATGAATAATGATCGATTTAAAGGATAGTTACAACAGCAGCGATCTCATTGGGTTTCACGTTTTAATGGGTTTGTATTCCTAAAATGTGCTGAGGCGATACATTTGAACTGTTAACATAATCTTTTACCTTGAAGGTAATAAAGGAATTTTATTCTTCATTATGATGCTTTACACATATATAGTTTGTATTTAATATGCCTTTGTCATGTACTTAATGCTGCTATTGTAATGATTTAAACAAAGATTTAAACAGGCAAACTTAACAAGTTTAGGTAAACTACAAGCTGCAAGTAACAAGCAGTATTAGACATCAAAAATGTCAAAATTCACAAGTCCAACAGGTTTACAGCCATATGAAAGCCTGTCCCAAATAAACAAAATATGAAGTTGTTTAACCGGAGTTAAAGTGTTCACTCCAGTTTTTCTATGTTAAAGGTTTTTTGTAGTGTGATACCAGGGAAATTCACATTCATAAGCTTCCCTTATCTGGCTGTCCAGAAAGCTTCCAATAAAATGCAGCCATTAGAGGCATGGTAAGATCTGAACTCGCTGCAGGCAAATTTTCAGATACTTTCGGAGGCTATTTGATGATTATCCGCCGAGTAGATTGAAAGCGAAAGAACACATACTAATAGCACATTCAGTGAACTAGATTTCTCGTGCAAGAAAAAAAGATTTCTCAGAATATGTGGCAATTCACTGTTACTGGAATAGCAAAGATCTGTAGACAGAACTAATTACCATCGGCACAGTCCCAGACCCCATCACTATACCGTCTCATTTGGAGGTGGCTCAGATGAAAGCTGTCTGCTTGCTGTTGTCTCCCTGCAGATCAGATATGAACTACAGGGTGACTACGGAATCAGACACCATCTAGATAAAAAAAGACTGTTTCCTAGTCAGATGAATCCCCTGCAGCGTCTCCGATGGCTGCAGCCCCAGTCAGGACTCAGCAGGTCAGACCAAGCCCGGGACAAACTGCTTTCATCCTCCACCAGAAAACTTTCTGCTGTCAGTGAGCTGTGTCTGCTTTGCACCTTACAGACACAGCTGTGACTAAGGGAGGCAATGTTCTGAAATGTATTACATTTTAGGGTATTTTCCTGCAATTCTTAAGTGAGCACAATTATAACATTAATTACTTAAGAGTTAATCTTACAAGCAAACTAGCTGGAAGGTCAGCAGGAGAGAACAAGCTCTGTCTTTGTCCTTCTCATTCCCCTAAACTATTGTTGCCACAACTGTCATCAGTAAAAGGGATATTGTGTTTATAGGGGTACATAAGGTGATGAATACTTTCACGGACTTCAAGGAACTTAAATATTAACCTAGAGGATGAGAGGTTTATTTTAATTGGCTAGACAGATAAACTAAAGAGAAAAATAAACTTTTTCTTCCCCCATAGTAACAGTCACATTGCTCACTTGGGAATACCTACCCCTGTAGATGTCTGCTTCGTTAAGCAGAGCAGGAGTTGGTCTGAAAATTGTCCATGTGACAGAAGATTAGGCATTATGTGTCTGAATCAGTGTTCACCATTATCTGCTCACCCAGTAATCAGTAATTCCTTTTATCTACAGTGCAAAACTACTCCTGCCAGGAACCTTCTGTTGACATTCATAGTACAGTTACAAGAATGGAAGTATTTTCCAATTAAGCCCACTTCCAATTAAGCCAATTTCCAATTAAGCCTACCCATGTTAGTAATCATAAGGTGGACTTGGCTCTTAATACTGTCATTATTCAAAAACAAAACAGAGGATTAAAATCATATAGGCATACAAAGAAAATTAAGGGTTCCTCTTTAGGCAGCTGCCTAATTCCCTTTAGTTACAACTGTCTAAAAATAACCTCCAAGCCTTAACTCTTTCAGCCCCCTATGGCACTTTCAACTGGTCCAGAGGAATTAGCTTAAATCTCCCCCCCTAGAAACCCCAAGAGAGGTGTCAGCTTTTCTGTCCCTCCCAACGCTCTCAAGTAAGCATCGTGCCAGTGCTAGTGATGTACACAGAAGCACTTTGTGATACTAATATTTCACTTGATCAATAATAACAGGGGAAAATTGTTCATAGTAGTCACAAAAGAAGTGTTGACAGCTTTTTAAATTAGTCGGTTTTTTTTTTTTTCAATATCAAATGTGGATCTCGCACTTGGAGCTGTACATTTGCCAGCCACAAGTCAGACTCCTGTAATCAAAACAACTTTGTTTCGAGCCCTCTAAACTTAGCAGATTCTGAAGTTAAGGGTTAATTCTATCAGATTTAAAACGACAAAAAGAAAGATCACTGACAACCATTTCCAATGAGCACACTTAAAGTTACAAATTTCAAAGTTTGATGAATTATTGTGCCACGTTGCATGTGGTAACATATCTCTAGGGATCACAAGAGGATCAAGTCTTAAGAAGGATTTTGAAAGTAAATACTGAGAAGGATTTCTGACTGTTCCCCAAAGCAGCACAGGAGGGAAAAACCCAAAACAAACAAATAAACCCAAAAAAACAACACAGAAACAACCAAGAAAACTACCAACCAAACAAATGCGGAAGTAAGGCTGGGAAACTGGCTTTCAAGCTGTTGTCACAGGGAAATAGAGTAATGTAGAATCATGATTCAGAGAGGTTAGGGTGCACGAAACATCAACAAAATAAAAAAAGGTCTAAGAGAATTAACTTTAAATTACTGTCATTTTTAGCAGTAATCCAAGATGGTAACACAATTATAAGAATTTTTTTGGTCATTTGTTAGATGGAACAGCCATTTAACTTCAACAATTGTTGCAAAAGGAATACTATGTCTTGGAATACCATCTTTCAGAAACCAAAATTCAAAGTTATTTCTATTTATTTTGTTTTATGCCATGCTTATATTAAATTTAAAAAAAAATCAGCTTGAATACAAGTCTGTATTAGAGGGGCAAACAAATTAATAACAGTTTACGTTTTCTTGACCAAGAGCACTTTTTTTGGATACAGTACTTATTTAATCACAGAAATTCAAGAGGTTAGTCTCCCAAAGACTTTGGTAAACTTGTTAAAAACAGATTTGTCAGCTCACAAAAACCCTCTCAGCTGTTCCTCACAGAACATGCAACAGGTGAGTTTAATAGGTTTTTCTTTGTGAAAAAGCCTGCAGGAATCATTTCTTTGTTCAAATCCAAGCCCTCTGGGAACAAATGTTCGGGTTTATGTCACACACTGAAAGCATCCAACTCATAATTAGTATCAAAGTAATTAAACCCCTTACTTTAACCGATTAATTTCCCGTTCTATGTGTTGAAAGAAAAACGTGAGCCCTTTTTGAAAAACAGGTTTTAACTCCATTTGGGTACTAAGATAACACGAACAGCTTGAAATGCTTAATTCAAGTCCAAGATGTTTCTGGAGCCTGGAAAGAACTCGTCCTGTTTCCTTTTGTAGGAACCTGACTGCCACAGGTAACACACAAAGCACAGTCGTTGCTTCTTCGTCTTATTGCTAATGAATTTCAAAGTACAATATATCCCCAATTTCAGGATAAAGTTACACTCCATTAGACAGACTTTCTGCGGGCTTTTTACTGAAGAGAATTTTATTTAAGAAAATCTATTTTCATCTATTGATTTTTTTTTCTTTGTTGGTGACTTGTGCTGCTTTCTCACTTACCCAGTTTCCTTATTTCCTGCCTCAGTGGGCTCTGCTCACTGATATGAGAAATGAGCTTTAGCCTTCAGCTTGGAGTCATTTAAATGCTAGTCCTCGACTGAGACTGTTAAACTAAGAATCTAGTTTCAAGATCCAAACACTTTAAAAAAATTCAGTATTTCAAAGCCATACATGTACATCAGAATAAGCAGCCACCAGGTGCACGCAGCCTTGTAACAGCTCTGTCCCTTGAAGTTAAGTGTGACAGAGTTCCAATTCTTTCTTAATTGCATATTTACTGCAATTCCAAGCCTTTAGTTTAGCGAGGCTCAGGAAAGATTCCACTCTTTCTGCAGGGGGAAAGAGCACAGGCTTTGCACCCAACAAAAAGTTTAACTGGAGTGGTTTTACGAAAGGAAAGTTCCATTTGCTCGTGTCTTATGGAGAGTGAGGAATTGCGTCAGGATTTCAGAAGAGCAATGGGAGGATGGAAGCGGGGGGTGGCAAAATCAAGTACAAAAGAAACTCCCCACTCTTCATCACCACTCTGCTTTAGACCACATATTTACAGATAGTTCACCAACTTTTCCACAGCTTGCTTATACTTCCGCTAGAAAAGTATCCAGATGCCCCTTAAATAAAAATGAAGTCTACATGCTTACTAGTTTTCTATACATTCCTCACCCAAGCATTACAATTCATTCCTCAAACTTATGTAGAATACCATTAATAATTAAACCTATACTTAAAGCACCAAATAAATAGAGGGTATCTAGGCTCAGACACCAGGAATCTTCACAAAACCTGTGTGGATTAAGTGAAATCCCATTGGAAACTAGCGATAACATTTGGGAGGTTGTGTGCAAGACTGCACAGCCAAGTGACCAAATGAGAGAATTTACTTCCAGGAGAGGAAAAGAAAAAGAAAGTTTAGTCATAAAAAAGTGGACACTGCTGTTGGATTGCCCTCACTCTAATTTTAAAGCAGCCAACGCAGTAGCACAATACGCAGCAATACATATACGTTCTGTTAAGAGGTGAGTTCAAGAACACACGTGGAGAACAACCAACAATCCTGCTCTTGAAACCCTTCTCTATTTCAGGAATAATGGTAACAAGTCATTATTAAGGGCATATAATTCGTTGTGGTCATAGAGGAGCAGCTCAAAAAGGAAATCAATTCTGGGTGTGACTGCATGTTTACAAGGGGGCAAAGCCAACAGGAGCCTTAATTCAGCTGTGCAAAGCAACAGCCTCAAATTCTTTAAAATATTCTTAATTCATTCAACTTGATCTTGCCATATCTGTAAAGTTTCAAGCATCCTGAAGCGATTTGCTGGAAAAAGAAAATTCTATAAAAACACGGTGATGAAAACCTCCCCAAACAACAACTGATAGATAATAACCCCTTGGATATAACTGGCCTGCAAATCTATTAAGTGCTCAGAACTTGGAAACAATCATCAAAAAATATTATTTCTATGATGATTGCAAAAAGTTCTTCCATTCATAAAACAGAAATTCCTGTTAGGAATATACCCTTAGTACTTGTTTATTTTAACTTTTGTTGTCCTAATTGAATTCTTCTGACATTTCTTTACACTGATGCCTCTCTACTGTTAAACTGATTAAAACAGTAACAGAAAACATGCTGTAACCATTGCTGTAATGTCAGTGGAGGCAGAAACTGCAACTCGAGATCTGTTACAGTGCCAAAAATCTAAGTCACTTATAAAATGCTTGACAGATAAATCAGGGCTTGAACCATTTTAACTTTGATCACAGAAATTTATGATCATGTAATCCCTAAGCAAAATATAATTAATTTAATCAGGAATAAATGAATTCAAATAATTGTCATAATAATCAGCCTCTGAAGAGAAACCAAAGCTGAAGTTCAGTGTTAGCTGGTACGTGAAGAAAAGCTGTTGGAATATCAACGCCATATAAAGCAATTTTACTTATCTCCTAGTTCTGACAGAATGGACTCACATATGAGTCATAAGAGTTTGAACTGTGGTAAATTATGTCTAAATAAGTGCTAAAAATTACACGCAATTTAGCTGTTCCCATCCAAGCTGCCTCCAGAAGTTACATTCGATACTTTTCCTTTGTAGAAATACCCAGGATTTAAAAATTGAATCAATGTGCCTTATTTGCGCTATTGTTTTCCTGCCAGAACAGCCTTGTAACAGCATAAATGTTTTACTTTGTTTTGCTAGACAAGGCACAGGCAAACTCCCATAAGTCCCTCTTTATGGGAGAAAAATAGGACGCTGCCATCTGTGAAAAACCATGGATATGAATAGCAGCCTCCTCTGGCACCCAATTGCAACAATACATCAGATCGATTTTAGTCCTCGGTAAATCTAGGCTATGTTTCACTTTTAGTGCCATCTTGTATGGTGTTTACTTCCTGGCAGAATCTTATTTCATTTAATCCTCAAATTACCTCACCCTGTAGCCCTCAGCCTGAAAACCCTTTTATATGGGGTTCAGGCTCACCGAAGCCAGGAGGCTACTTTTCATTTTTGCCATGCTCACAAAGCAATACTGTGGGAAGAGGGATAATTGTTTGCTATTTCTGTGGGGAGGAGGAAAATAGAAATAAAAAGAGAAAAAGAAAGCAAGTAGAGCTTAGAGGAAAAACCAATTCTGCCCAGAGTAGATAACCAAGCAAATAACTTAGAGGGAAAACATGAACTAATTTTCTCCTCTGCCACTCTTAGAGGATTTGGGACCAAGGGAACACAAACCTATGCCCTGCTCTTTCTTTCTTTTTTTTTTTCTTTTCAGCTGCAATCCAGTCACAAATCCTCATGGGCTATCACGGCAAGAGGAAAGATGTATTATTTAAACAAGTGCCAGCAGCAGCACTGCTCCAAGGATCACAGCAGCTTGCACATGCAAGGGCTTAGCTTGGCCCTGCCCCAGCCTGTGGCATAGCACAGCCCTCGCAGACCCGATGCTTCCCCATGCCAACCCTCTGCTCTGCCCTGCCCATCCCGTGCCAGCACGGCAGAGATGTGGCTGGTTCTCCAGCACTTGACCCAGGAGTCCCCCAGTTCAGCCAGCAGAGCTGGGGACAGGAGCCATCTCCTGCGTGTGGGCAGCCCCCCTCCCAGGAGCACCCCGAGGAAGGGCACTGCTGGCACACCCAGCACGTGTTTAGTTGGAAAAGAAAAAGCCTGCTGCGCAAACAGAACAAATACATATTTTCAAAAAGGAAAAAAAAAGTAATCATGAAACGTGCAAGCATAGTATTAAAATTCAAGTCTTATCGTTTGGTAGTAAATACGGAAAAACATAAATAACAATGAGCCACAAACAGCAAAGATGAGAGGTTGTTCTAACCTGTCTGCTCATCTCTGACATACCTTCTGCCACCCACCAGCAGCAAAACACTCTTTTCTCCTAAATACCATTCCAGAGACATCTGAATTAGCTTGTACTATCAAGGTCACGGAATATGCAGAGTTGGAAAGGACCCACAGGATCATTGAGTCCTGAAGGTACCAAGATAAACCAGTTGCTTCAATTAGTGCAGGTCCCACCCCCAGCACTACTTTGCTACAATTTCTGTATTTGTATTTGATTTGCCTTAACATGCCTAATACTTGAGTAGGATCCTTCAAGAGAATTTCAGTAATGTCTTATAACCTTTTCCTATCTTTAAGATATTGGCTGCTGGGAAAGCTTCTAGCTGGACAAATAGGAAGTTCCTAATCCTGTAAGGACATTCTTAACTACAAGTACATTTTGGAAATGGTCTTACTGAAGACATTGTTATTCAAAGGGGAGGAGGCCAAGCAATAGGCAGCTTTAGAAAGCAACGTTGTGTCTTGATTCTTCATGCATATATTAGTTTGGTAAGCAAACCCTGAAGTAAATCTGAAATCAGAGTAATGAAGAGAGGGATTTTTTGAGTCTAGAACACGCCAACAAGAGCAGCTGCATCTTAGAAAGCAGGAAGCCAAAGGTTTTGTTCTAAAGTTTCTTGTACTACACACACACAAAAAAAAATTAGTATTTATTTCCTTTAGTAAACCTTAGTTTAGAAAGCCAGCCCCAGAGGACATTTTTGATGTGAACAACTCAGGCTGTGTATGCTTTACATGACAAGTTTTAAGCTAAGAAAAATAGCTCATGCTGCAGACAAATTGTTCTAGTATTCCACACATGTCATTGTACAACAGTAAGAAAAGTCTTGGAGGTGTTCTGGTCGTTTATTTAATAGCACTTATTTAAATCATTCAAGAGCATGCCAGATTAGTTTAAAGTGTTCATACATTGTGTTTGTTGAACATCAGCACTGTACAGCTGCTCGTGGTTCACTGGTTTTAAAATTGGTAGGGAGCTATTAATGAAGTGGGGAGATTGAATACAAGAGTTACGTTAGAGGCATTATTACTGTACAGCCAGCATTGGAACTCAATTTAACGCTCCCCACAGAAAGTTTAAGCAGAACTGACAAAGCAGTTGCAACAAATTTTTGAACTCCTTCTATTCTAATTAGCACACTAGCCCTAAGGTGCCACATCCCCAGCGACACAAAAGGATTCCAAAAACCAAGCGCCTGTTCTGTTACAGCCTCTCCAGTTGTGAAACAAATGACCCCGCTTTTGCCATATGCCCAGAGTTACTTTTTTGAATTACACAGAAATAAACATTACCTTGGTAGGAAGCACAGTTTGAGACACTTGGATTGATCGTGTGCAACCAACAGTAAAACATTTTAAGACTTTTAAGTAGTCCACGTGATATTATCAGTCACTGGAGAGGTGTGTTATGATATACAGCAAGTGGGGTTTTTAGGGTTAATTCCACAAGTCCTACTCCTCAAATCAGCTTTGTTATTTTGGAGGTGCTTAATATTTGCCTGCAGTAGGAGAAGGAAGTAGTTTTTCCTTCTGCCTGATCTCTACTCACAGTTTGAAAGTTAAGAAGAATCCAAGCGTTTTTAAGTTAATTCACAGCAAAACAAATTATTATGGCATTGATAAAATAATCAGTCTATAGTGCTCTGAATGTGTTGCCAAACCAGTATCCTGTCTTAGTAAATATCTGGTATTTAAAATGACTCACGGTCATCAGAAGAATTTCAGTCTCCAATAGAGGCGCAGAAATAACTTGTTCATTGCTTTATGAGGGCATCAAAATACAATACTCTGTAAATAGCATTAGATTGTGGACTTAGAAATAATACTTCAATACTTTCTTTAATAGAAGATACTTATGTTACCTCATCACATTGATTCTCACTCAAGTTGTATTTTAAAAGAGTTCAGAAAGCATTTATGGCAAATAAATTCTTCGATATATATTTCAGCTCGAAAGGGTATGCAGGACATTTGTAGAAACACTAACATGTGGAACAGTGTGGCACAGAGGTATAAAAGGAAGAATTCCACGTGACAGTCCTTGTTTTGCTCTGAATGTCTTAGAGGCAATGTTGATAAAATAAAGTAACAGCCAGGGAAAATGTGCAAAAATAACATAGCAAAAACCTCATAACTTCTAATACTGTATATGAACCAATCATCCTCTTTCCCTTTTTAAGTGTCCTCTCCTACAAATATTTTTTTAAAGAAGCAGTTAACTTTTTTCTGGACATCCAGAACCAATTTAAAAGTCCCATGTCAGAACAATTCCCATGATTCACATTTCTGAAACATTCATTTTCCAAAACCAGATAGTAAATAATGGCAGGAAATCAAAGGAAAAAAATATGTTTTGTGTGAAAATGTGAATTTTTTGACTCAAAAAACTCAGCTCCTTTTTTATTCTAACTTCAGAAAAATATAGTTTCTCTATTTATATTTTACATTAACATATTAGTCACTAGATTAAACTGGTTACTGTTTTTTGACTTCAGTCACAATAGAATCTGAAAAAAATCCCATAAATTGCAGAACAAGCATTTAATCCAGAAGATATTTTGGCTGTTCTTGGCTTGCTGAATTACAAGGGTATAACACTCCTTGTATGCCAGCCACTCCTGCTTGCTAAAATGTCTGGACACTAATGGGACATAAATCATTTTTTGACAAATTCCTCTTCTAACGTATAAACCTGCAGGAAGGTGAAGCATGCTACTGCACCGTAACACGAAATGTGACACTTCAGGGATGAAAATAATCACTCAGCTCTCTGCTAATTCGTGCAGGCACTCGGGAAGCAGGGCAAGCACGAGGTAGGTCTGCAATATTCAGGCCAGCAAGTCTGTCACAGCAGAAATCTCACAGTGAGAACCTTAACAAGCTTGCCTTTAATGTGTGGTCATTGTAAACAGCACAGAAACTAAACTAACAAACAAAATTAAACCTGCACTGGTGTCCATTCATGAAAGTGTGCAAGCGGATAGTAAGGAAATACAGCTATTTGGCAACCACCAAATGATGATATACATCATCTCTGAGCAGGAGTTTAAGTTAAAATTCTCTCAAATTCTAAACAGAATATTTAAAAAAAAAAAAAAAGGCATGTTGATAAACTGTTACAAGAGCAGTCCACAATTAAAACTTCCGAGTATTTTTGAATCCTTCAAGCACCCAGGCCAGGATTCCAAAATTTATGTGGCATTGTATTCAGATGAGGGTCTGGAGTGGCGAGCAATAAGTTTATAAATATTTGACTCGGAATTTCTCTGTTACCATATTGCAACTGAAAAAAAAAAATCATAGTTCAGGCTCCAACGGTCACAGAAATAAAAATAAAAGCTAGAGATGATGTGAAAAAATATGCTTTGAAACACCATCACTCAGCTGAATTAAAGTATTTAGAAGTACAGGTAAACAGTATACCCAGAAAAACATTTTAAAGTGTTTTTTTGGTTGGTTGTTTTTGGATTTTTTTGGTTTGGGGGTCCTTTTGTGTATTAATTCAAATTGTTCTCAACTGCAGAGAACAGTGTGTTTGTGAGTGGGGGTAAAAATCAACAGACAGCAAATTATCCCCTGTCAAAGTAAATTAGCAGCCGTTTCCCAGGAGTTAGAGAGCAGTATGTTTAGACCCATTTCTACTCCACATTCACAGGACTGATTACCCTTTAAGGGGCAATACTCACCTGTTAACTTTTTAAAATTACATATCTGACAAGGATACTGTACAAAAGCACGCAGATGCAAGTATGAAAAGTTTATGTAGCAGCATGAATACTTATGGACTCCCTGCTAGTCTCTCTTACTTACAAATCCCCTTCTACAAGGGAATTTGAAAATTCTCAAGCAAAAGCAGCAGCAATATTGATGAAGCCTTCAAATGCATGAGAAAGCCAATTGTTTCCTCTCAAATACTCTGAGGAGGTTGGTTTGTCTTTTTTCTTTTTTTTTTTTTTTATTTCCACGTACAGCAGGAATTCAGTACAAAGGTAGTGAGATAAAATGGGAATATACAGTTGTGAAGCAACAGATATTACCAGAAATGTTTTAGAGTTAAAATAGTTATCTGTCATCTGTCCATAGTATCTTATTCCCTCCTCAATTTATTTTTTTCATGAAACACCGTATAAATAGGCACACAAACGGTGCTACTCCATTTTCACAGCACTTTGTGGTTTCCTCCACATATTTTTACCTGAGCTACATAGAATCTTCATGCTTGTTCTGAGTGGACATCTCTAGAAATATAGAAAATTGTGGGACTAATAGTCTAATTTGCAGTGGCATTCAAGTTAATTAATCTGCGCATTGCTCTCTAGAATTGGTGAGAATTTTCAGAGGCTGAGAGAAAGTGGCACTCTAGAAACTGAGCTGGAGGCTTTGATCTCCTCCCCTCTGGCGTCTCAAGGAGCATAATTTCAGTACGGGGCTGCCAGTGAAGTTCAGAACCTGGAAATTCTTTTTCTCAGAAATAAAACAAGTTGAAAGATGCAGTCAGAGAACAGCTCCTTCCCCAAAATCCACGTGGGAGCACATCTTGGGAATTAGGAACATTGATATAGAAGGCACAGCAAGGGTAATCAGGTCTAGTTCCCTGGCAGCCTGATATTAATTATTGACAACTTCACAGTGACCTTCAAGAAGTGCTTCAAAAAGAAAAGTATGGGTCAGACTAAATCTATGTAGACTTCTTCCAAAGAAGATTTTCTGTTGCTATGTTATCCTGCAGTAATGAAACAAAGTGAAATTACATATGGTTTGGAGTGCACACACAATCTGAAGACACACCAACCAGTCCTTTCATAAGATTTCTCTCAGGTGAATTAAAAATTTAATTAGAAGTTTTGACTAAGTAATTCCGTGAGTAGCAATTCAGCAACTCTTTCCTCTAAAAGTCGTGAACACTCAGATAAGCAAGTCAGCTGCAGATAAAAGTCTTTCAAAATAGAAAACAGAAAGCTGCGATTTTTTGAGTCAATTAGATGACATTCGACACCCAAGGAATAGGAAACGGGTAAATCTGAAGAGCTTAAAAATCACTGGGAATTATTCTGTAGAGCTGCAGCAAAAAGAATGCAATAGGCTATTCAATAAAACCACACAGGGAATAATTCAGCTCAGTTCCTAAGTTTTTCATCAAATATCTCTTAGAAATTGTAATACAGGGCTCCACAGAGCAAGGACAGCATGGTTCAGCAGACACATTCACCCATCCTTTAGCTGAAAGTACTGCATGCCTTACAGTAACAAAATAATTAAAATATATTTCTCAAAGAGGCAACGTAGCTTCTTCAGTCGACTTTTTTGAAAAGAAGCAGAAGACCTGCATCACCCACTCAACCACTGCCACATATTTTCCAGAGCAGCATAATGCAAAAGCAGAGCCCACCAGACTTTACTGTATGCCAAGCTAATAAAAGTAGCAGATTGCATGTTAAAAGCCGATAATTAAATTGGTATCAGAGGCTATAAAGCTACTAGCCCTATTCTGCTCTGTTAATCAGATGCAGAAGCTCAAAGTAAAGGATCTAAGACAGATAACAGGCTCCTTGCTACAAAAACCTGTATGTTTGTACATGACATACCATGTTGTAGAAATGCCTCCCACACAACTGAATTTTTTAACTTCTAAAACTGCTTATAAATATTAATACAATACCATAATCCATTTAATTCTCAACATCTTTCTAAATTCGGAACAAGGATTTCACAAGTCAGCTCTTTCATCTTCAAATACATGCCAAAATGCAAAGGCAAGAACTGTCACTTAAAAACCACTTACAGTCTTTAAAAAAGATAGAGCATAACCTGCTGCTACAGCTACAGTTAATTCCCCAGAAAGATTCTCCACAAAACCCTAGAGAGTCAGGTTTACTCATGAGTAGTCTTGAAAACACCGAGTAAATAGGACTATTCTGGATTACCTTAATTGAGGCTCTAGTCATGGATAGCTTTCCTTCCACGAATACAAAAAACCCACAGAAACGTGGAGATCTTCAAGTACAATTTGTACAGCTTTGATATCAACAACAGCAGCTCAGGAATCAGTTTAAATGCTGCTTCAGTACTACTTGTCCCGATACCAAGGACTGTCTCCTAACTGACCGTCGGAATTTTTGTTGCAGAGCAGCAACTTGCTTAGTTGCTTTGAAAAGAATGTTTCTGCACTGAGAGAGGAGCAGAAAGTGCAGCAAGGGATTAGAAGTTTAGCAAAGCAACTGAAAACTAGAAACGAGGACTTGCAGTGTTGTATTATCGATTAGATCCGGGTCTGTCATGTGGTGTTATCCTAGTTAGCATGTTGAAAAAGGCCTACATTAATCAGAACAATAATTAAACTCCCCACTGCTCAATTCAATAAATCAGTGGATGAACAGCATAATTTATTCTTTTCCTTGGCTAAGGAATACCTCAGACAGCAATTTAGAAGAGACATCCATTCCAAACTCTTGTCAATAGTGTTTGCCTATTTTAATAATTGACTAATGAATTATTTGAATTACATACCTCCCTATATAAAGATCTAAAAGGTCTTTAACTCCCAAGTACTTGGTTAATTATCTTTAGGATTTTGGCACTACTGTTAAGACTTGAAGTATACATTAAAATGACATTTTGCGGGGGGGTTTATGGGGTTCCTTTTCACACACAGAAGAACCCACTTTAATCCCATATTCAAATATGCTTCAGTTCATATAGGGAAGGAAAAGAAGTGCACCACAACATTTTCTTTCTTACCAAACAAGTACATAAACCATGATAAATTCTGCATTACATATACAATATGAAGTTGCAGCATAAGTCTTCCAACTGTACAATTAAGGAGTCGTAATGAGTAATGTAGTCATGATGGAAGAAAAAATGTTAAAATGTTAGAGATAAAATAATTATGCACAAAGTCATTTCCTGCCTTGCTACCCTATTATTTCAGTTTGGAGGGGTTTCATCTGAACTCATGCAGGTTTGGGCCAAAAAGATGGTCCTGAATGTTAATGTAAATTATCTGGATATCTTCAGCCAGCAACATTGCCTTTAAGTCTCAAGCACAGGCTCCCACTAAATTCTAACCTGTGGCAGTATCTCTAAAAGATCTGATTAAATTCCAGAGGCCAGAAAAGTTATTTCAAGAACTGACCATTCACTGATATCATTATCCCTCAAACAATGGAAAAAAAAAGTCCAGAGCTCTTAATTTCAAAGCTTGGAAATATGACAATGTAATTTCAGGTTTAAATTCGTTACACATTACAAAATCAGAATGTAATGGTTAATACAGAAGTTAAAGCATTCCAATGTGCTGATTGGCTTTTGTTGGGTTTTGTTTGGGTTTTAGAGGATTTTGGGGTTTTTTTTTTTGTTTTTTTTTGAGCATTAAGAATTCAAACCCAGAGTAGGAAAGAGAGACTGACAGGGACCTCAGTGTGGAAAGGAGGAAATTAGAAAGTTATTGAAAAAGCAGAACTAAATTTCTTCCCTTACACACATTACTAAGAGCTTACACCAGTTCTTCAACATAAGGGTTTGATACCTCCAGACAGCTCAATCAATCACGTTGCTTGAAGCAAGCTGCACACAGTTTTCATAAAACCCAATAACTCTGGAATCTCTGAGTGGAAAGCTGTAAACAGAAATGAAAGGAGACATGCCTCAAGTAGCGTAGAGTATAAAGCCAGGGGTTTGACAACTTTTTTTTTGGATAACTTACACCTATTTCTCTATTACAGACACACACACCACAAAGTAAAAGAAACAAATGACAAGATTAACAAAAACCAGCAAAACCCAAAACCACAACTCTGTAATTTTAGTGGGCTGCATTTAAAGTATCACAGCAAGTCCTTCAGTCACGCGGAGTTAGTAGCTACGCAAAAAAAAAATGACTGAAACATATGAAGCAGAAATAGATGCAGCAGATTTCTGTTCTTCCTTGGAGCAGTTATTGACAGGGTTAGAGCTCCAGCTGCACTACAGTTACCACTGCACTCTGAAACAGTCCTGCCTTCAATGGATGCAGTATTTCTAAAATTCTATTTGCTTTCTGGGATTCTGTTCAGTATTAACCAGTGAGGCTTTAGCACAGAACTACCCAGGCACAGATTTCAATAGTGTTTGTAGCAGACTCTCAGTATTGATCTGAGGAGACGCTTAAGTCCACTCAGAAATCAGAGGCCCACTATTGGTCCATTATGTTGAAAAAAATACATCTTGTATCTGTAAGACTACCAAGTATCTCAAAACTAAATAAGACTATAACACTACTGTATTTCAGCTATTTCTTAATGTTTTCTGGGTTTTTTTCTACTCAGATATTAAGACTACATTGGTCACATCAGTCTATTTTGTTGGAAAAATAGCAGGAGCAAAGAACTGTAGGAACACGCCCTGGCATTCATCCCTTCCAGAAGCACGAAGGGATTTCTGAACTTAAAGGAAACATCTTCTAATCCCGCAGCCCAGTAGTGAAAATCCTTTATTAGCACGTTTATCAGCAGAAAGTTCTTCCCTGGTTCTTCACATTCTGCTTTGTGCAGTTATGAGCAGAAAGAACAAAATCCTTCAGAACGGCTTTGGTCTCACCAATGCTTTGTTTAGACACCTGCACTATCCCATTAAATCAATCCCATCATAGACATAATGTATTTCAGGGGTCTAAACATGGACAAGTGTTTAAATGCAGAGTTGCAGTTGCATAGAAATACAGGCCAAGAAGCAGCAAAGCTTCACCCAGTTTCTTCGCGTTAGGGCAACACTTTGCCTTCTTTCTGTTTGCCACTTCTGTCCCCACATCCCCCACTGTAAATAAGTGTCTTTTGGCATTCTTGCCTTCTCCCACCAGCATCTCTAGTGGGATAGTTGTTTACCTCACTGCAGCTAATAAGGTCTCTGTCATTTCATGGCTGTTTTATGTGTTACATACATCAGATTTTTCATTTGCTGGCTGGAAGTCTGCGCAATGTGTCCTCGGTGAGGTTTCACTTATTTCCCCTCGTTGCTTCCTGAAGAAGCTATAGAAAATATGTAATCATTCACAGGATTTTTTTTTTTTTTTTTTTTTTTTTTTAATTTTTTTTTGGAAATTTGGTCGNGCTTTGGGCAAATGTGTCGCATTGAGTTACTCTGCTCTCTGATAAATATTTGTTCCTGGAAAAACAAAATAATGTTAAAGCCGAGACAGACAGTTTGAAAGTAATAGATCCTTGGAGGAGAGCAGCCTTGAAAAAGAATTACAGCCTAAGGTAGGCATATTAAAAGTCCAGCAAATCTTGTGGCAGACACTGTGAACCTATCCAGCATGGTCATGAAAGAGATATCTAGCAGTAATTTTGTAGAAAAGGGCAATTTTGTCCACCTCAAGTTGATTTCCAGAACAAACTACCACGTGAGATTCCATTATGATTCTTCAGAAGCCTCACCACAGGTGTAGTCCTGCCTCTACCAAGTGTGCTGCTCTGAAAGCGAATAGTGTATGACAGTTTGGGGGGTTGCTACAGCAATGGGGTGTCACAGAAGCAGCAGATTTAGGGTTCTGCTTCCTTTCTGTAGGACAATCACATTATAGGCTCTATCTATAACTCTTAATTTTAAGGAGAATGGAAATTATTATTAAATAATAATAATTATTACTAATATATAATAATATAATAAATTATTATATAATAATTTATATATTATTATTATAAATATATAAATAATAATAATTATTAATAAGTAAAATACTATTATGAGTTTTGAGCCAAGATTTAGTCTACAGAAAGTACTATAATATTGCAGGTTAGTATAAGCACAGAAATCATTATAATATATTAGCTTAATTCCCCACTGCCCTTTTCTTACACGGAAGTGCTTACGATGAGTTTCTTTCTCTTTAGGAAAAAAGAGAATTGGTAGAATATTAGAGCAATGAAAATTAATCCTTACACACCTCTGTTATCATAGCCTTCTTATCCCCCCAAAAACGCCATTTAAACATTAAGCAGCAAAGGGGTAGCGCGGAGTTTTTGCAAGTTTATTTCGCTATTAGAAATCAGATTCAGCACTATTCACCTAAGAAAGGGAGCTAAAATATTAGGGCGAGCAGGACCTCACATTCAGCAGCTCGGATTGACCGTGTTCACCGCACAGACAGAGAAACACCACGACAACGTCCTGATTTAATCAGTCAGCTCTAGTCACACGTACTGGATTTTGCTTGTATAACACGCCTATCTACTTTAGAAGTGATTACTTAGTTACAGTTATAATTTCTTACTGTTAGGACTTTACTTAGTGTTGTCTTATTTATGCTGATAGCATCAAATTTAAGAGGCACAGTGCCAAAAAAATAAAAACAAGTGGAATTTTCAGATGAGGCCATTAAAGAGATCTGTATTTTTGCAGCCCTGGTTTCAGCAGAAAATTTACTCTGAGTATGTGAAGCAGTCACATTCTAGCTTAAACCCATATATTCTCACCGTACGCTACTGAACCTTACTCTTGCAAATGCTTCATCACTTATCAATTGACAAAATCAAGGTATGGAAGTAAAAACAATCCCTTGAATTACTTTTTTTTTCTTTTTGCTTTTTAAGCAACTTTTTAAATGCTACTTCTTGCTGACCTAAGTTTATAGGAGAATATCTTTGCTGGATAAATACCAATACTTTTTGAGCAATCATTCAATCAAATAAAACTCGCAATTTGTTTCGAAACCAACCTGTGGTAACTCAGGACTTCAGGACTGACAAACTACTGCATTCAAAAAGATGCTTGTTGAAAATCACATTAATTTCATTTTTCATGAATACAGCAGCACAGAACACAAATTATGGTTAGATAGGGCTTTCTTTAATTTGCACAGCTATTTAGAGTCCTTCAAGACTGATAGAACTGAAAAATGTAGAAGAAACGTATATTAAAAAAAAAGGACAAATAATGACAATACAGGTCTCGTTATAATTTCAGCTTTGTCTTCAATGCAATGCATCAAAAAAAAAATAAAATCTAAGACCTAAGTCTTTAGAAGAAGCCCAAAGAAACATCTGGGCAGAACATCACTGAGTAGCCATGAATGTGAATTCCAAAACATGATCATAAATGAACTAGACTGACTCCCCACTTTCCATCACATGAACCCAAATAAATTGGTGTTCTAATAAGTCATCTGCAACCAGACAAACCACCTAGAAAATATGAATTCAGATGCAAAAGTGAAACTCACACTTGTAAAACTGAGTGAAGTTCCAAATCTTAAAGTAAATGAAGGTTTAGAACCTTCAGTATTTCAGTAAGCTTTAGTTCAGGCCTAATCATGATCTACAACTGCAACTTGGTTCCCTCTTTTTCTCCTGTCTTTTTGGTATTAGCTCATATCCTTGATCTTACATTTGCTGGTGACGTATCAGGCAAGGACACTGTCTTCCTAAAGCTGATGCAGCACTTACCACGATGGGCAACTGGGCTTTTGACTTCATCAACATATGTAAACGTTGCAAGTTTATTTAAAGTCCGAGCATGTACACTTTTGCAAATTCGAGTTTTTGCAAAAACATCAGTATTGGGCAGTTATCTAC
The DNA here is from genome assembly GCA_013396775.1 of Cephalopterus ornatus. Lineage (NCBI taxonomy): Eukaryota > Metazoa > Chordata > Aves > Passeriformes > Cotingidae > Cephalopterus > Cephalopterus ornatus. Next base: position 875,262 of record VZRE01000819.1, read on the forward strand.
ACACTTCATTTATTCAAGCTGACACCGAATCCATCAGGGCTCTCGCAGAGTGGCCAAAATCACAGCTTCTAGAATTTTATGACCACGTACCTCAATCTAATATTCCTACAGTTCGGAATCACGTGAATGAACTTTGAAGTTGTGCTAAGTAATAATGTCTTGGGTCATTAACTTTAACACTGCCAGCATGCCCTCGTGATTGCATTTACTTTAATTAATGTACGTTGATAATTAATGGCACACTTAACAGAAAGGGTTGCTTTAGCATATTGCCAGTTTCTAACAAATAAAGCAATCTCAAAGTGCTTCAAGCAAGACTCGAGATAGCTGTTGCAGGTGAGAATGTAGAGACGAAAAGACTAAGCCACAGCGTTTTGGGGTTTTTTTTCTTAATTTAGGTGTAACAGGTTTAATTGCCCTGATAAAAACACGGCCAACATTTTATCACATTTCCTTTGATTGTTGCAATACTAAATTGCACTAATAATAAAAGCCTAAGCATACATCCAGTGATTTCATGCAAAATTATTAAACTACTAGATAGAGAAGTGTTATTCTAGCACAGCAGAACAGCTCTTTTGCCAGAACACACATATACCAGCCCCATTCTCCCCTCACACACCTTCCGAGAGGTTTTTTGGTAAAAATTTTGACCAAGTCAAACTTAATTCAAGGGATGAATGTCTTCAAAACCACTTTATGCAGTCTTTCATCAGTTTTTGTGGGGGGAAAAAAAAATTAAAAAAGAAAACCCTCCCACTACCATAAATAAACACACGCAATAAGTACAGAAATACAGTATACAGTAGAAAGCTCAATTTCTAAATACTCTGTTTCATAAGAGAACTGATCTGCATGGTGGCTTCAAACTTGAAGACTGCTTACTACATTTTTCAAAGCCCACAGAGGTTTCTTCTGTGCAAATGTGATATTTAAACAATACATTTTAAGAGAATACTCCTGGACAGACCTGGATTGATTATCTGAGCTGGATGACTGTAAAACACCACACTGACACAAGACAAAATCTGATACTAGAATGACGTATCAGGTATAGCTGATATACAAAACTGGAAACCAAAAGGAAGCTCATCAAGGGAAAAGTCATGTCTTTGACTCTTCTTTCTCCATCCTGAAAGAAGAAATGAGAACATAGGCCTACTTAGGTCTGCATGACATTCTCACAGTGTTCATTACCACAAATGTTTTCACTGGCAGAGAATGAGAGACTAAAAAGACCGAGGAAGAACAAGAAATAATTCCAGATATAAGATTTCTTTCGGGTGATTCAGAAAGCCATTTGTCTGCCAGCATTAAGAACAATTTACTCTGAGAACCATCTGTGGAAGATAACTGCACCTGAGGTCTGGCAAAAAGCATATTTCTCTTTTAATGACTCATTAGCTCACTTTTTCCTCTGAGAATAATAGAGCTTCCGCTCTTGTCTTAAAGAGGAGGTTAAACATTTGGAGAAAGTGAGAGAAAAGTGGCAAAAACCAAAGGGACAGCAAAGAAAATGACAAAAACGTGTTGGAGAGGGAGAGGCACCACACACCCCCAAAACCTTAATTTTTGTATTCATTTCCTTCCATAAGATTGTTCCCTCCATCAGAATAGTGATGAAGGATTCATCTGCAGATGTTAAGCATCAAGAACAGATGGGAGGTAGTTCCTTCAGTCATCTATAACCAAGGAGGAATCTCAGAACCACTTCTAAGTCCCTGCAAGCTGGTCCATGTACCATCTCCAGGTCTGCAGGCGGGCTCTGACAGTGCTAAAGAATATGCTCTTACTCCTGCTTGTGCACTTTTTTTCATCACAGTCTCAAGTACTAACAAGGAAAACATCTGTTTAGATTAAATGTAGAGATATAAAAACGTCAGTGTACTTTGAAGGATAGTCTAAGTATATGTTTGGGAGCTAGGGGAAAATTACAAAAACGTAAGTAATCATAGAAACTGTTTACATGCCCAACATCAGAAATCAAGCGGTCACAGATAAAACATTTAACACCTGAAATCCAGCTTGCATAAGTACAAGCTGGAGCTGGAAAATCATTTTAAGCAGATAAGGACAGGCAGAACTCTGATAAAATTAGATGGATTAGTCACTACAGGAATCACAACAGGACAGCCAGCCTGCAGAAGTGACAAAGCAGTTACAATGTTTTCTTCCACCAAGAGATATCGCAACGTGGGATCCCTCTATTGCCACACTACTCTGATCCTGCCCACTTTACTTCTTTATAATCATCCTTTATCCCGACTACCCAGAACAGTGCAGACCACTCAAGGAAATGCTGACTCTAACATGGGAGTTACTGGGCATGGAAACCACTCCTTAGCTCTCACTTTGGAATGAACATCGGGCAATGCCTTTCTGAGGGAGCTGAGAAAAACAAAATCAGACTAAAGTAATTAATATAAGGACAGCCGAAGATTGACAAGTTACCAAGCTAAAATAATAGAATACAAATTATTGTCTGTGTTCATCTCTATATATAAAATTACGAAAAAAAAAACCCCTCCAACATTTAAGAGGAAAAATAATTATACTGCGTGGATGGGGAACTAAGAATGTGCAGTGATTTAGAATTCTTTAAGCTATACCAAAAAAATGCCAGGCTTAATATCACATGGCAGATGGGAAAGAGATTGAGCAACTCAATTACTCCAAAAGGTTTTATCTAAATCTTCCAGAAGTTCTGCCACGATTCTCACCTAAGAGATGTGCCTTCCAAACTATTCCTTCAGATGTAATAGCAACTGGTATTATCAGTAAATAGTGAATAATATCTGACAGGGATCACTCATTTTAAAGGCATGATCTATTTGCCATATTATTGGTATTTCTATATATCTTTTTCCAAGGTTTTACCTTGGTTTCTCACATACCTGCTGCAGCTTTCAATACATCAGGGCAAGTATGGCACTTGAAAAAAGTGAGTCCTTTAAAACCGGATGTTGGACAAACCCATCCGTCATGTTGCTGCAGTTTCAGAGGACATATTTGGGGACAGATGTGGATGTACATGACATCAAGTTCCGAGCTACGCTTCAGAAGGGCTTTGACAAACCCTGGTTAAAAGTGACCATTTTTACCTTCCATTTGCTCACTGACCTCCTACACAGAGCTAGGAGGTGGCTGAAAAGCCCAGAGCTTCTGAAGAAGTCATCTGGATATCAGTTTCCAGGTAGCTCCACAGTGTAATCCTTCCCTCCATCGACAAGATATATTTCAGGAGAAGTCTGACAATACCCAAGGGCTTTTAGTCCAGCAAATTCCAGGAAACTGTCCACAATGGAAGTTCTAATTCTCAAGAGGCAACATAATCTAAAACTTAGCGTAACATAAATTATATACATATTAATACTAAAAAAATTTTTTAAAAAATTAACTAGTTTCATATTTCTGCTCCACAGGCACTTGTAATTTGATTTGAGGAAATAGCACAATACATGACACATGCAGAGTGACAAAAGTCAGCTGTTTCCAGCATGCCCACATGTACAGCCTCCAGCGATGCAGAGAGGGTTGTTATTATGCCCAATCACAGTGAGCAGTGATGAACAAAGAGTCAGCTATAATCAGTTTTTCACTGGCTTTGTAGCAAGGCTTGCATAGGTTTGTGTTTGGGGCTGTGCTTTTGTTTGTTGGGGTTTTTTAGAGTGAGCAGAACTGCAAATTGTTGGCAAGCTTACAAAAATAATACAGATGAAGTCTGACAGGAGTAAGAGTGCTAAGCCTAAGTCTTGCTGCAATGGAAACATCAGGCAACAGACAGGCTGATTAAAATCAACATTTTCCTCTATTTTGGCCCTCCAGGACATGGTCCAGAGACCAGATTGCTAGAAATTAGTCATGCCTTGTTCATTACCCCAAAGGCATAGAGTTGCATACAGGAATTCGAACATACAACTTGAAAAACTCACTGCTGTCCAAACAGGATACTTTTATACAAAAAGGAGGAAAAAAAAAAAACCAAAGCAAAACCCAAGAAACACACACAGATTTAGGTAGATAATATTTCCTGTATTTCTTTCAAAAATGTTTTTACTGAACGTTCATCTGTTATTTTAATATATCTTGCCTGTCTCAGGATTACAAACATATAATTCATGGTGTTTTAGCATTGCTGTGCACAGAAACAATGTAGTCATTTTTATGGCTTGTAGAAAGCCATGAAGAAACTGTAAAACAGTTTAAAGGAGTATCAGATACAGAGCTTTCATCTCCATTGCATTATTGTGTATGTCTTAAAGTAAATTAAGTCTATATAACACACACAAGAAATTACATCATGCATAATGGAATATATATATCTCAAAGTTGTAATAGGAAGAAGAATACGCCCCTAAAACCAGCAAAAAGTATCATGATTTCACTTGAAAGGAACAGTTTTCTTGAGTGTTTTAATTTCAAGCTCTGCCTGCATCAAGTAAAGCCCTAATTAGGCATAACCAAAGATCTGATCACTGAAGGGCCAAGGCATTAAGTCAGAAATTTTATTAAATCCAGAAGTTTGTGTTGTTAAGTGATGAACTAAGGTTTGGGGCTTAAAAATTTTGGAAAAAATATATGAGGCAATAATGATTAATGCAGTTATGGAAATTCCTAACATCAGGCTATGTTTAAAACATTATATAGAAAATACTGAGCAGCTTTTGAGTTACACATAATGCTCAGTGATTATTTAGCTACCTTCAAAGCCCAGGAAAGGTTAGGCTTCCTAGACCCTTTTCCCCCTTCTTTGAGTCTGTAAAAATCCAATAATACCTTAAGTCTAGAGAGGCTTCATTTGTTTCCCGAATCATTATTTGCAGAGCCACTCACTTCCTGCAAGAATCTTCCCTTTAAAACAAACATTAATTTGTCAAGGGCAGACTAAAATAAACTTGCTCTGTGATGCACACAATGAAAAACTTCCTTTGTGAATACAAACTGGCATCCTCGAAGCATGTCTCAGCTGAAAACAAACACTGTAAGCTTAGATTTCTTATTCTTTCTCATAAATATTGAAAAATTGCATCTCCAAAAAGGTTTAATGGGTGCTTTTCCTGAGTTTGCCTCAGATATCAAAGGTCTATATGTGCCAAGAGCAACTGAAATGCAGAAGTACCACATTAACACTAAATCAGTAAAGCTAATCAGTCAAAAAATAAGTTTTTGAAATTTTTGTCTTCAATTTATAATTACTCTAGCAAATACTCTAGGAAGATAGGTATTCAGCTGTCAAAAGCAGAGCTGTTGCATGACAAATAACACATTACTTGCTACAAACAGGGCAAACTTTACTAATTCTTTCTCGGGAATAAATGTCACAACCAACCAATGGCTACCTGTGAAGTGGGCTACCATCAACACAACATATTTATTAGATAGAATTCAAATGAGAGCAAGTTACCTTTCAGTGATCCATGACATTTAAAATCAAGATGCTTGACAGTAACTATCAGCACCACAGCATGATACATAGTATAGAGGAAGAAAGAGTAATTTCATTTCCAAAGAGCTCTCTTGAAACTAATTTTGAAGTGCCTAAACCAGAAAAAAACCCAAAAGACATGGCAAGATCATTGTAATAGTATTTTGAGCATCTATTATCCATGTGCATGGTATAGCTTCAAATCTTATTATTCTGGAAAAGCGATGCAATTATAATCCTCAAGCTTTTGGGGTTTGCAATTTTTTTTCCCCCCAATAACCTGAGCTGTAAGGGATCCACAAGGTTTTCAGAAGTGTATGACAAAACTCAGAGAGCAGAAATTTCCTCTCTCACACGGGCTGGAGTTGTCAATAAGCAAAGCACAATGTTATTCCCAAGCGGGCTGTCGGTCAGTACAGCTGGCATCTTTGGAGATAAAACATTAAGAGGTTTTTAGAGTGCTAATCACTCCACTGTCACACTCAAAGTCTGGCCCGTATCACAAGTTATATTTCTGAAGGAATAAAAATTTATTTTTAAATGGAGAGCCTGTAAACTAAATCTGTTGTGTAAAGGAAACAATCATTATCTGTTCAAAAGAAGTTTGTTGTAAGTTTTTAGTATACTTAATTGCAAAGATGGGTCAAAAGTTTTGCTACTGACTTAATATTTTGTTAAACTAGGGGACATTACCCAGTCTGGAGACCTGCCATGGAACACAGCTTTAATGATGTTTGAATTACCTCTTCCAAGAATTCTCGATTAGAAGGTTACTTCGGATCTCCAGCCAGATTGAGATGATAGTCTTTTGTTGAAAGTGTGATCCCAAAGTACACAAAAATTGTTGTTGGAGAAGTTAGTGTGCTTCTGTCCAATACAGGTACATAATTTGGATTTTAATGAATGAATATAGAAAACATTTCTGAAGGGGCATTTACATGTGTCATTTGAGACTATTTCTGCAATATCACTAAACCGACAAGTTTATGAAGCAAATATGATTAAGTGATAAGCATATTCTCCTTGAACAGCATGATGCCAATCAAAACAGGAAAGCGAGGAGTCAAATTCTTTATCCTTCTTATTCCAATAAGGGAATCTAACCAAGCATAACCAATCCTGATTGCAAAGAATCTACAATTACAAGGAAATTACTTCAGAGACTTCTCTATAAACATCATGATGCATTCAAAGATAGTTATTTTGATAACTTAGGAAGCTGAAAATAATCAGTGCTTAATAACTTACATTCATAACCAAGGCACAAAAATTAAAGGCTTATTTATAGTTAATTAATTTTTGAAAGAAAGCTATAGAATTTGTAAGGACAATACATTTCCTATGTAAAACACCATATTCTGTCCAAATTTCAAGTATTCCTGTCTAACAGAAAAAAAAAAACAAGCTGAAATTTTTCATACAATCGCAGAAGCTGAAGACTGAATATGTGACGTGACTTACTAAATCATAAAGCATCTAAAATCTCTCTTGTGGCTCAAGCCATTAAAAGAGAGGCTAGAAAAAAAACAGCCAGCTGTGTCCAAGTCTCTCCCAGAATTGGGATCGCCCAAGGAACAAGCCAACAGGCTCCTTGCTTTACCCAGCAGCACAAGCAGGTTTATTGCCATGATGTATCTTATTGCCAAACTAGTAAAGATGCTGCACATGCAGCTACTACCAGGGATTATAAATCAAATGTGTTTTACAGGGTGTGTTTGAAGAGAGAAATGATTAACCATCACTGATGAGGAGGGGTTTACTTCAGCCTTTGGTTTTATGAGGTTCTTTTTTGAGTTGAGGCAGTTATTGCCTCTGTTGAACAACGCAACAGAGGGGAGATGTGGAAAAAGTGATCTTTCTACTTGTCTTTTGAAAATTGGTCACATTTGTAACCTCATCTGTGCTCTGTATCCCACTTGAGCCAGTAGACAGCATCACTTCATCCTCAGCATCTCACAGCTCATGACTACACCACAAGTTACTTGTCATAAATGTGGGTTTGTGTCAGATGCCCAAAGGCAGCTCCTCGAAACTTAAGACATTTTTCCCCTTACCTGTCGTAAAATTAGCTCTATTGATAACTCCACATACCGTAACTGTATTGCAGTTTTCAGGGTGACCATAGGCCCAATCCTAATAAAAACTTTAGTTTTATTTACAAGAGCTATTTATACAGAAAAACGTATTTCAGACTCTCTGGCTTCTAGGTTTAAAGGTAGAAGGTAATTTTCACTTAATATATTCCCCATAAAATCATGTCTATTTTTTTTTTCCAAGAACTCTTCTTTTGTACTACAGGTTCATCTTAATGAGATTTGAGCAAGTTATTTAAGCAGCTATAAATCACAATTGAAGATTTGGCTGATTTATAAGCAAGATACAATATTTTCCTGCGGAGTCCTAAGTCTTAAATGATAATTTTCTACATAGTATTTAAATAACTAAGCAGTTGCAACATGTGATCTGCATAACATAAGCCTCCAGAACACAGTCACAAAATGAGTTTTAGACTGAGAGAATGCACAATATTGCATTTCTTTCATCTTGCAAGATTTACTCTTGGGCACATCAAGTGAATGTAATTTACTGCTATGTACAAGTGCACCACAAGCTAGATTTGTGTAGTGTCTGTATTTACTGTTGCAGGCACTTATCTTACAGACTATTCCCTTCACGTAATACTCTCCTGTTCTTTTCTTCAAAGAGCTACCTTGAGACAGGGAGGAAGAAAGGGAGAATTATCTCCATGCAGACAGGCAACAGGAACAGAAAAGCTTAGTTACCTGTTGAAATGGATACAAGAATCAAGTCTTTTTCCAAAGCAATCTCTGCCACAAGATTGTCATCCCTTTTAAAGTAGTCCAGGAGATTTCTGAAAGCTACCTTGAAATAACAAGGCAATCCACACCTTGATTCAGACTCTAACGGGTTTTTCTGCAGCAGATAAACTGTTTAATAAAGCTAAACCCAAACCAAATTCATTCAGCCAGAAATCCACCCAATAGTGAGTCTTTATTATGAACATTGATGGATATTAAAGATTAAAAAGCTACTGCTGGAAGTGTTCAAGTTTTATGTTTAAAACTGTTCTCTTGATTTCAGTAAAAGCATATTATTCGAAAGTCTTCTGAAATTAGTGCCTTTGAGGGAGTTTAAGATGTCACAAATATTAGAATACAGAACAACTCATGTTTTATTGATATCACAACAATGTTCCATCCCTTTCAGAATTACAAAATAAAGAAATAAAACACAGGTTAACAGATTAAAAGGTAATCTCAGTCAATAGTAAGATTATTTTTGCTTATTAGGCTTTGTTCCCAAGATGAAATACGTTTTCCCTAATTTTATGAGTTTGATAATCTGTACCTCAAGCTTAGTATTAAGTTCAAGATACTGTGTGAGTTCAGCACAGCAAAGAATTCGTCCAAACCAATTATGGAGAAGGGCAACGTTGCAGAAATAGGCAAGACCATTATTTCCCCAGATCACATGAAATAAGTCATGTGAAAACCTCCAACAGCTCATGGTCACTGCTTAAAGCATTTGAGTTCATCACTAAAGAGCAACGGGTTTCTGACAAAGACACATCATCTTACTGGCAAATGCAAAAAAACCTGCACGACAATTAGGTGCAATCTGGTGAGCATCCGCTTTTCATGGATATTCTCTTAGATGTCTCCATTTTGTGATCCTGCTCTACTAGAGGAGGATACACACCACTCAGCCATCCTCAAGCTCTGCCAGTACTTTAGCATTTCCTGGAGGAGTAACCTGGTCTTGCTAGCAATTTTTCTGTGATCCTGGGGATTATTTTCCCAAAAAAAAGGGAGAGTTACCTTATAACAGAACATTGCCATAGCAGAACAGAGTTCTTTACGCCCAAATAATTCCTCAAGAGAAAATCATCATATTTCATAGCAAGGCTTAACGTGACATCTCAAACTGAGAGGAAGACTTGAAAGAGAGGTAATATTGTGTCTAACCTCTGGAAATGAGCTCAGCAGCGAAATCTACCGTGAACAAAGGGGTCTTCATACCACTAAGACAATTACCACTTCTAACTTTACTATTCTTCAGCATGTGCTGTATCATAGGTGTGCAATTCCTGCAATCCAAAAAGAAAAGAGAGGCTGTCCAGGGGAAAGACTGCCTGACATGAAAGTAGGATTGAGCAAATGACATCGGATGTTTAGACAGATGGTTTCCCAGAACAGACAATCCACCAGAAAAAAAAAACAAAAAAACAAAAAAACAAACAAAACCAAACAAGCAAACCAAAAAAAAAAAAAAAAAAGGGCAGAAGACTGCAGACCATTGTTCTTCCATTTACCACCAGGACATTAAAAAAAGAGCAATTTCTCCCTCCCCCACTTAGCCCCATATTCCGAGTCTAACACTTAGACTTGCTTTGAGTGCTCATCCATGGCTGCATCTACTTCCAGAAGATCTCAGGGTTCTATAACACTGTTGTACTTATTAAAAAAAAAAATATATTTATATAAAAAATTGCTCCCTACTGTTTGAGATTTTTGCTTCCAAATTTTCGTTCAGGAAGCAAAAGGCAAGTTTTACTGCACTCTTGGAGAGAGTTTATTTTGAAGACACATTGTACTTTTCACGTGACTGGTTACAACACAGGTGTATTCCACTGAAGGTCTTCAGCAGCAAGAGAAGGGAAGGCCTTCACTTTCCTCATTTCAGACATGGTGCAGAAGCAAAGGATGACGCTTCCATCTGAGTGCAGCTACATGGACTAACAGTGACACACTCATGGTGAAAACCAATATATTGGTCACTAGTCCAGCTCTTTTGGCTCCTCAGCTTAATTGGTGTGCAATAAACACCGACACTCAGCATGTTGGTGAGACAACCATTTAAGCCATGCACTGCATACCTGTCATTTTTAAGCTGATATTACTTCAGTAGGCACTGGCAATCTGTTCTCTACACCTCCATAATTGTTCTCCGGTGCTTTATTTCAGATACAACAATAAGCTTCACCAACCAATGTGGTGTTCTGTTTTGAATTGATTTATTCTACTTCTGATAATGTTATGACTTAGCATTCTGTTTCTTGGAAGAGTAAATAGCATGAAACAAGTTTGCATATGTACTGTAAATAACTGGGTTTATTCAAGCTATTTATTACTAGCAAATTCTAGCTCATTTATATTAGCATGTTCTTGTATAACTGTGACATGATTTTCTCGCAGCTCTTGACGTAATTTTCTTAAATGTATTAGCAAACAACTCTGTTGGCAGCACTGGTTATCCAAAACATCAAAGTTTTCTTTAAAGAAACAGACAAACAATCATGGAGGTAAAATTGAAATTATTATACTAGATAGTGTAAATGCATTGGATCATAAAAACACCTTCTCATTTTACAGTGAATGAATTACTGCATTTTGAGTGTTGGCTTAAAGCATGGAATGGAAAATAAAAGGCTCTGCGTGATACTTCTGCATTTGAGTAACTGTACAATGCAGATACCAATCCAGTAAAACAAAACCCTAATAAATCCTGTGCCGTTAGTTCATAAATCAGTTTGAAGAAACCTGAAATCAAACAAACTTCATGCCATCTGAACTCTGCTCAATTTAACTCAATCTCCAGCTTCACATTTACTATAGATTCTTTATTTCTATGGGAAATACACCACTAGGAAACCTTGTTTTATTCTCTCATACCCCCCCATTAAAAAGAGAAGAACAATCCATAGCTTAAACTCATCTTGCCAACACATTAAATGTTGGCACTCATTGAACACTCCTTAACCTGAGCATCTAAAATCCTGATTCCAGAGGGCTGACCAAGAATTAATAATGACCTACACAATGATTTCACTGTCAATTAAAATGTTAAAATCTGCAAGATGAAGTACGCTCAGAAGGTTTGAAAATCCCCTTCTCCAAGCTCCCTAACACAGCGTCCTCCTCTCAAACCAACAACCGGAGCATTTTGTTTGGAAATGCTCAAAGGTTCTCATCATGGCACCGCAGCCGAGTGGAACTCATCGATGGCCACCTACAAACAAGGATTCGTAGAACCAAATTATTTACTTGGATGATTTTGTTACATTGCACCCCTTACTTTTAATATTCATCCATCTCCGGCACGGTATTGTTTCTTAGATCATTAAGGAAAAAAAAAAGCATTGAGCCTCAGCTTCAAAGCATTTTTAGTAGTTTCTAGTTTCAGCTTGTGTCTTGTTTGAGGAAGTAAGGATTTTGGATCTATTTTATTGTGCTTCCAATTTCATATTGTCTCTGTGGAATTTTTAACCAACATCCTACGCAATAATCTAGAAGTCTCTAACTTTGTAAATTGGATGAAAAAGAAAAGGAATAAAATGAAATTTTTCATTTAACAAAAGTACAGTCTGAACTCTAAAGAAGGCAACCATTAACTGCAGCTATATTCTAAACCATCCCAAAAGTATCATTCAAATAGAGTATTGTTCAAACGCATCCCTAAAAGCAGAAATTGTTTGAGCTTTACTATTCTTTCCTGAATTTTCAGAATCTTGGCAGACCTTTGGTTCTTCTGCATGTTTTAAAACACTAAATTCATAGTGATCATCTTGACCATGCACAAAAGTTTTGTATCTCATTGATGTCAATTGGTGCAATAAATGAGCTAAGAATGAGTTTCTCTAATCACATTTTAAGGTAGCTTTGCTGTGTAAGGTTGTTGGGGTTTTTTTTTTAAGGAAAAAATGTGCTTTTCCCACAATACACAGCTTGTATTCTCTTGTGACTGCTCCAGGAAAGGAAAAGAATGAGTAGCTGAACTTACTGTAGCTAATCAAACAAGTTAAGGTTGCAAAATCCTTATCAAGCAAATCTTCAGGAAGCAAACTCAAAGAACACTAAGCGGCTTTTGCTTTCTCACTGGCAGATTGGGAAGGAGAAGGAACAGGACATAGCAACCCCTTCTGTCACATAGGAATCATTAGCATTTACAAAGTCTAAGCTTTGAAGGGAAGAAAAGCTTCCAGACACATTCTGCAAAGGAAACCTTTCAAACATCGACTGAGTGCAAATAAACGATGTGCCAAGTCTGCTACAGAGAGAAAACCTGGATGCCAGAAAGTTTCCCTCCCCCTTTCCTCGGAGGGCAGAAAGAGCCAGATTGTTTATGGCTGCTCCTACACTGAATTTCCCATGGAGCTCTTAACTCTTGATGGACAAGCTCCAGAGTGCAATTCATCCCCAAGCAGGCAAGAAACCTCCTCACCTACAGGGAACTGAATTAACTGTTGCCCCACGAGATTGTTAATAATTTTGGAAAATAATTATTAATTTTAGAAAGCTCTACTGCTCACCAGTTCAAGGGCTGCGATGTCACCGACACCAAACATTTGATCTGGACTGTCCTATCCAGCGAGCCCAGAGGCAAAGAACAGGCAAAGTCAGATTGCTTTGTTTCCTAATTCAAGTCGAACATGAAAATTTTAATGTTGAAAGCAAAGAACCAATGCCTTAGAAAAGGAATGTAACCCAATACTAAGGTTAGAGCAATCAAGCAGATAAATTAAGGCTCACTGAAAGTCTTGTAAATTTATCTGAACTTACAAACACTAACAGTCCACATAGAAATAGGTATTATCTTTAGAATTTTTCTTACCCTGCTATGCAGAACCAGTTCCTAACTTCCAAGGATAAAGTAGTAGGTATAAGAAGGAAAAAAACCTTCAAGCATATTGAAATAAAAAGAATACACATTTATTTTATATTACTCTCTTCTGCTGGAAAAAAACGCACGGAAAATTAAATTGTATGAAATTACTTCAGAAGAGGTGGAATCTATTTCAGCCTAAACTGGCCTGAGGTTACCTGCGCAAGACTGTCTTACTCTGAAGCTTTAAATTTGCACATACAATAGAACACATTTCCAAGTTGATTTCTACATCAGTTGATTAGCCTCTCAAAATAACAGAACCTGTTAGGAGACCTCACTTTGCAGCTGCTTTATCCCTTCCAAGGACCACATTTCATGTTTTCCTTATTTCTGTTTCTATGTCCCCTATGACTCTGCCTGGACAGTGATCAAGTACAAACTTACTTCTAAAAGTCAGATGACAACTGATTGTTATCTGAACTCTTGTCAGTAGAATTATACCCTTCGTGGAGCACTTGGAGGCATCTTAAGGTTCAAATTCACCCAGACCCTTGAGGCACCTGACCTCGCCCACAGGAATAAATGCGGGGTCTGAATGTTTGTGTATCACAGTCCCGCATGTTCAACATTTCAGTGACACGATTCCAGATGGATCTTAACACAAATGAAGCCATTTCTCCCCTTAGATACTACATCTCATTTCTGCATTAACAGCCCACAAAACCTTAACACTGTTGCTATGGCTGGGGCAGAGGATAGGCACAAATACTTTCTAGGTGGGGGCAACATGTATGCTAAATACTTTCTAGGCTTGCAGCTTTGAATTTTGGAGACAAGGATATGTCTGATCACATTTTTGTCTGCACAGGGAGAAGTTAATGACCCTAATGCATATCACTTAAAACTCAATTCTCTGTCATTGAGTTTCCATTTACACAAACCTGGAACTGGCAGGAGTCTACATCCTCTAGTGAATATCTTATCTATCATTCAGCAAACCAATTAATCAGAAAGTTCAAAAGAACACTTTTGCTCATCTGCTTTACCCATAATTTGACTGAAAGATTAAGACATCCCTTAATTTGCAGCTCTACAAGAATATATTTCTTCAAAACTGATCAGGCAGTTCACTCAAATAATTGAGGCATGTGGATATATATTATATCCAGTCATTAAGCTTTCAGACAGATCTTACCAGTAGCTTTCTTCCAGTCTCAGAGCCTTCACCTTGCATAATAATCCTTAGCTTTCTTGAAAGCTTTCAGCCTTTGTTGCCAGCTAGCAGAAGTTATACTAGTTAACACTGTACTGAATTGTGTAATTAATTTATTGTGACTAAACTTCAAGCTGAAATCTCTGTGAAGGCCTGTGAGTCATACAGACTCTGCTCCACAGGTCTTTCCTCCAATTTGATTCGCGGAAAAATAAGCATTAAGTAGCTTTGTTTTAAAAGCTCAACATAACATCAACATAGAGCTACTCTAACAGCCTCTATACACCTTCCTTGCTGTTCCTACAGCTTGATGTACAAAGACCATTCTATCATCATCTTCCAAGCTGAAGTTTTTCTTGGCTTAATTTATTGCCCCCATGTCCACAAAACAAGGGTCTAGACCATTCAGAGTGCAAGCTTTTACTCAACAGCCTTCAAATTCATAGCATCTTACCTTGCATTATCAGCAGTTCCCTCTCCCTCTGTAAGAGAAGCCGAGGGTCTGCTCCCCACTTGTCTGCCCAGATTCACAGAACATGCTGAGTTGGAAGGGACCCACACAAGGATCATCGAGTCCAACCCTCAGCCCTGCACAGGACCATCCCCAAGAGTCCCACCCTGTGCCTGAGAGTATCATTCAAATGCTTCTTGAGCTCTGGCAGCCTTGGTGCTGTGCTCACTGCCCTGGGAGCCTGTTCAGTGCCCAAACACCTTCTGGGGGAAGAACCTCTTTCCAATATCCAACCTAAACCTTCTCTGACAACTTCAGACCTGTCAGGTCCTGTCACTGGTCACCACAGAGCAGAGATCAGTGCTTGTCCCTCCTCTTCCCCTCACAAGAAAATTATAAACTGCAGTGTCTCCCCTCAGTCTCCTCTTCTCCAGGTGAACACACCAAGTGCCCTCAGCTGCTCCTCACACGGCTTCAAATCAAGTCCCTTCAGCATCTTCACCGCCCTCCTTTGAAAGCTCTCTAAAAGCTTAATATCTTTGCCATTTTGCAGTGCCCAAAACCGCCCCAATATTCCAGGTGAGGCCGCCCCAGAGCAGAGCAGAGTGGGACAATCCCCTCCCTCAGCTGGCTGGTGATGCTTTGCCTGATGCCCTCCCAGGACACGGGTGGCCCTCCTGGCTGCCAGGGCACTGTTGACTCACAGTCAGCTTGTTTTTGAGCAGCTCCTGGATGTGACCCCACGGCCCTGACTGCCTGAACTAGTTATAGAGACTTCTCACCAGCCGTTCCAGACCTTGCTGCAAGTAATAGGTAGAAAAGAGCGACTAGTGGTTCCTGCAGCGCTTATGGGTCACTCCGCCTTTACAGGACAAGAAACTCCATCTGTCTCCAGTGAGTAATAATGAAAATGTACATCTTGCTCACAGAAATAAGTCTCAACAAGCACAGAATTCAAGACCATTTAAATAAAGCTGTATATTCTGCTGCCTTTCTGGCAAATTTACTAGCCCCCCATGGCAAGACATTACCTACTATTCCAGGATAAAAATTCTGCTTAATTCAATTAATTCTGTAATTCTGCTGAAGCAAGGGCCAAGCTTTCCTGCTTGCACATACTTCCTCCTGCCTCCCAAATATGACAACATTGAGCATCACCTACAATATACACCCCTCCTTCACAAGTTCATGTCCCTAAACCTTTACCCTGTCAAGCAGTATGAAAGGAATTGTACTCACTTTAAGTATAACACTTTCTGGTATAGTGATTTCATGGAAGCAAGAGAAACCACTAGAAACAATGGAAGGAATTTTGGGGTAGCTGCATAACAGGTTCATTAATGAAAGGTTTTCTTCATGTAAGCCATGCACATAATAGTTCATGGCTCTAATTTTGTCATCCCATCACCATCATTTCCTTACCCCTCCTCAGCAAATGAGTCAGAACTTCTGTCTCTGCTGCTGATCACCGATAATTTTGAACCAGATCAGATCATTCCACAAGCTAAACCTCCTGGTATATTTACACTTGCTATCCATACCACTCTAGAAAGAACCTTCTCAGATTTCCTTCTAGTCCTCCCAGAGCAGACTTTGTCTAAGACAAACTTTTTGCACAGGTGAATTTCATTTGAACAAAATTTAGTTCTACTTTGCTTCCATACGTTATTAAATGTTCCATAACACAGCCGCAGCACCCAACTCTCCCACACTTATAGTTTCTCAATTCCTAAGGCTTGCCTTTTTTTTTTTTAATTAGAGCTAGACCTGCAGCTTTGAACCTTTCAGAATTTACCGAGTACGCAGCCACAAGTTTCATCGTGTTCCCTTGGAGGCCAACATTACGTACATACACCGAACCCATGAAATGTTAGTATTACACCAGAGGCTCTTCATAATCCATTTCAGGATTAATATCCATTTAGAGAAATAGAGGATTAAACAGCCTACAAACTCCCACTTGCTTGGTAATGCTGCCTGTGGACTAACAGCACACAGGGACTGTCCATCACAGCAGGCATCAACATTTCTAACTTCATTACATTTTCCTGCAAAGCAAAGAGACTAAAATAAAGGCTGAATTTCTACCTGACAATGCCTCACACTCATTGTAGTGTGAGCTATGTAATACTATATCATTAAAACAAACAGACAGGAATCCCAAAAGAGATATTCCCTGTGATTCATCTGATTATTCTTCCCTTAATTTGAACAGTACCAATAAGGAATAATTACTACTTTCAACGCTCCAACAAGTTGTATTTCTGACCAACTTTCTCACCACTTCAACCTCCACTGAAGGAAATGACATTTAATTACAGTTAAAAAAAAATAAGCAACTGGGTTTTTACGCTGAAGTAGTACCAAAAAAAGTTTTAAAAAAATCTTTAATCAAACTAGATCTCTTCCTACGTATTTGAGTTATTTAAAGATTTCTTCTGCAGCAGTAAAAAACATGTTCACCATGAACAGAAATAGGATACAGCTATACTCTTCTGTCCTGAAGCAAGATTAAACAAGGATGATAATAATCCCTTTTCCTCTTATCGAACATATATTCATGTGTAAGATTATTAATCTGAAAAAAAAAATTAGCTTGCAGATAAATATTTTTAGTAGTGCAATTCCAATGGCAAAGCTCTAAATCATCAGTGTGTTAGTATACTGCTTTTCATCTGTGGATCTGATGCTCTGAAGCATTAGAGGCGTAACACTCCTTTCTTAAGTTGTTTCCATTTCACCCAAGCATCATTTGTCTTCGGTGTTCAAACTGCTGCTTCACTCAGTGTACCCTGTGCAATACTGACTCTGTAGCTCAGCCTTTCATATGATATTGTGTAGAACTCTTTGGTGTAGTTAAGTGCAATTATATCCAGTCTTCCATCAGTCCCCTTTCTTTCAGAGTCATGACAGTTCTCTTTTATGCTGACTCTTAACTACCAAACCAAAGTAGATGCAGGAGTTTTTATTTTGCTCAAGTAGTTTTACCAGCTGAGACATATTATTGAATTTGTTCTTCTAATTTAGGGAATTCATAAAGAGAAGGATAAACAGGTCATTTAAGGTCCAAGATTCTCCGTCACAGACATCTTTCATTTATATAATTATCACTTTTTAAAAAAAAATTTTCTACAGTCTTCCATTTTTCCCATTTCAAAGCTGGACTTTCTTCCTTTATTAATTTGAATGCTACCTTCCTGTCAACAGCCAGGCCCTGTTCTTAGAAATATCTATGCACATGCCAAGGTTTATATTTTCCATTTGCCTCCACTGCCCTTAACATTCTCAAAGTAAGATTGAGATGTACAGAAAACCAGAAACAGTTACTTCTGAAAATAATACGAAAATACAGTACAAAGTAATTTCAAAGAGAATGAGACCAATGCAAACTTTATTCTTTGTATTGCTCTGTAGTGCCAATGTTTGTGTGAAAAAGTGCTTTACTCTATTTGTCTAAGCCTTCACCTCCTTTTTGTGACTGCTTTTTACAGACAGTTCTGCCTTCACTAACTACTGTATGGTAAAAGATAACCGTGAAAAGAAAATGCTCTACACTTTATCCAAATGGCTCAGGATCAATTCAAATTATATTTTTTTTCTTTTACAACTTACTGCCTTTGGAACACGGTTTGCCCCACGATGCTTACGAACAAACAAAATCTAGAAGAACAGTACTCACAAGATGCATTCTTCCGTTTTTGTTTTGCAGTATTTTAAAATAAGGTGCATAGGGCAACCATGACTTAAAGCTAAGTATGAAAATATAGAAGTAAAAAAAACAAGAAGGAGGCATATAAATTACAAAAATCCACTCAAATCCTAGACAGTTCCTTCTTTCCCTGCCTTAATCTAAATGTTTTTCATGTGCAAATCAGTATCTACTTCAGTATGGTCCCCTGAAATGGGAAAATTCCCAGCTGTTTCATAGGAATGCACACAGGCTAGCTAATCACTCAGACTCCCCTCTTCCTTGCACACATCGTCAGAGCAATAGCCCTCTCCCCATCAAGGCTCATACTTCAGCATTCCACAGATACTTCATGAAAGTCATATGAAGAGACAAATAATGAATAAGCGGAATTCCTCGGGATGAGGAAGCTCAAAGCTACAAAAAAAGGTAACAACGACAACTAAAGCTTAATGTATTACTCGCAAGTTGTAGAAAGGAAAGATTATTGCAAACAATATCGGATTCAAAAACGAATGTGCTGTGTCAGCAGCATTAGCAGCAGCTCAGAGTACAGTAATAACGGAAAGGGACCAATTTTCCAACAACAAATGCATAAGGCAAGACCTTGCACTAAGAACGAGTAGCCTAAGAACAGCTGGCAAAGCTGGTTACTTTGAAGACTGTGATGGCAAGGAAATGCTATTCCCCAGTGATCACGTGAACTGTCAGCACAGAAAACAAACATGGATTTGGTTTTTTTGCTTTATTTTGTAATTATTTGACTTCTTTTTAGCTACAAAGCTAGCAGTCGAAGCTAAAAAGAAGTCAAATTAAATTATTTGATGCAACTCTATACGAGCTTCTAGGATTCCAAATATTGTCATTTGCAGTATTAGCCCAGCAAAGTTTAAGCAGTCTTAGTTCTGAGATTAATAACAGAGATATACAAGTTAATTTGTACATGGTAAGGCTGGAGAATCCCTGATTAGTTTAAAGTCTCCTTAATGAAGCAAATCAATACACTAGTCTGCTCAGTGGGTCCTAATCTGCTCACATATTAGAGTATTAAGCAATTCCAGCAGCTTATACATACAGTTTCTGGAATTTTAGGTAAATGTTTAACAGCAGGCAGACTCTGTTGGTCCTGTGAAGGATGGTGTTCTGATCAAGTTTTTAATACTGCTGTAATAATCAATAAAAAGTTAGATTGTACATCCTCTGGCTCTCGTTTATCTGATTTTTAACAAAGTGATACTTTATACAGCTTTATAGTTTTTTTGGGGGCAAAAGGTCATCCAAGTTATTTATGAGCTGAAGGCATTTGACCAAAGATATAGAAGACTGATGAATATTCTACTTGTGTTTGAGTAAGATCAAATAAGCTGAAGAGTCACTATCCTAGCCAGAACCCTTCCTGCACTATATGTCTTTGTCATATTTAGACAGTGAGAACAATTATTTAGGTAGCATAAATTTGAGTCTTGAGAGGTCCAAAAATTTGCCATAGATCTAGGAATAAAATGAATACTATTAAAGTCTCATATTTTCCCTCACCCTTTATCTCCTTTGAAGGGAGCCACTCACAATTACAGCTTCATTCTCGGGTAGTTTCTCAGGTCACATAACACCAAGGAATGTGTTTTTCCCTAGCTAAATGTTTCATTATAAGATAAAGTTCATCTTCATCCTTGTCAAAGACAGAAGGAATTATAGCGGTGTGTATAATCAGGACACCCACCTTTCTGTTAACAGCGTAAGAAGCAGAAGAAGGTATCCACCATTTTTATTGAGTGCAAACTCCATGAAACCTCTTCTTCACCTGTTTTTCCCCACAGTTTTAACAGCACCACCTTAGACATTAATGATTTACTCTAGAATTTCATGATTGCTATACCCAAGAGAACCTCCAACCAGCATTTAACCCTCCAGTCCTCTGTAAATAGCAGTTCCAGTGGGGCACTGCCCTGGTTGGCTCAGTCACCAGCTGTGCCAGGGAGTTCTCCAGCACACCCTCAGAACTAGTCAGTTGAACTTCACATGATTCCTTGCAGCTGAGAATTATTAACTAATCTGCATATTTTGACACAGCTGGATAACGTCTTACCTGATGAAGGCACTAATTACTTTTCCTATACTTAGGTTATCACAGCTATCACTGGATTTTCTCCTGCTAGTAGGAATATAAACATATTGTTGCTTTCTCCAAGGGATTTTGACAAACTCTTCTGTGCACAAACTGGGAGTGATTTGTCAAGGCTGGTGGCATATTTTATGCTTTCCTGCACTGATATTTCCCACTGGACTTGATAAATCCAGTTTTATTCATAGAAATCGGAGAGCTGCTCAAAGCAAACACTGTGTAGCTTAAGCTGAGAGTTTGAGAGGACCCAGGCTGTCTTTGTGTCTTTCCAGAATAAGATGAGATTTTAGGCTTGTGTAAATCACCACAAGTCTGCAGGACTTGTGAGAGGAAGCTGTGGACTACGCTTGTACACAGCCCATTCTTTCCAAATAGGACGCTGTTAGTAAGGCCTTCGATATAAAGCTCATTTGACAAAATCAAAACATATACATATGCTATTATGTATAATCTGCTGATATCTTTTTATGAGTGTCATGTGAACTTCACAGAGAATTTTTTTAATTTATTTTTACTTACAATCAGCTTCCTAATAAGACCAGCAATGTCATTAGAAGTGAAGCATATTCCAATAATCAGATTCCCCCAGAAAAACTGTGGGGAAAGGAACAGTTTAAAAAAAATAAACAAACAAACAAAACCCCTCTGATTTTCATTAAAAAAAATTGCAGAACTTTTGTTTAAAATAAACTCAAATGCAAAACGTCAACCTTAAGCTCTTCAAAATGCAGGAAATCTACACAGCTTGTGCATTTCTGCTGCAATATTTGTACAATAGCAGGAAACTTACCTTTCTTCTGATAATTATTGTAGCACTTTGCGTGGAAGCACTTACGAGTACTCTTCAGGCTCACGTACTCACAGAAACATGCAGTGATACGCTGAAAGTTTTGTGGTGCTTATAACGATGAAAACACCTCAGAAAGGTTCCAGAGATATACTTAAAGAATGACTGCATAACAAAGCATCCTCTAGTAAAAAAACTTCACTACTCCACTACCCCGTCAAGACACAGGTGACCCTACACTGAATGGGTACAGCAGCCTCCTGCACCCTTTATAGCAGAGCACTGCCGGGCACATTGCAATGTAATCGCTGCAACAAGCAGCACCTGGAAGAACGAAGGGTTTTGATAAATAAGGCTGAACACCTGAGGGCACTACCAGGCCTGAGCAGCCTCACCTGGGGCTCCCTCGGCACGGAGACTCCATATAAAACAGGGTTGGGGGGCTGGGGGTTTGACCTCCCTTTTCTCCTGGGAGGCTGTGGGGAATCTCTGACTTGTGGCTGTCCTGTGCCTGCTGTGGGGGTGGTGAGGCTGTAAAGTGTTTGTTAAAGCACGTGTAACATTGATGCCCTTCCCAAGGGAACAGTCCTGCTCTTGCTGCTGCCTTTTGGCTAAACCGTGCTTTACCTTGGTATTTTCAATTAAATGTGTCATTTAATGTAGTTGAATTATGCAGTGTAGTATTTGGGGTGTGTGAATTCGACCCAGTGCCTCAAGGTTTCGGGAGCCATGTGGAAAAAAAAATTGGCTGCCTCTTGTCAGCCACTTGCTTTCTTCACATCCAATGCGGAGGTAACAATGGGGTGATGGCAGCTTTCCCCTGGGAAATCTAGACTGCAAATACTGAGACTTCCCATATCTTGTAGGGAGAGCAGAAAAATAATTTATCATGGATCAGAAAAGACAGTAATAGTTGCTATAAAGTTCAAATTTATTTATGCAGGACAAGTTTTATAGTTGCTCATTGTGGGCTATAAGGCACAAGAGGGTATGCCAATGAAAAGATTAAAAAAGCAATTTCTACCCTGCTTCTAAGGACTAAACTAACTTTTCAAGGATGATGAGGGACACAAGGACTCAATGCTACCTATATTTCCTTTACAAGATATTAGAAGCTCTTCTTCTGCTATTCAAAGGATTGAAATTAAAATAGTCTTATCTGATATATGCTAAAGCTTATATTCATTGAAGGATAAGTTACAATGTAGAACTTTGATAAATGTCATTCTTATCTAATTGCTTCTCAAGAAAAAGCTGAAAACTTCTTTCAGCGTCCCTGCTTGGATCTCAAATACGTGGTTACTGTCTTCATTTTCACAGCTACTTGATCAAGCCAATTTCTCTGCTACTGTGAGAACTTAAAGTATTCTTCTGAATGTTAAATGATAGCAGGAAAGGGGCTGCAGGTTATTTTGCCCAGACACTCTGCATTCTGAGATACATCTGTGTGTATCTCACGTTGGAAATCAGACTAGTTCTTTGACACCTCTGTTTATTAAAGCTTTAAGGATGTCATGCCCATCCACCCTCATGTGTGGAGGGGGAAACTGCAACAATTGATTATTGAGTGTAGGTTATAAACCTCAGATTAAAAATTACTTTAATTGTACAGAAAGGAAGGCTTTTGGATTGGAAATATGCAAAAGGGATCATTTTTACCAAAATAATGCATTAGATACTAGCTGATGCATTACTGTTCACAGCTCTGCCTTCAAATATTGATTTCATATGAAAGTTGGAACATTAGAGGAAAGGGTGGGTTTTTTTTTTTTAAAGTGTTTGTTAAAGCAAAACAGAAATGACCTTTTTTTCAGAAATGCAGAAGTTGAAAGGCTACTGCAAGGCCTGGTTAAAGATAGTGTAAAGGAACTGTGACAGATGAAGTTTTTCGATACAGTAATTAGTGATAAAGTCTGCTTTGATGATGTGACACTGTGTGGGCTGACTCATTGTGAAAGTGCTGTATCTCTCTACCTTGAGCCTGCAGCACCTCTCCGGTTGCCCTGCAGACTGCTGCACCGGGGATTGCATGGTCTCAACCAGGCACATCCCTGCCTGGATTCTACTATCCCAGTTTCAGTTTGGCCAGGTATCACAGTATGAATGTAGATTAAGATATCAATGCTATTTCTTTGCCAAATGATGTGTCACATATTTGCTTTCCAAGACTTGTATTAGCAAGATATTATAAAGCTTGATAACTTC
Source organism: Cephalopterus ornatus (assembly GCA_013396775.1). Taxonomy (NCBI): domain Eukaryota; kingdom Metazoa; phylum Chordata; class Aves; order Passeriformes; family Cotingidae; genus Cephalopterus; species Cephalopterus ornatus. Next base: position 898,779 of record VZRE01000819.1, read on the forward strand.
TGTGGTGTTGACAGTAGTGACATTACTCTTCCCTTCACCTTCCCTCAAGAACTTGACATGTCTAACAGTTGTTTTTACACTGCTGTGATAGATGAAAATAGTTGTGTGGGCTTTCAGATACCAGGTAAATTCCCTGGGGCAGGAGGGGTAAGCAGCTGGGCAGAACGCTAAAGAACAGGAAGAACCCTGTAGGGACCCAAGGGCACTTGCTGGAATTTGCTGGAGCTCAGTCCATTAACTGTAACAAAGGCTGGAAGCAAGGAGCTGCACTGTAAAGACAATGTCTGGAAAAGAATTATTTGTTAATACTTATTTCTATGCTATCTTCCATAGATCATTAGATGTTTTTTCTACTTTATCAGTGAATTATCCTAGATTATACAGAGCTATGGCTCAGCCTTTCACGTATTCAAAGCCTTTTGATCTTGGTTAAGTTGTTATAGCATACCACCTCGGCAGATCCATTTCAAAGGGTCGGCACGGTGGGTTCAGTTGTATATGCTGCAGTCACAGAGGGTAAATCCTGACCCACCTGTGCCTCAGTGCAAGAGTCTGGCCCCCTTCCAATGGACGTCCCACGTGCAGGGAGGGAGAGGACCGTGGGCTGTGCCATCAGAGCCCTTGCTCTGGATGATCCAAGACCCTGGACTTTGAGGTGCAGGGCTAAGCATCCCATCCCCACAGCCAGCTGGGCATTGGAGTGTGTGATCCTGGCCAGCACAGCATGTTTGTCCATATCCCACCAGCAGGTATAACTGCACTGACTGAAACTTGGTGCTGATACACAGATCTAGGAGGATAGGCTGTGGATAAGAAATACGAGGGAACAGCACTTTAATTCCCTGTCGGCAGAGGAAATACTGCATTCTAAATACTGCATTACCTGTTTATCTCTAATAGTCTGATTATTCTTTTAAGCTAATTAGATTTATTTGCTGATTCCTTACAGTCTCTGCTGTGTAACATTGAATACAAGTAAAGCAATACGCTCTCACTAAGAAAGAGACACATTTGACTTCCCATATGTTATATATATATACCATTTATATATATTTATAAACCATATATATATAAACCCCATATATATATATATTTCAAAACCAATAACACTTTTAATTGAGAGGAGGAGAGTAGGTATCTGAAACCTGGCCTTCACAACAGCTGAGGCAGGGGTGTGTAAGAAATGCCACCTGAGTTAGACTACTGTAGCTGCATGTTATGAATATTTGCTGTTCTGATGGCTCTTTTGTCTGACATGAGCAAAAGGAATGAGGCAAAATGCCATGAGTGTTGTATTGAACTTAGAAGAGCAAGAAATTACTTCCACGGGACAGATGCATCTTATTAAATATCTCTGTATAGTGGAACGCTTCGCATTTACCAGTGCTTAACTGTAGTTTGGGGGGTCTCTGGAGGGGGTCACTGTTCTTGTACAAAGCCGGCTGAAATGTTTGTATTGGATGTCCATAGGCTGTGGTTTAAGAATCTGAAGCTTCTTATTTGGTTTTCCTTGACCTTGTGATGTGTGTCGTTCAGAATGTTATTCAAGCACTCGTTTGCGGGTTTTTAGCTCCTTTCAAAGAGGAGATTGTCTTATCTCTTACAAAATGAGGGTAAAAGAGCAAGATAATTACGTCCAAAACTTTTTTCCTAAGGTACTTTAAACAGAAAAATTAAACAACTTATTTGCTTTGCATTACATGGCTTCCTTGCAATGACCTGTAGCAGTCAAGAAAGGAAACCGAAGCAGGAAAGGATTTTACTCTTATAATGTTATAGTAATGCAACCTTGCAGTAAGCTGTTAAAAAAGTAATTGGCAACCCAAATCTAGAGAAGTTGATAGGCAGTTAATATTTTGCATTTAAAATCGTGTAGATTGATATATTGTAAGAAAGCATTAATGAATGTTCTGTTGTTTTCCAGTTTGGGCTGAATTCTATGGTCTGTTAATGAGATAAAGCTGAAAATTTATACTTTTACTCCGAAACACAATAGGATAACATTTTAAGAAGAAAAAAGGAGTTTTCACCTTCTCAGGAACAAAACAAATGTAGGAAAGTGGTTTGTAAGAGCTGCACACACAGGTGAAAAATAACAGAGTAGGGGACATAGTAGTTGGTGTTTTGTGAATTGGATGTATTTTATTGCATGAAAAACTTTTGATTTCTTACTGCTTCAGGGAAAAACAATGTGCTCTGTATTTCTTATGTTTTGTCTTCCTACCAACAGTGCTTGTTCCTACTAGGATCATTAATTGAACTTCAGTTGAAGAAAATGTTTTTTGCAGATTCTGTTGTAGGTCTAAAGGACAATATTTCTATAGAGAAAGATGGAAAATCAAAGTTGAACTAGCTCCTGAATTGTGCTAGTCCCTAGATACTTATATTGAGTTTTCATACATCACCTTGCTGTCTGAACTCAAGGTCTATGGAACTTCAGGACTGAAGCTTTCCACTTCAACTTTCTTGATTTTGCAGGATTTCTCTCATTCTGATCGTTACTGATGCGTAATTCTTTTCATGCATTTTGAGCTAGCAAGAAATGAGTTTAACGTGGAACTCCTCTGTAACACAAATTGCCCGTTATATTGTCACCTTGTGAAGGAAAAAGACAGTTCATTTTTTTTCAGGCATCAGTTGGAATCTCTAGTTTAACAGTCTATGAAAAGTATTGCCATCCACGCTGTCTGGGAGAGCAGGTATTTTTTTATTTTTAATCTGCCTTTTAGGTTTCTCCAGCAGATTCTTTTCATCTCTGCAACATTTTGTAAGGGTACAATATTCAAAAAAGTAAAACTCTTGTAATATTTTCATTTTCAGAATAAAAGTAGCATCAAAAAAATACCACCCCAAATGATTCTAAGTTTTTATTGTTAGGTTACTTCAAGGACTTTTTTCTTTTTCCTCTGAATATAGGATATATGTAACAAAATTGAGTTTCTTAGATCTTTGTTTTCTAAAGCAATAAAACTCATGGCCCGTGACACATACAAACTGCAACCACAACCTGACAAATTAAGTTAAACGGTTTGATTTATAGAATTCATTCTGGGGCTGATATACTCAAATTAATAAAAAATATTTGCAAAATATCTATTTGGTAAGGAAGAATGGATGTGACTTTTCTCCCTGTGTAAATAAAAATGTCAGTCCCATACAAAAGCCCAGTATTACAGTTGTTAAAGTGGCAATTTGATCAATCTTCTCAAGGCCTTGTCTTGAATTGATACCTACCACTGTAAAATACCACTGCTTTATACTGTACAGTGCTTAAATCATTGGACCAGGAATAAATTTCTGGAGTGCTGCAATCTGTACATTTCTAGAGATACTCATTTGAAGTGTTTGCATGCACAGACTTAATGGAAGCTTTTTAAAAGTGTTTGATACATTTACCAATGATAACAAAGAGCCATTGATAGGGAGCAGCTCAGAATAGCAAACATGAGTGATGTTTATCATCTGGATTCTAAGAAATAACTTGCATCTAGAGAGTCTCCTCAACACGACAGCAGGTAACCAGCCACGAGGACAACTGTTCAGCAGAGAGCAGGATGCTGTGCCCCAAAATAAGTGTCCAGTCACAGTCCTTCAAGCAGCTCTCTTTTGCAGAATGTGTTTTCTTCCTTCTTTTCAGCACTGACTAGAGCAGGTATCAAGGTCTCCCTGAGAGTCTACAAAAGAAGTCAAATGAGAAATACATTCCCCCTACCTGCCTTCCTTAACCATTTGGGTTTTATAAGCTCTTCAAGGAGACATTTTGCTTCAGAAAGGACAAATTGCCAAAACCTCCCACCCCTTTCTGTTCTGCTTAAAAAGCATGCAGTGAAGTGTCCTGGGAGGACCACATGCAACTAAAACTCTCTATTTTGACTAGACTAACTAGCACATTTCACTGCCTGAAAAATTTGAGGTAAAGCGAGTACAGACATTTCTGAATCCATTATGATGTAGCTAGCAGATCTGTTTTCTTATTGAAAGTCTTTCATTTCCTTCTACAGAAGAATTATCAAAGGCAGGTGTCCTTTATTCATATCATATCTATGAATTTTTTTTCCAAGAGACAAAAGGAAAAGTGATTATTTCTGTAGGACAAATCTGCCTGAGGAAAGATGCTTATTTCTCTCTGTTTGCTGTACTTTCTTTCCTTCCCTCCAGTCCATTAAATGATCTGGGTGTTGTTTACGTGGCATCTTGATGTACTCGGATACTCTGAAAAATCTCAGGATTCTGTTAGGAAGTACAACACGATGGCAGTTTGATCAATCTTCTCAAACTCCCTTAGTACTTTCCCCTGGGCTCTTGCATTGGATTATGGCTGTCAGGAAAATAACCCTGAGAGTAGAGAAGAGTGTGGGGTTGATTTGTTGCAAGCTTAAAGAAAAAAAAAAAAAAGCCTTGGCATATCTCCCAGATATTTCATATCACTCATTCAAAAACCTACAAAATTTAATCTCCTCTCTATTTGCTTCAAGTTATACAGAACCAATTTCAGAAATCTGAGCAGGGCTTGTACCAAGAAAGAATTGTCCGTATTTTGCACTGTCAAGTTTTGCACTGAGGCAGAGCTTTTCCATCTCTCCTCTGCGGTAACCTCTGCTTTTTAGAGTCCAGTGCAATAACATACGCCAAGCAAAGTGGGGGCAAAAAATCCAAACCACAATTTCATCTCTCAAGGAATATTATAGGGCATGAATATTTTTCTTGGAATTTATAAAGGAAAATCAATACGTTGTGTGGCCTTTTCCAGCAGTGTCCTTCGAAGAAGAGGCTTCTTGTTTGCTTCCTTTTCCTTTGCTACTGGACATTGCCATTGTTTTTTTACTAGGATACAGAGATTTGAAACAGTCCAATGCTTGTTCCAAAAGGGACAAGTCCGTAATATTTGAGGAAAGAAGGATTTTACTGGGTCCAAATCCTATTTGCAACAACAGGATGTGGTATTGTAAGTGGGAGTTCCAACCATGAATAACAAATAACTTAGATTACTGCATGACAGCACAACATACATCAATTGATAAATTGTTTAAGAATGGGTAGAATCAGTCCACATGTTGAACTCCCATGTCCTGTTCTCTACCTATTTGTAAGTTGGCAGATGATTATTTTTTTTTCCATTTAGGACTTAGTGATGTAGAAAAATCACATTACCCAGACACCAGCTACTTATTGCTGTGTTATGCCTGATGGATGGGTTTTATTTTACTGTCTTCAGATCTGATATGAGGGGAGGTAAATAAAAGAGAGGCAAGGGAACTCTCTTGTTTTGGTGTTCTGTGCCTACTAAGACTACTCTTGAGAGGGTAATGAGGTTTGTGCGCAGCAAGGTGCAACAGTAGCTTAGTAATTACCTTAAAAAAGCCTTGCTACTTCTTTGCTGGGAAGCTGTAAAATGGCAATATTGTACCAACTCCCAGAGACAGGCAAGCAACTTTTAACCAAATTGATTTGCAGTTGGGAGATGGTACCCCCTAGAATAAAGAGATGAATAAGTTTTGTCTCCGTGTATTAGTCGTGTGAATGACAGTCATTTTTCAGGATTTTCACTCTTTTACACTGTGCAGACTGCTCTGCTTTTCTTGCCTTGGCAGACAACAAGTGATCACCCAGAGCCACTCATTCTGCTCTCAGCAGATTGCCAACACGAGAGAGAATATGAGCTTTGCCCCGTTAAGGCTTGTCAGACAACTCTGAAAAGGCTGTGAAGTGTATCTACTGAGCAGATAATCCAATTTGCTTATTTTCTGCTCCCTTTGTGCCACCCCATCCTCCTGCAGAACCGCTTCTTGAGAGTTCCTCTGTACCTCGCTTTACCTGAGTTTCTCCAAGGATTCCCTATGGTAGAAGTGCTTTAACAACTGGCAGTGGCTTCAAAATGTGCTCCATGAGCTTGAAAGGGGGTTCAAATTCAGACAGGAGGTGGTATTTTAACTCACGATAGCGTTTGCTGTGTTTTGAAAGTGACTTGCTGTAGAATTTGACTTTTTTGGAGTTCATTTGTTTGATAGTTATTGATCTAAGAAATTACTAAAAATGATCAGACTGGTTGGGCATCGTAACGTTAAGATTAATTTTTGCCTTGTAAAAGTAGTCTGTGGTCCTGCATTTCAGAAATATTTACTCAGTCTTCCCACTGTATATTGGAATGTGCAAACTTTCTCATTCCTTATTTCTTGGTGCTTAGAAGCTGTGCTAATACTGCAACTGGTTAATATAGTTTGAGCTGTAGGAGAGAAAAAAAATCTATTTTAAGACCAGGACACAAGGAAGTGAATAATTCAAACGATAAAATATTAAGATATATATTTTGCAGCCTGTGCAACAATGATCTAAAATTAATGCATAGCTGCCAGTTGCATGGAATTTAGGGAATATAGGAAGACATACTTCCAAGAAATGCATGATAGCAAATGCAGTTTGGATGCAAAATTACAGCACTGTTCAAGTTAAATGTGGCTTTAATCAGTCTCACAGTGGGGGAAGTGTCATTCAAATTGGAGTTTATACCTGGTGCAATTGGCTTTCAAGGAATATCCAGTCTATTCTGCAATCATGTAATTAAAAGGGTCACAACCTCATCCGCGCTTTTGACTTTTTGGTGTATTTTAAGATGTTTTACACTCTGAGGTGATGGAGTAGATTTTATGAGTAAATGCACTGACTTTTGCCTGTTGCTAAAATGGAGAGACCTTTCTCTGCAGAAATTTCTTCCCCAGGACCTGCCTTCAAGCAAGTTGTTGCCTGGTTTCCATTTTGTAACATACGAAAACCAACCTATTTTATTGCTTTAACAGTCAAGCCACTCAAACATAGTCATATAAACAGAAAGGTGCATTTTAAAAAATCTCTAATTATGAGGTATCACCAAATGATCAGCTGAGTTGTACAAATACTGTATTAATATTTCCTTATGAATAGATTTTTATTTCTAAAAAAAATTACTGGAAGGTAGATGAATCCCTATGTAAACAGTCTGCACACTAATTTTTCCGATTTTCCTGTTTATTCAGGTTTATTTTTATTTTTAAACAGCTCTTAAAGGTTTTTTAAATACTGTGGTTTATGTTCTTTACCTTTCATAGGACTGGGAAGAGGGAGGTTGTTTTGTTTTTAGTCTGCAGACACATCTGGAATGAGTAATGAAGTCCTCTAAAAAATATTAATTTTAGTATTCAGTGCTGCTGCCAACGAAATTAAGGGCCAAAGTTCTAATGCATTAACCTAACCTTGCAGTATTTGAACTGTGAATAATGTGTACAATTTCCTGAAAGCTGTTTACTTGATGATTTTTTTTTTCCAACGCCAAGGAAGCGCTTTTTATTAGCATATTTCAATCACTGGATTTTACAAAATGGTAAAAACTGTAATTTTATTCTACTCACTTGCTGCTTTTTTACATTATTAGAAAGTTCACTGGACTTTTTTTTCATTTTTTTTGAAACTCTAATCCTAAGCCCAATGCAAATAGGTATAGAGAAACTTGCACTTGGGGCAGCCACACGCGTGCTCATAGAGAACTGCCAGATATTTCTTGTAGTGCCTTCAGTACATTCAGCTGAAGATCCAAAGAACTTTGCTCCCCAGTGTGCTCGCATTTTATTTTCCTGAGGATTTTCTTCTTTCTTTGGCCTGCTACCCCACAGCTGGACACTGCTCCAAGCGACAGCCCCGTTATCCTGTTTGCTGCAGGGCACAAAACTCAGAGTTATAATGGAAATACAAGTCCAGCAACACGTCCTGTCGCAGTTACTGAGAAATGCCAACTTATTGACATATGAATATTAACATATTCAATGTTAACCTTGAATAATAATGGTCAATTCTCTGTTACCCGCACTCTTAAATCAGATTTAGTTCAAAAAGTCAGCTTTCCTGTTACTTCTCTAAGAACTAATCACGGTTATACAGTAAGTTTAATTAAAAACCCAATGCAACTAAGTCTATCAACTTTCAAACATCTCAAATCATTTTAAATATATGAAAGCTGGGGCTTTATATACCCAATGGCTCCTTTACTTTGTCTGCTATAGTTTTTTTTAATGTGCTATGAATTAAAAAAAAATGAAAATGATGCCTGCTTGCCATTGGAAGATTTTTTTTTCCTGATCGGGAATATCCTTGCACAGAAGATAATTAAACATCTTGTTAGTTCTGTTGGTTTAATGTAAGTCAAGTTGCACAGGGAAAAATAAAACCAAGATAACTCCTTTTGGCAAAATAATTTAGAAATGTCTATCTTATTTTGTGTTCTAAATATGCATCTTAAAATTCAGGGAGGGAATACCTTTTTTCAGACTCATTTTTCTAACAAAAGTCTGAGTTTGATTTCTTTTTTTTTTTTTAGCAGACTGCTCACACTTTTGTTCATATCAGGTATTCCTTCAATAGAGCTGGCTGGAAGACTGGGTTTTATTTAATAGAATAAGGTAGTTTGAAAAGGTCTTATCTACCCACAGGTATCAATGCAGGCAACTTATTTCCTTCTAGATGTTTTTACTAATGTTTCCTAACCAAGGACATCAAAGTAGTTCTAACTTGAACTGCTGACTTGCAACTCTGGTCTTTTTTTATTCTGGAATTTCTCCTTTTCTCAAACACAAAATGTTTTAGCAGCAAAGTAAATCTCCTCTTTCTGAAAACAGCTGTTTAAACTTGTGATTCTGGACCTTTCGTGTCTGTTTTGCTCTACTTCAGTTAAATGTCAAAAGTTTCTTTTGGAAATGAATACACAGACTTAAGCAGTATTTTTGACTGCTCTTGATCTTAACTTTCTTCACACTCAAAACTTTAAAGCCACTCTGTTTCTCATGTTCCCTTTTCCCCCCCCGCATTATTATTTTTATAGCAATTTTTTTTTTCTCTTTGCCACACAAGAAAAACAACAGAACCTCTCGGTTCTGCCACTCATGTGCTGAGCACATATAGACTTTCTGCACTGTGATGGGACATCAAATCCAGCTGGTGCTGATTTCAACAAGGAGACGCTAATCAACCATCCTTCCTCTCTAATAACATGGCACAAGAATCCTCCTAGTTGTATCGACGACACTCAGGATGTCTCCAAAACAGTGAAACTGCACTGAGATGGCAAAAATATCTGTGCCTTTATCAGGGTATATTTTACGTGCATAAACTTTTAACAGTTGAATCTTCTTTGGCACGGCAAGATTCATAATGAACAGATAGATGCAATGATATGTGATGCACTTTAGTTCCTAGGTTCAGCTTCACGGAATATATAATCTTTTTGTTATGAAACTGTAATGTCTCTTCTCTCTTGCTCTCCTTTATGATACTGTAAGGTCATGATTTCAAAAACTAATACTAGATAAAGCATGAGAAACAGCAGTGGTAAACAATAATGATCTTTTGGGTCTTCTCACTCTCTGACTCCAGAATGACATGTATGGCTGCAACATAAAAAGCAAGGTTAGTACCAGAAAAATCATAGTAGCTTCCTTTTCCGGTCCCCTCTACTCTCTGTTCTTATATACCTACTTTCACAAGATTTCCTTTCTGTCCCCCCTAAGCTTGTGGATATGTGAAGTTGCTGGACTCCATTTATTGCTGGCTGTGTTATTTTAGTCCTTTGCTATGATTTTGTCCTTTCTCAGCTGTGAATTAAGGCAAGAGGCTCCTTTTACCCTGTTTGCTGATATATGGCACGACCAGATTTCAAACTACAAGGGTGCAACCAAACATGGCAACAAATGGCTGAAAGAATAGGGTATTTCTGCTCCAATTTAAGCAACAGCAAGGATTTTTATTGTTGTTACTTTTTTGCTTACTGCTCCCTCAGGTCTCGATGTATTTTGCAGTCTCACTGTGAGTTTTAACCCCCAAATACCTACCTGAGTTAACTCTTGAGTTAATCTGGTTAGATAACTCTTACTGTATTTCTACATAACTGTGAAATGATGTACCTAAAAATGCCTTTAATTCTTCTGTTAATTTGCATTTCATATGAGAAAGGAGTTAAATACTTAATTTTCTTTGGAAATTTAACTCTTTGGCGACGCTGAATTATTCTTTTGAAGTAACAGGATGTGTTTGCTGGATTTCTAAGAAGATTATAAGGAATGCTAAAATTTGCTTTAGAAGTAAAACATATATGCTATGAGTCCTCTAAAATAAACATGACTGACTGGGGGTGTACACTGAGAAACAGTAATTCTAAGGAGAGAGGAACAATTACATCCTCCAAAATGTCAAATTAATGACTAGAAAAAAAACTTTGGTTGAAAAGAATAAAGGCAGAAGGTCTTAGGAACTGAGCTGTTCATAGCTTAATGTATGGTTCTAAACCCAAAAATAATAACTTAAAAAAATCTACTCCTACTGGTTTGAATAGGTAAATTATATCACTGACGTTGAAGCTAATACTAAGAAAATTGTTCATCTGCATTTCATGTAGAGAAGCCAACCCTGCATTCCTTAGGCATCTGTTTAAACAAAGGATGGTATCAGATCAAGGACAAAGCCAAAACTGGAGTAATTTTCTTTATATGGAAGAGGTAAATAAATATCCCACTGTACAGTGTGATTCCACTGTATGATTTCTGTCAACCTACAGCTGATTTAAGCAGCTCCCCCAATCCTAATCTATTTATTGTCTTCCCCAGTTGCAGTTTGCTTTCTTTTAGCTGTCCTAATCAGTCATTTTTAAGACCTTGCTCTCAAATAGGAAAGTGAAAAAGAAAAAAAATGAATCCTGTATTTCCAGGGTTTTCCCTTTAACACAGAAAATACGTATCTAAATTTCTAGATGCCACACAAACATCTGAGCACAATTGAAGGTAAGAGAGTGAGTGTTTAAGGGGGTAATAAAGGGCAGTAATATGTTTAAATGGTTTTTTTTCAATCAGGAATTATCCTAGGAATCACTTAATTGTCTTTGGTACTTAATGCATATCCTAAATTTCAGCCAAGCAGCCTTTAAGGGTGGGGGGAGTGTTTCACTATTTTTTGTTTCCTTTCAGTTCTCACATTCACAGGGAAAATGTATCCATATGGTGTCCATTCCAGCGTTATTTATAATAACGAATCCCAAGCATGCAATACTTCCAGCTAATGAGCAACATAGATTAAAGGCAGATGTTTGCTGTAACCACAAAGTTGGCATCCATCTCACAGCAACATGTTTAATTGGTGCTGTATGTTTACTTCCTGGTATGTTGGTTGCCAAGTAGTTGCAGTTCTCTTTCATTGCAGTTTAAATTTAAAAACAGGCCTCCATCTCAGAGTTGTGGAATCATAGAATATCCTGAGTTGGAACAGACTCCCAAGGATCACCCAAGTCCAGCTCTTGCCCCTGCACAGGACAGCCCCAAGAACCACACCATGTGCCTGAGAGCATTGTCCAAAAAGTTTCTTTTAACTCTGGCAGGCTTGGTGCTCCCTGGGGAGCCTGTTCCAGCGCCTGAGAACCCTCTGAGTGAAGAACTTTTTCCTAATATCCAACCTAAACCTCCCCTGAAAACTCGTGCTCTTCAGACATCCAGAAAATGGTAGTGTTCATCACAGGCAGGTCTGATACCCAAAAGCTACCTGAGGCTGCAACTCAACAGAGATTTGATTCTGGGCAAACCTTTGATGCTTGTCAAACTGCCAAAGTGAGCTGGAAAGTTTAACTTCGGAACCAGGTGAGCTCTTTTGCTGCAACACTTTACCTCAAGCCTGGTGTTGGGTGTTAGTCTGCCGCAGCAAACGGAGAAGCAGGTGCCTGTGTCCCTTCTTGGAGCAAGCAGGTACTCAGTGGCAGTTATCCATTTGTCTGGATTACTTATTGCCATCTGACCGTGCAGGAGGTGGTTTGGTGTTGTGATCTCCACCCAGAGGATGGGTCTGTGCAATGCTGGAAGCTCAGAAGCTGGTTGGTGGTGTGCTGTGTAAGCCCAAGACGGAGGGGAACCCCAAGCAAGCAAGATATCAGCAAGCACTAACTAGAGGTCAGTAATTAGTGATGTCTAATAGAAGAATGTGAAGCAAAATGAGGAAGAATAAAACAATCTGTGATCATTTTAAAAAGTGAGCAGCAAGTAACTAAAGCAGAAATAAACAGCACTGGGTTTAGATGAACAATAGGCGAAATTAAGATATGAAATGAGCAAAAGAAAAACAAGTTGTGTAGTACTCATTGACAAAAAAAAGAATTATTTGGAATTACTATAAGTTGGAAAAAGAAGCAGAGAGATAAACAATTAGAGAAAACTAGGAGCAAATATTAAGAAAATACAATTTTAGGGAAGCTAATTTTGCCTGATCATATTGGTGAACAGGATTGTATTGTCCCAGCAGACACACTTTATCTTCTTTAAGCTAGAGAAGAGAACCTGCGGTGGGATGGTAGGTGGCTTTTCAGGGGTGTTCATGCTTTGTGGTACTAATAATGGCCATATACTGATGTAAAATTACTCCCTATATTGGTACATTAGTTTTTCTTGAATGTGAAAAGCTGAAAGGCTCCGAAAGGAGGTCAAAGGAAGGGAAATGTAGTGCTGAATTGTCTGGGTTTTTTCCACAGCTGCGACATGCCTTGGTAATGCTGAGGGAAAGACAGGAAAGTAGATTGAGAGCAGATGGACACTTTATTATTTTGATGTTTTCTTTAGTGATTTCACTCCTAGTTTTGTAATTGAGCCTATCTTTTGCTAGGTAGAAAAAAATACGTTGTCTACTTATTTATTGACACAGACAGGATGGGCTACCCAGGGGAGATATTCAAATAAGCAGTGAACACCAGAAATCCACTCCACCCACATGTGTGGGAGTGTGAAAGCATGTGTTTGTTACTCAGCTCTAAGGATCAGTTTCTGAGCCGATATTGGGAAACATTAACAAGCAAAAAATGGATTTACTTGCCATGTATTAACTAAGCAAGAAGCAGGTGGTTGGAGAAATATCTTATCCTTGCAGAAGGCTAATGATTGATGAGTCATTACTAAAGCCATAATCAAAATCAAACTTAAAAAGAAGTTTTTCTCCCTTCATGCCCTTATACGAGGGGAGGCTCCAAGTTCCAGCACCCAGAAAAACAAGCCCCTGTTGTCTTTGGAACAGCTATAATATACTGCTGTGTTTGGCCCAGCAACATGTTGCACAACCATGCTGCTGTGAACTGTTTGCTCTTTATTCAATGGATAAGCACCCACGGGTTTTTGTGAGAGTAATATAACAATAACATAAACCTTTACAGATTCGAACAGTTATTGCTTTCAAAGGGATGCTTAGGCTCTACTCTGAGATGTGCTGAATGTTGAATAGTCACTAGGGGGATGTAAGAGTTCTGGAGGAAGTTAGGGTTCATCTTGAAAGAGTTTTTAATCACAGGATTAAAATGCTGCTTCATCAAGAGCAATTTTTGAACTTTACCTGAACATATTGCACTCCATGTAACATAAACTTAAATGCACTCTCTGTGGCATTTCATTTGAAAACTTAGCTGGGCTTTCTGCCTGAACAGTTTCAGATTAGTTTTAAGCAACAGCTCTTTCAGAGATAGTATCACATCTGGCCCAAATTCTGAGAAAGGCTTACTCCTTTAAATTAGCATTCTTTGTTTCAATGGAAAGCATCTGAAGATCATGGTCAGGAACAGAAATGAAGCAGCGATGCTAACTGCATCCAGGAAGGGGAAGACAGTTTTTAACCTCCATCTGAGGCATGTGGACAGCTCTGACCAAGGGGTTGTCTTGTCCATAACTGTGGGACTGCTGAAGGCATAGGCATGAAAGATCACAGTTTAATGTTGCAAGAGTTACAATTCCAAGACAAACAAAGCATTTAGTTGAGAGAGTTCAGCACGGCATCAGTCATAGACGGATTTTTTAGGCGTGTTTTAGTGTTCTCCAGATTTTTACAAGTTCCTCACACCTGTTACTTGATTTTATAGAATGCGCTGTTACCTTTAAGACAAGAAATGAATTTTACCTGCAACATCAAAGTACATTTACAAGCTGTCTACAGGCTCAGTTGTGTTTCATCCTAAAGCATAAAAAAAAAGGATTACTGTGAAAGGACAAACCCAGGAGTAATGATGTGAGATAACTACGAAGAAAATGGAAAGAAAGTCTGAGTTTGAAATGCTTGGCAGACAATAACAGAAAAGTCTCATGGTCTGATAGCTATGGAAATGTGTGAATTTGTGTTTGGTAAAAGCACTTCAGACTTATGAACATGCTCATAAATCACATGTATCAGCTACAAACTTAAGGAATAATTCTATTGTTAATTTTTCACTCCTGTAATTCAAGAAGAGTACCCAAGAAGCCTAGAGGAAAATGTAGAAGTTAATTCAAATATCTGAACAAGCTTGTTCCAAGTCTCTATTTGCAGACAGTAACTCGGGGGGTTGCTCTCAATTAAAAGGTGGTATTCTGTTCTCCTTACTTGAAGGTACCTGTTTATGTTGGCTCTGAAGAAGTTCTGCACCAGAATCTGGCAATCAGTAATCTCAAACTCCAAATTGATGCTTTCTCCTGTTGCTTTAACTTTAAGACAAATTAATTGTCCGAAATTTGCTGAGGATTCTTAGATGGAACAGGTACTGGAAGCGACTAATGACCCTTTCTGCGTTCTAGACAGGTAACTTCCAGAACAGAGGGCATATATAAAAATATTTACAGTGTTAGGCTTTTGTAAATAACATGTGTTTTCTATGAAAAATAAGGAAGTGAGAAATGTCATGATTTTGCTAGTATTAATGACCAGTGATGGAGACCAGTGTTTTTAAAATGATGGTACATCTGACTACAAGGGAAACGAGTTCATTTCTGCAGCACACAAATAATGTTGATAATTCCTTACACTCCAGACTTTCAGCTACAGTGTAGTTGGAATTGGATGTTTATTCCCTGTCCTACACATCACAATATATCACAAATACATATTGCATGGTGTGGCTTTGTTTCTTTTCCAATGTTAGGTTCTTTGTTTCAATATTAATCCCATGTTGCCTTCAGCTTTCATATCCCTCCTCCAACCTTCTGCCACTATTAACAAATTTCTCTTCTTGTGACTTTTCAGTGAAACGTTGAAAATAATCCAAGGGGTTTTAACACCCATATTAAATTCCTGCAGCACTTATGTTGTCTTAGCAATATGTATCACAGCCTTGGTGAGATGTATCTAATGTGAATAAGTAAGACTCGTCCTTAACTTCTCATGCACCTACATCCAATCTTGCATCAAGTAGAATGAAATATTATGTATGGAAAAGAAGGTAAGGAAAGCCTGGGTTATGACACATGCATTAAAAAAATGTTGATTTGATCTTGATTAAAAGCCTCAAATAATTCTTATGTTTTATAAGGCCTTGCCTAGATCAAGATTTTTAAACTTTGAAGGCTTTAGTTTCCAATTTACCTGTTGATAAGATGCTGTACTGTTTATGACAAGGGCTTAGTGATTCTTCCAGATCTCAGTATCCTACCTAACATTTCACCAATGAGAAATCCTGAAAGAAAAGGCTTTAAACAGACTTCTTTCTACTTTGAAGTTTTACTCTTGTGTAAGTATTAATATATTACTCTCACTGAAATCCACAGGAAAAATCCTTGTGACTTCCATGAGAGCTGACTTGAAATTTTGCTTTGGTTTATATACCTTTGAGTAAATTTCTGTTGCCTTTTTTTCTGAATATTTTAGACATCTTTAAATACTTACGTCTATGCATAGGGTAGATGGCAAAGTAATGGTTTCTTTTATTCTTTCAGTCTTAAGATAACAGCATGGTTAAAATTTTTGGGCTGCCTTATTGGTGTAGGTTTCTGTCATGAAGTAAGCAACTTAGATCATTACAAATAATTTTATAAGTAGACATTCTGCCACACTTTAAAGGATAATTGGCTCAGAAGAAAAAAATAAAAAGGAACAAATAGGCATTTTGTACTCTTGTTCTCTGCAAAGAATACTACATATTAGCCTTTAGTTTTTTATGAATTAAAAATCCGCTATTGGTTCTTCCCTTTCTCAAAAAGAACGAAGTGCCCAAAGTTGTCTTCTTTCTCTTGGCTTTGTGCATGTGGAGTTTATGATCAGCATTAGTCTGGGAGTTCTGCATGGAAAATTGCTTCTCTAGTTTGGAAATATTTTGTAAGGGTAGCTACAATACTTTTAACATCATATACACCCAGAAAAAGTTTTAGGGATATAAAACCTTGCACCCTTTGCTATGAAAATTCTGGTAGATATGGCATAAAAAATCTTCTTTGTATACCTTGCTAGTACATAGCAATCACCAGCTCAGATTAACAGTGAGCAAAAATAAATCAGTTGCCAACAGCCTGTTTTTCTCATCTATTTGATTATTTTCCTCAGGCCCTGAATGGACTCTAACAGCTCAGTAAGTAAGACACCTGAATAAAATTGAGTAGCCTCAGATTCCTACCAAATCAAAGTAAGGTAATAGTTCCTTCTGTACTTTAATTTTCACAATGATGGGAAAAAACTCGGTAATTATGATCAGAAAAAACTATCAAATACACGGTAAGGATATTTTAAAAAATGGGAATATAGGGGGAACATAAGAAATATTATTATTTTTGAGTGAATAACCCTACGCCTCTTTGAAACACGACTTCTTTCCCAGTTAATAAAGCTAGAAAAGATACCTTCTCCTGTTGTCCATCTCTCCTAACTGGCTCCTTATCACATTTTCTAACGTGTGTAGACCTCTGTCATAAAAACTGTCCCAAAAGAGGGGGTCTTTTTGTCAAATCAAAGTGAAAATGTTATACAGCTGCCTCCAAGAGATCAGCATCTGCTCTGATGATCTGACCACCAGATGTTAGTGGTTGGTTAAGTTTACAGATGATAAGGCAACTCGTGTTCAGGCTCCTCAGGCCCTCCTTACCCTTGCCATGTGTGATGTGGAAAGTGATCCCGCTGCTGCTGATGTCCTTCCCTTGATTGAAATACAGACAGGTTTTGGTCCTTATGTTCTCCTAAGATGATTAAGACCGATGTGGGGATGTGATATTTGTTTACCGTGTGGTAATTTCCAGTTCTCTGGCCAGGTAAGGCAAATTTTAAATGGGGATGTGCAGTGTACCACCATGACAACATCAAGGGGGCTAGAAGTTAAATATGAAACTGGGAAACTTCTCTGGCATTGGTTCTTCCTAAAAAGGACTGAATAGGGGTTGCTGTGGTTTCTTGTTTAATGTTCTTGCGGAGTAATGCTGGGTAGCTTTGGTCTGTGTGAGAGGTGAGACAGTGCTCAGCAGGGTGGTGAAACTTCTCAGAATTTGTAATTGGTGAAATCCTTTAATCTTTGTTCTTTCTAGTAACTATTTTCTGGTAAATTAGTGCAAGTGATTTAATATTTATTCCTTGATGTTGGCACAGCTCCAGATCTCCATGAATACTGATTCCATTGCTTTTGCTTATCCTCTGTTATCTCCACTCAGTCATTACCATCTGTTTACATGACTGAGTTTACGACCTCGTAAGAACAATGAAACCAAACCGTTCATGTAGGAGCCAGGGAGCAAGCAAGAAAGCTGGAGAGGGCACAAAGTGATAGGACAGGAAGGAATGGCTTCAAACTGAAGAAGGACAGGTGTTGATTAGATACTTTTCTGTGAGGATGGTAAAACACTGGAACAGGTTTCCAGAGAAGCTGTGGATGCCCATCCCTGGAATTGTTCAAGGCCAGGTTTGATGGGGCTTTGGGCAATCTGATCTAGTGACAGGTCCCCACCCATGGCAATGGGGTCAGAACTTGATGATTTTTAAGGTCTCTTCTAAACCAAACCACTCTCTGTGTTTATGAAAGCAGTTTAGTTCTCTTGAGTATCCTCTTCTCATTTCTTCTGTGCCTGGTTCTTTGCTCGACTTCTCTGCACCATGCAGGTATATTTTTGGTCTCTTTTTCCTCTCAAATAATATCCTCATTCCATTCCTAGGTTGTCACTGTTGATGGGGGGAAAAAAAATGACCATAGAAGAAAAAAATATCACATTTTCTTCCGTTCCCTTAAAATAACATGTACCAAATTTAAGTTGAAAAAAGGTTTGCTCTACATTCCTTCTATTTAAGCATTGCAGTACAGATTATGTCAAGAATGTATCACAGAAGAAATAGAAAGCTTCCTGTGCACTGAGTATTTTTTCTTGTATTGTAAAATGTCTCACTTTCTTTAGGAAAAAAATTTGCATGCAGAAGGGATTTTGAAAAATGTCCTTTCCTGAATAATATGTTCTATACATATAACTTTATTGCACTTAAAATGGTATAACTTGATTTTGGACAAAATCTAGCCTGGACTTCATCAAGCATACTTGACTTCAGAAGAACATAGTAAGCAAAAAACCACCCCTGTATAATATTTTATTTTTAACTTGCTCTGATGAAGAAGCTGCTGTGGTACTGGAAAAGAATTTTCAAGTGCCCTTAATTTTCCTTGCTTTCTTCGTCCGCTTTTGGAAAAATTCATAATGTGTATTTCAATAGCTGAAATGTTTTCTGTATGTCTAGTGTGTGCTCTGCTCGGCAGACTACAGCTAATCAAATTGTACGCTCAAAACAAAAACCAGGACACTTACTCAACAGGTCTGAGCACTTGTTTGTGACGTACAACGAAGCCCAGCTTCGGATGTATGTTATGGAATGCCAGATAGATAAAGATGCTTCCTGACGCTGAGATGAACTGCAGTTTTGCCCAAGGAAGCAGCACGTGCACTGCCAATGTTGCTTTAGAAACCTGCCACACAAACATGAAAAATAAGCAACCAGGGTCTAAATGTCTACCACGATGTTCTAGATTAGCTTGCGTCTTGATAGCAGTTTACTTTTGCCTCTCCTCGGTGTTTTCACAGAATTCATCGATTATCTCTCTTCCCATCCTTTCTGTCACTTTTTTTGACAGAGACAAATGGCTGACGGGATGGATGCAATGCTGTTGTCATCTTCAACAAAATGCTGCTGAAGGATGTATGGGAATAGCTGTCAGTAACAGCAACAGTTAAAAAACCCTCTTTATTCATATTGACCAGTCATGGATCATCCATGAATGAAATGTGTTTTGTCCATATTCATCAGATATTCCTTCAAGTCTCTTAATATTTCAGTAAATAGTGGTGTAGTAGGATATTTTTTTGCTTGTTTGTTTGTTTATTTCCCCTCTCCTCCCCTCAAGTGTTTAAAATTTAATATCCGCATGCTGAAAACAATTCCTGGCACTGGTGTTATTTAGAATATAATGCTCAAACCATTTCCTCAGGAGTTTTGCACTTTCCTGTTTTCTCAGAATTTCACTCCTATTTAACTTTTGAAATTTAGCTGGTATGATTCTACCAACTTTGCACATGATGATCCTTTGCAACTGTTTCTATGGCCTGTTAATCTTCTAGTAAAGTTTACAAATAACTCTGACACCATGTAAAACGTTACCATTTGTTTTCTTTACATGAGAGAACCAAGTGCTGGGAAATTTCCAATTCGTAGTAATGTCCGGAGCAGAGAAACTTACTACTAATTTGCTTTGGGTTTGTGTACCTATTTTGGAAGGGTGTTTTAAATTTTATTTTAGTGCCGAATGGAAAGGCAGCCACACCAGTTAAATTCTTACATAATTCATGTCTATGCAGGTAATTATCTAGAGCTTACTGATTTAAAAAGCTGCCTGCTCTTGACTTCTACCCTTCATTTTTTTTTCTGTCACGATTTTCCAACTCCGAACTGTAAATTGCCACCCTGAACCATTTTCCATCTTGTCTTTAAAACAAGAATACTCCTGCTGCGCACAAAGCATCTTTGCTTTGGTTTCAGTGACATGTTTTGTTCTGCTCTCTAAATGGCCATTCTTGAGGTTTGTCTATTGATTAATGAAAAATGAAAGGCATCTTTCATGTGCTGTGAAGAAAAATCAGGCAGGGTAATGACAGATGAGTTTCCTGCCTTTCCACAGACACTACCTGGCCCCTTACTGGCAGTATCATGGCACAAGGCCGCCAGGAATAAAAGAAATATGGCAGGCATGAATTCCTTGCCTTTCGACAGGAAATATTTAGTCCCTAAATTGCACTTAGCGTGACTGTCATAAAAATATATCGATCTACGCTCTTCTGGTGTTTCTAAAGCACATTTTAATTGGGATTTCATGCCGCAGACGTTTTCTCCAAGGAACGATGTTTCGCATCATAGACAGGTATGTACCCTACCAAAATACCTCAGCGCGGATTTGCCCCAGACCCGGTGGAAGCCGCGTCCATTATCTTTCCCCCAAAAGGTGTTTCCTTGAGGAACTCGTTCCTCGCTGTCTCAAGTGCTGCCTACTCTTCATGTTTTTGTTTCTTTGTTTGTTTGGTTTTTTTCCCCCTTCTCCCTTTCCTTCTGTTCCTCAGCCGTGGCTCGGGCGGCGGGCGGAGCGCGGGGGAAGCCCTGGAGCGGCGGCGGGAGGCAGGGGGAGCCCGGGAGCAGCGGCGTCGGGCCGGGCCGGGCCCGGCGAGCCCGGCAGGCAGGCGGGGCCCCCC
>VZRE01000819.1:919689-934488 GCA_013396775.1 Cephalopterus ornatus
CCCTCGGAGGCTCCGCCGCGGCAGCCCCGCGGGGTTGGGCGGCAGCCGAGCTCGGCACTGGGGCTGGGGAGCGCTCGCTTGTTGTACGAGGGAGGATCCTCGGCTCGCAGGCGAACCCAAACCACCGAGTTAATTTTAACTCCGCGTGTGTCGGGAGGGTGGAGTGCTGGAGGAGTTTGCCGGATCATCGTGTCAATAGAGAGCTGAAATCTGAGCAAGCACTGCAGCCGCTGGCTTGGAGTCGGGGAGGGAGATTCGGGGAGAAACCCTGAGTTTGGTGGCGGGGGGGGCTGGAAGTTGTATGACAACCGGAGGAACATGGAAAAGTATGCTGCTCATTTAATTCCGCCGTCGTTGTCTTTCATTGAAGGGCACCGAGAGTCAATCAAAGGCCCGTAAAGGTTAATTGTATTCTTCCTACAAAGGAACTGGCCCCTTTCCGAAGAGCTAGATGTCTGGGGTCTTTTTTGAACTCAAGACACTAATTAGATTTCTAATTTAAATACCACGCAACTTTTTAGCTTTTCAGTTCCATCACAATTGCAAGTTTTTAAAAAGTCATTTTTATGGTAATAAAAAGTTATCATAACTAAAAAGATTAGTTAAAAAAACTAATAAACTGGAAAGTGAGGCATACGTGAAGGTGATTATGAAGGTGCTTTGAAAGTGTTTAGATTAATGTAAAATGTTTTAGCAATATAGGCGCTCTATTCAGTATAAATATAAATAAGCATCCATATTTATGTAATGTGTGAATACTGATTAACCTCTCCTTTTATGAATTCTTTTCTGTGATTTTCTTCCCCTGCATGTTAGACTAATGTATAACTTGAGTTATACTTTTCAGTATTTTGGTGTAGTGATAAGCAGAACTTGAGAGCCACTTATGATGTTAATCAAAATAAGAAAAAAACAATAATTCACCTGAGGGGAGAAAAATATTTTTTTTTTTTTTGAAGGCCAAGCTTCTATTTTTATGGCAGTTTCAAAATGAACAGTAAATTTTGCCTCGTAGCTGTGGGTTTTCTTGATTGTTTTGTCATGTAGTAGTATGTGAGGCACAGCTTCAAATATTTGGAGATTTATCCACATGAACTGAGAGCAAAGAACAACAAAACAATGAGGAAAAAATTCCATTATTATTAGCCATATGCTATTTGGTATGCATTTTATTTTTAAGTGCACAGATGCTTTGGTGAGCAATGGTCTCATTAAAGGCATATATTTACGTGCATAGCTTGAATAAATAGAGTGATTTAAAGATTAAAAGCCTAAGAATTATGATACAGTGTTGAAGGATGCAAGGGAGCAGTTTGGTTGGTGCTTTTAAGAGAGCTACAGTGGCAGGAATATCAGGGAAAAGAAATAAGCAGAAACAAGTAGGAATCCAGTTGCCTTAGAAGTTGGGATAACGTGATCCAGCTCACTTTGGGTGTGTCTTGTGAGTGATGAGTACAGACACTGAAGTTATTCCAACAGTAAACTACACTACGATGTTCTGTGTAAAGCATTTTAAATCTCGTGGGAAAATACAAACCAGAAAGGAGGAAGATGCAGTTAACAGGAATGGACAGTGAGAGTGGTTATTATACAAACTAGTGGTTGGTACAGCCTCCTCGGTCTATGGAGACAACTTTGTCATCTTTTTGGGTTTTTTTTTTTTAGAGTTCAAAGACTGTGCATCTACTGCTCTGCAAAACACTCACCTGATGTGGCGTTTTAGAATTTCTTTTACAAGCTCATTAAAGTAATTTGTTAGTCTCTTGCCTGTCGATAAGGTCACATTTTGGGGTTCAATAGCAACGTCTCTGTCTGGGTGTGTTCATGCAATGTTTGTAAACGTTACTGGGTGCTCTTCAAGTCATTATCAAGAAACTTATATGAAGAACTTGAGAGGTCAAACACAATAAACTGGAATTTGTATTATGATTATAGAATTAGTTTTTCTCTTGAGATAATCCCTGAAGAGTGTATTGCTTGGAGATGTCATAAGAAAATAATTAGAACTACCAGCTGAAATAATTAAAGAACAACTTCAGCTTGAACTGGGGAAGTAACATAGCTTGAAAGAGAACAGAACTACTTTATCATCGAATTGTGGTCACACTGATATGACCCGTGGCAGGATTCTAACTCTGTCAGGTTTTCCAAGAGAGCGAGTAGAGGCACTGAGAGCTGAAAAGTCCACCAGGTTCACTTCACAGCAATTGCAGCTCCCTTAGAATTTTCAGTTATTATCAACAGTGGAATGCATGGCGGAAGATAAGGGTGTGTTTTGGCTCTTGAGACAAAAAATCACCAATTGATGACTTAATAGAGTTGTTACATAAGAATATGCTAATTGGGCACAAATAAAACATTTTCCCCATCACCTTTTTTGCCTTACTCTAATCTGATTTTTGAAGGGGTAAGCTCCTTTAGAGAATCAGCCTGTATCCCAGAAAAGAACAAACAATACTGCCCCTGTTAGAACACGTAGCGCCTCTGCGTAGCTGCCTAATAATGTTCTCTTTGGTTCTCTTACATTCAGTATGTAACTTTTCCTACAGATACAGCTGTTAATATCTTTGTTCCAATGGGAGTAATTTTCTTCCTAGCGTGTCCTAAATCCCTGGAATCAGAACCTTGGCTTTCTTTATGGAGTTAGTTTTGCTACTCCACTGCTGGTCCTTCCCTGAACATGCCCCATGAATTAGGTGCCACATCAAGCTCTTCTGTGGATTTGCTCTTGTGGGATGGCCAACTCCTACCACTGGATGTGTAACTGTAATCTGGGTTTACCCTCATGGCTTATGGTAGTAAGGGGCTGGAGGAAGAAGGTAATACATTTATTAATTACTTGTCATTTTGTGGTCTCTCCTCAAGGCACAGACCTGTGACCTGGCAGGAACAGCAGAATGCATTAATGCTGAGTTACTGCCCACCTTTTCAGTCTTAGATGTGCAAGTGTAGACCTTGTCTGGGCCATTTCATTTGCCCAGGGGCACTGAGAGAACTCTGGGAATGGTCGCTAGTAGCTCTTAAGTCTTAAAAAGGCTTTTTCTTAAGCATTTTAATGCACTTAAAAACGTGGGGGTTTTAACATAAGCTGCAGCTCCACCCCATCCAATGAGCAGACAGTCCTCTGAAATGCCTCCTCCTGCCATGTGGTTTTAAAACATGTTTGTCACACTAAACTGAACGTCAAGAGAAGGAAGAGGCGTTACCACATAGATTTTATCCAGGATTTCAGTGGCAAATTTATCAGCTAGAAGCTCATTGTGAAATCCCAGGAAAGAATTTAGACTTTCATTCCTCTTCCCCTCTGCCTGTGTAAGCAGATGTTCTAATCATCCAAGAGGGTGCTCTGGATTAAAATATGATCATTTCCTCAGGTTGAAATGAGTTACTTTTCTGACATGTAACTGTGTATTAGGCAAAGAAAGAAAGAAATGTTGAATTCTGTAGCTGAAGTACACAAACATTTCTGTACAACAGACAACAGCTGGGTTTCTGACAGCCATCTAAGGAGTTTTCACTGGAGCAAGAAGCAGAACTTGGGCTTTGTAACACCTATGGTTTCACACAGGCTGCTTGATAACTTGGCAAAAGGTACTGGAAAGCCCCTAGGTTAAGATGCTGGATTTCTTTAACTTCTGTAAAATTCTTTCCTGTTTTAAAGGGCAACCATTGAGAAATTCTGTTTGTTATTTTAATTCCAGAGTCCAACCTATTCAGCTTATTAGTATAAACTCACTTGGTTAGTACTGCTTTTATTTTATGTCTCACTTTGAGCTTGCTTATTCTGGTTTTATTCTGAGAGTTGAGCTGGGTTTTCTCCATTTTCTACCTCACGTGCAGTTACAAAGATTCAGAAACATCTGTGAAACCAGATGTTTTCCCATGTATTCTGTCAGCAACACCTGATCAACACCATTGCCTTGCATGAGTGTGCACAAGTGTAACTTGGTAAACAATTCTCTGAATAATGCACTGGTTGGAGCAGAGACTGCAGCTAACTCATCTTACTGGGTTTTAGCTCTATGGAATAAGTTGTTAAAATTACTTTGGTTTTGGTTGTTTGGGTTTTTTTTGTTCGATTGTTTTTTTGTTTTGTTTGTTTGTTTGGGGTTTTTGTTTGTTTGGTTTGTTGTTGTTGTTTTCTGCCACCAGAAATTAGAACCATAATCTGAGGAAATTCTTTGAACTTTTTGGTTTGGTTTTTTTGTGCTGTAGAAATTCCTGGGCACAGTGGAAGTAAAGAGCACTTTTATTTTGAAAACTACGTGACTTCTAAGGCAAATCTTCTGGCATTAAAAGTATCTGATGGCTGTTTCTAGTTTGCTTTATTGCTTTAGTGGAGATGGGTGTGTGAGTGCTCCAGTACTTGGGAATAGATATGGATAGAGGAGACTAATCTCCAAGGTGCTTCAGTTTTCTCATATTCCTTAAATAACATGAAAAGTGTAAAACTGCATGCAAATTCCCACTTAATATTTTTAGATAGAATGAAATAGTTTTTTGAGGACTCTCTGGATCTGTTCAAGGTCTTCAATGTGATTTTTTTATTCTTTCTCTGCTCTCTTCATCTCTCTAGTTTTAATGGGAACCATATTGGACAAAGGCAAAATGTGGTAGTACCACGGGTGTGCAAATAGGATCCAGGCTGGTACCTGCTGTGACATTTAATATTCTATTCTGCCTCTATTTTTGCCCTTTTAAATGCAGATCTTAGATCTTCAGCTTCTTCCAGGTGGGATGGGCCATTAGGAACTTAAACATTGTGCTTAAACTTTCCAAGTGATCTGGGACACTCGAAATCTGTGTAGCACTTAAAAGTTTTTTCGCTGAGTTCTCAGCGATCTGTGCAAAATCAAACTTTGCTTCCATTGAAGGAAAGCCTGGGATGAGATGTCAGGAAGAGAGGTGGTTGGCCCGTTCTCACCTCAGTCTTGCAACTCTCCTTGTGGGACAGGGACTCCTGGGAGAGCTGGTTTCTTCTCAACTGCAGACTGTGCCACCTTGGCTTTGGCAAGTAGCTGTTGTCTTAGTGCTGGCAGTTTATATCTGCTGCTCAGTGTAATTATTGCTTTTCCTGTGCATCCTGATATTAAAGAATATATTTTCTCTTTTGTCAGATTGAGAGCTTTTATTTTTTCTTTCTCGTGTGTGTATGTGTACATCTTTTAAAGAAGGTATCTCTTGAAACAGCAGCATTTTTTTCTTAATCTGTTGTGAAATCTTCTGGAACCTGTGACTGAAGTGAGGTAATGAGCCTAGATAAAGGACTGTGTTCCCAATAAAAAAGATTATTTTTCATGCAGTCACTTCTCAAAATGTTGTTTGGAACAGCAATCATTTTTGCATGCCACTTACATTAGGAGTTGTTTAAAAAAGTTTTTTGTGTCCTCAAACCTATTTTTTTAACATTTTTCCAGACCATCTTTCCAAATGCCTTGCTGTGCAGATATGTGCTGTCTCTGAATGCTTTCCTCCTACACGCTGTGTTGGCAGCTGTATGCATTCAGAGATCATGAGTCAGGTTCCCTAACAAAAAAATCATAAAATAATGAGATTTCAAATAATATAGGCTTTGTCTTCTTTGAATATTTAGTATTGTTTTCCTTCTTCAAAGCTTTTCCTTTTTGCGGGTACAGGTGTTTTTACATGAGCTCAAAATTTCAGGACCTGGACCTTCAAGAAAAAGCATCTTGTGAGACTTGCCCTAAAATGATGACTGAGGCACCGCTGTGTCTGAGCTTCTGCTGATACATGCTTTAGTCTTAAATGAGAAAAATAGGAGTCTAAAGGCTTCATTTTCATCTGTTTTTATGTTCAGGTGCAACGAAGAGGCAGTTCTAGCTGCTTGTTCATGGGCTGAAGTCAAAGGAGGTGCAGTGCTGGAGCTGAAAATACTGGCTGATAGCATGTGTCTTTTGTCTGGTTCCCGAGTGATAAGGTGGCAGAACCATCCTTTCCAAAGCATCCAACAGTTGGGATCAAAGCTGAACGGTGGTTTCGTGTGGCAGGGTGTGGTGTGCACAGGTCATACCTGGTTTAAAGTAATGTGGGGAAAACTTGCACAAAGTAAAAACTTGTACAAAGTAAAAAGGCAACAACGAGAGGTGAAGTGGATATGGAACTAATATGATGCTGAGTTTTTTCTTGGGACAGAAAACAGCAGCAGGGGACTGCGTGTGTGTAGCCAGCAGAAAGTCTGAGACACTAACCCCCACCATTGTGCCCCTTAATCTGTTTCACATGTGTTAAGCTTTAAAGCTGAGCCTACTGCGGATTTGTAAACACAAAGGTCTTTAACATCTGAGATTAGGACAATCTTTTTCTTGATTCAAGCAGTCTAAAAAACTGCATTACTGATTCTGTAAGTTATACGTTGCATTAATATTCAGTGTATCATGTTGTGCAAATGAAAGAAACACTTTTCAAAAAAATGCTGCAGCTGGAGCTGTTACTAATTCTCTAATCATCTGTGCCATATAGTAATTGCACTTAATTGTTTGCTTTCGCCGTGTTTTGTGGTATGAAATGAGCATGTCAACACTGCTGAACTGCAACTTTAGTGTGTATAATGCTAATACTCTTGAAAGAGATAATTCCCAGATTTCACCCGACTGGACGAAATGGCTCTCGTGTAACTGCCAATGCAGAGCTTTATACACCTTCATGTACTGTAAGTTTGCAGTTGTTTTTTCTCAGTGACAGGTTGGTTTTGTCTTTGCACGTGTTTTTGTGCAGTGTGTTGGTACTGGTAACCTAAAGGCAACACACAGAAGTGGCTGGACCAATTTGCCTGGGAAAGTCGCATGTAAAATAACATTTTCTTACACAGCCACTTAAAACTGTTGGTATGTTAGTAGTTGAAATTCTCGTTAAATAGCTTGCTGTCCTTATACTTTAATGCAGCTCTTCAAAGCTGAGTCTACTCTTTATTCTTTTAAAAAGCATATTGGTTTATTTTTTTGGAAGACCAAAAGAGCTCACCTAGAAGCGTTCCAACTTGTCAAAACGATTCTCTAACCTTCTCTCCCATGCTGTGATGAGAGCTCTATTTCTGGATTAGCCCAACCAGGTCTGAAGTCATACTACTTAAGAAACCAGCCAGGCTGGTAGAGGGCATTTGGGAACTTCATAGTTCCCAGCTTCAGTTCTCTCAAAGACTATTTCTTCTGCACTGAAAGACAGCAGAAGGTACAAGCTGGGTTCTAACCTGGCCGTCCTGACTTGCAGTCTCATGTTTGTCCTAAGCACTCTGTCATTAACAGCAAATGTGATAACCTGGAAGAGCATGTGAGATCTTTATTGTTTTCCCTTTCAAAATTAAACACTTCTCCCAGAGCTCTCTGTTTTCAATACCTGTGTTTTATGAATGTAGCTATGAAACTGCTGGACTGATTTTTGTAGTAGTGATTTTCTCCAATATGAGGAGTGATTCCTGAATCCAAACCATTAGCTGGCGTTTTGATGTGCTTGCATTGGTAATATCCACAGCTCTGGGCACAGCTACGTTTGCTGTACTGAGAGTGGCTCTTTTTTACTGATTTTGACTGAGATGGCATGGGACAGCTGACGGCTACAGATGTGGCAAATCTGCCAGGCTGAAAAACTCACAGAGCAAGCGCAGCCTTCCCAGGTATTGTAGTGATCTGTCAGGAAACTCAAGTGCAGTTGTCAGCACTCTGTCAGCTGTTGATTACTTCTCTTTAGAAACACGCTGGTGTTTGCTTTGCCTTTGTACCGACTGGCAATGCGAAAATGGTTTCACTGCCGCGAGGAAGGATATCTGTGTCACGGTAGGCAAGGAGAGGAACTGCTTTAGTGCCCAGTGTTCTGCATTGGGTACGTTTACTTTAAAGTCTTGCCCAAGAGTTGAAATGTTGGTCATTATCCACAGCAGTCGGTGTAAAAGTGTCACGCTGTTGGGATTTTCTCTTCTACTATTAGGTTTTCTGAGGGGGAGAAAAAGGAGGGGGTGTGACTTCTTAGCTCCAATATCATGGCATGGTACTATGACTCATGTAGCTATGCATTTAAAATAGGTAACAAAGAACTAAGACTATTCTTTATGAGCTTTTAGTATTAGATGACAAGCATAGCGTGTACACACTAACACATATAGTTTGACTTGCTTCCAGTATAACTGATAGCCCTCAGTCTTACCTGTCTTCAAAATGTAGAATTTGCACCATGAATTCTAAACCCCAGGCTCAGATTCAGAAAAGACCCACATGCTTTAGCGGACAATTTGCAGAGGCTTACTTAAAGATTTGTTTGTCCCAAGCTTGAATCTAATAGGATAAAGGATATCCTAAGACAAAATGTGTTGTTGAACTAGAATGCATTTACAAAGTGTCTTCCTTTAGCTGACTTTCACTCCCATATTACTCTCTTTTGTTTATTTTTAAATTCTCAGATTTCATAAATAAAGCAAAGATGATGTAGTCTTTACTTTTATATCTCCAAAGAAAGAAATGCAATCACTAAACCCTGATAAAAATAGATGTAACGTCATTTGTTTGTACATTTTATTCACATTCAGATGAAGAAAGTAACAGAGAGAGAATACAGATGAGAGGTGGTATTGTGTGGGGAAAGTGAGTAATGTTGAAGTGAGTAATGTTGTAAGAGGCTTTTAATGAAGTGGAACATGTCCAAAGGAGGGCAACAAAGATGGTGAAGGGCCTTGAGGAGAAGCCATATGAGGAGTTGCTGAGGTCACTTGGTCTGTTCAGCTGGAGAAGAGCAGACTGAGGGGAGACCTCATTGCAGTGACAACTTCCTCATGAGGGGCAGAGGAGGGACACGCACTGATCTCTTCTCTGTGGGGACCAGTGACAAGACCCCAGGGAATGGCCTGGAGCTGTGTCAGGGCAGGATCAGGCGGGATCTCAGGAAAAGGTTCTTCCCCCAGAGGGTGGTTGGGCACTGAACAGGCTCCCCAGGGCAGTGGGCACAGCCCCAAGGCTGCCAGAGCTCAAGAAGCATTTAACAGTGTTCTCAGGCACATGATGTGACTCTTGGGGATGGTCCTGTGCAGGGCCAGGAGTTGGACTCGATGATCCTTGTGGGTCCCTTCCAACTCAGCATATTCTGTAATTCTTTGATTCCATGTGTAGCCTTTTGCTGGCCAAGGTGCCCTTTTAAAATGGAGTAGAAAGTTTCTTCCTGTGGAGGCTATCTGACAGCAGAGACTTTTTGGGAAGACTGTGTTTCCTACACTCCATGTATCTTTTCTGGTCACTGATTTTCTGGTGTTTTTAAGGATTTCCTCATCTGTGATACTTCTTGCTTGAATATTAAGTTCTTTCCAAACTCAGCTACTGGACGAATCTGGGATATGTCAAACAGAAGTTCAATATCAGAATGAATGGTCATCATCTTAGCTCTTGACATCCAGAATTCGGAGCCAGGTCATATTGTGATGACTTAGAGGATATTGTACTTTATTATGTAGCATTTTTCTTACCATTCTTGGAGGATATCCTGAGTTTTTATAATTTTATGGCTTTTGAAGAGTTCCTAAATGAGATTTTCTCCCCCTTCCCATTTTGGACTTGTGTTTCCTCTGAAGCATTGTTAGACTTGATTAGGATCTAGGAAATTTTTGAGTAATGAGTCAGAAAAATAAACAGAAGTTGAGCAAGCAAAAGCTGAGGAATAGAAGAGCTTTTTGATTTATGTGAGTTTAAATCCTGTCAGCTCTAAACTTCAAGTACAGTTTTCTTCTCCTGCATGCACACCTATTCATTCCTTTTTTCCTTGGCCCTTTCCTTCTCTTGTCCTTGCACCCTCAAAAAAACCATGGAGAACAGTTCTGTTATGCCTTATTCGGACAACTTTTTGGGATGTGCCTAGATGTGCTTCTTCAAAAGGGCCTGAAGGGAAAACTTTTAACTGTAACAAATCTGTCATGTAAAAGATGCAAAAGAGCAAATATGCTTATAGTTGTAAACCCTAAAGATTCCACAGCAGTCCCTTATGTACTTCTTACTCAGAGAATTATCTGTGCTGTGACTGCGTGCTTTTCAGTTTTGGATTTCAGATTTTTTGACATTGTAACTGAGCAGTGATTAAGAGGTATGAAGAAATGAACCATAAAATAGATGTTTAGTGAAAGATAAGTAAAAGCATGCTTAATAAGATTAGTGGAATATATTTGAGATGTGTTATGTTACTGGCATACCCATTACTACTTAAACACTGAAATAATCTGGTGCTATTTAATCCAAATCAATTCCATTTGCTAGGTCATCTGGAAGTTACTTTACCGAATAAAGTTCTTAGTTGCTTAGCCAAATGGAAGAGGAGGGGAAAAGAAAAGTCAAACTACTGAAGAAATATGCCTTGACAGTAAAGAACATAATAAAATGCTAAAGATCTCAGTTCTGAAAGAAATAAGTGGTTGGGTGGAAATAATTGCTTTGAATATTTTGAATTCATTATGGTGAATTTTACCAGATGCAGTAGAAGAATATTTATGTACGTTATTTACTGTGGCGTTTCTTGTGCTTGCTGCAAGGCATCAGTACTTCTGGGTAATTTGATCCTGTTTGTTTGTGGTCTAAATACTTCTTTCCTCCCCCCAAACAGCCGTATTCAATTGTGTATTACGTTCAGCTGCTTTTTAGAAGACGTGATACAAATATAAGTCCCAGGCACTGTTTGTGTAAGGCAGAATCAAGTGTATTTCTTCTCAGCTGGCAAACATGTTTGGAATCTTGACATATGTGACAGCTTTCTGAAACTTGCATTTTATTGTGTACCTGGGAACATTTCACGAGGTAGGATCTTTAAAGAGATGTTGCAGCTCCAAGACATACTTGTAACATGTCTGGAGAAGGCAACTTATTAACTGGACTCCGAACTTCTGATACTGCGGAGAGGTGAAGGACAGGGAGAGCACTCTCTGCTCTGTCCTGTCTAGTCATTTATTTGGAAATGTGTCCGTTTGAGCTGCCCTGGTGTGTGGATGTCTGGAAAACTTGTAGGCATACATGGCAAAGCACTGGCTAGAGCAGCAGCTGATGTGTGAAAAACTGTGTTGTGAAGGACTGCAGTTACATGGTTACTGGTTCTGTTTTGTTATGGTTGTAGGAATTCTTCCTGTGCTTGGATTCCTCAGGGTATGCTTGGTTTGGATGTTCACACTGTAGGTCTGCAACTCATTTGAGACAGGAAAAAATGCCAC
The DNA here is from genome assembly GCA_013396775.1 of Cephalopterus ornatus. Lineage (NCBI taxonomy): Eukaryota > Metazoa > Chordata > Aves > Passeriformes > Cotingidae > Cephalopterus > Cephalopterus ornatus. The sequence continues at coordinate 930,875 of VZRE01000819.1, forward strand.
TGAAATGTTTGGTTAGAGCCTGTATTGCCACCCTTTTGCTATCTGATGCACCTTTCCCTGGGTACTGGCTCAGGTATTTTCAATATGGCTCTAGGAACTGGATCAAGGATGACCAAGAACTGGGAAGTGTAAGGAATAGGTTCATTTATACACCTTTAGTCTGACTGTAGAGCAGCAGAATAAGATGCAATACAGTTGCTTTTCCAGACAGAAGCTAAGCTGTGACCATTGGTTCAGTGTACAAAGGTTTTTCCGGGACTTGCAGCGTGGTTCATCGCTGACCTGAGCAGAACAGATCTATCCATATAAACACAGTCTCCTTCTGGCCTTCATTGATATACTTTTATGGTCCGCAAGGCACAGCTGCTTTAATGAGTGAGGACAAACAGTGCTGCAGTGCAGAAACCAGAAAGCATACTGTTACTATATCCAGTTTATTTAGCTTTGTCATAAATTCAGGTTCCTACATGTGTGTAGTAGGGAATACATGCATTTTGTTTTGTTCTGTTTTCCTGCTGAGCTCTATCAGTGAAAACCAGAAAATCCTTTTTTTTTCCCTTGGCTCTTACCTGTCTATAAAAATGAAGAATGCATTGACTTCTGAATTACTTTTATCTAGTAATTAATAACAGAAAAGAAAGAGAAATTGATAGTGTTTTTAACTTGTTTTCTTTGTATTTCAATTTTGTGTTCTTTTTAAAATGCAGACTTACTTTATTGGCCTCAGTCAAATAAAGATGTGGGGTTGATGATTTTCTTTCCGTAGTTTTATCACTAACGTTCTTCCATCGCTTACACAATATAAATATTGTGTATTCAGTGCTCTTTACGTGGGAAATCACCAACATTTTCTAAATCTAACCTACACGATGTTGTACGGCATCATGTTAACCAGTAGAATGCCTGTCCCTTGTGCTGACTGAATTTCATGGCAAACCCTTCATATTCCTGTAGCACTCCAATTATAGCTGTAGTGCTAATTTCTTCCTCTGTGCCCTGATGCCTGTTGTTCTTCATCAGAACTATCAGAACTACTCACAAGTGTCTGAAGTGAATTTGCAGAATTTTGGTCCCAGATTTCATGTGTTTGTAAGGGTTTAAGAAAGGTTTTTTTAAATTTAAGACTGTTCTTTCACGCAATTGAGTTGGAATTAGGTGGATACTGAGCTCTGTAGAAGAGGAACTAGTATTCATATTGTCACTGTTTAATAGATCAATTTAGGGTAAATATCATTATGTAGACTATGAATTTCTAGACTGGAATAGTAGGCTGACAGCTTTCCAGGCCAGAGCAAACAATGTGGTGGTTCTGGAGTGTCCAGGGACTGTCCCCCACTGATCCCCAATTAAAACATGCCGTTGCTAAAGATAGAGTTCAGATTTTGAATCTCCACTATTGTAAGTTTTATCATAATGTAGAACAGAACATGCCACAACTTAACAACTGCCTTTTGGAGGATCTTTTTACAGTTGATGGTGTTGCTGTAGCTGAAATAGAGAAGAATTCACATGCCCAAGGGACTGTTTGATCTTTAAAAATAAGGCAGACCGTTTAAACTGCTGTTTTTCGTACTAGTCTCTAATGGCGTTGGGCTGCAGCAGCGTAGTCCCATTTTTCCTTTTGCCTCTCTCCCTGGTAATGCTTTTGGAACTTGTTGGCGTGCTCCAATAAAATTTTCACACATTTCACAAAATCTGATGAATGGTTAGAAAACAGAGATTGACATCAATGTCCCTGTAGGAGACGTGGAGGGATGATGTGGCAGAAAACAGTGGATTCTTGCTCATCACCTGAAGTTTACTGATTTTTAGTGACAGTTACCTGTAATAAAACCCTTGATGAAAAGATTTTTTTTTTCTTGGTCATAAAATTTTATCCATTAAGCCCTGTCATAATGGATAAAACCTTTCTAGCACTTTATTTGGGAGTGACCTTACAGTTGCGGTTCACAGCAATGTGAATTTTAATGTTGTTCTTTATCATACTTGTGCAGTTCAGTCATCTCTATTATTTATTATTTCTTTTCTATTTTTATCGCATTTTATCACATTCTGTTTTCTTGAAACTTTCATTTTAGCTCTCTTCAGACTGCTTTTTTCAGCAGACAGTCTTTACTCAGTCATACTTCATCAGAATTGGCATGACACATCCAATATATGTACAGTATGTTTAAATTTCCCTTTTTTTTTTGCCAAAGTCTCTTCAGTGTTCCAGATCTTTGGGAGTGGGGTATAAATCAAACAGCTTGTCTGTTTTTCTATTGAAATTCTCAGTTTGCTCAGTTTGTAGATGGTCTCTATGCATTCCATATGCTCCCAGAACTTGCTGTCGTTTTTTTTTCTTGCAAATTCCTTCCGAAGCCTGGAGGGCTTTAAAACTGGAAGGTTTGGTTGTGTTCAGATGTCATTTCAGTATTCTTTGTTCAGCAGTCTTCTAAATGACCCTTTTTCCTCTATGCACACAAGATTTAGACTTGCCAGGTTTTTTGCTTGTATTTATTTGTGTGGGGTTTTATGGCTTGGTACGCTTTGGTGCTCTCTGTAAATGAAAACAAAAACTAGTGGAGTTGAAAATTTTGTGTATTGTCTCTGCTGTCTGTTCTCTCCCTTTGCAAACAGCTCTGTAGTAATGTTGGTCTAGGGACACTGAAGGTTGTTATTACATGAAAGACTTTTAGGATCGTCTGTCTTTCTCTGGGTTGCTTCATCAACTGTAAAGTTTGGTTGGTACCTTTTCTATACTGTACTTCTGTTGCTTTTTGCTTGCTGCTTATTAATTTTTTGTTTGTGCTCAGAGGGATTTTTTTCTTTCTTATGATTCATTTTAATGGGATAAAATTTTAAAACACCAAATTTTGCTTTCGTGTGTTTTTCTTCAATTACCTGTTTCAGCTGCTGACTTTTTTTCCTGTTTGTATTCTCCATCATTCCCTTTATATTGCTATTTCTCCACCACATTTTTAACCTGGCAAATGCAGGGTTTGGTCACGGATTCTTACAATCTCGTTTACTAATTCTTACAGCTCAGTGTCACTCTAGTGTTTTCCCTCTTCCATTGAGACTCAACGGGTGTGTCTGTCTGCATCTCCCAGTTTATTTACAGAAGTTAGTGATTACTTAACGCATGAAAGCACGACTTGTAAATACGAAGGTGTAGTGGGTTTCTGTGGCTGGGTTTTGGTAGCAGAGGGGGCTACAGGGGTGGTTTCTGTTGGAATCTGCCAGAGCTTCCCCTGTCCCACGGAGCCAATGCCAGCCGGCTCCAGGATGGACTTCCTGCTGCTGGCCAAGGCTGAGCCAATTAGGAGTAATAGTAACGCATCAGGAATAACATATTTAAGAACAGAAGGTTGTGGCACAGAAAGAATTCCAGCCAGGGAAGGGCAGAGTGAGGTCATGGGAATAACAATGTAGACACCAAGGTCAGTGCAGAAGGAGAGGGAGGAGGTGCTCCAGGGGCTGGAGCTGTGGCCCCTGCGGCCCGTGGTGGAGACTGTGGTGAAGCAGCTGGCCCCCTGCATCCCATGGAGGACCATCGGGGTGCAGAGACCCTCCTGCATCCTGTGGAGGACCATCGGGGTGCAGAGACCCTCCTGCAGCCCACGGGGGAGCCC